>PYHX02000158.1:48675887-48943696 GCA_004302925.2 Cochliomyia hominivorax
GCTCGGAAATTGAAGTCAAGCTTTTAAAAGAAAAATATTCTTGTTGCTCTGAATGTATGTTCCATCAGATTTTCCGGTCAAAATTTTTTGTTGCTGAATAAATGTTGAAGAAAAGTTGAGGAACGAAAAGCAGCCAAAATATCTTAAAGAGTTATTGATATGGCAAGCAATTTGCAGTTGCTGCAAAAAAGTCTATCATTTGTTGCAGCGAGATCTATAAATACCGAAATTTGTTTAGAAAAAATTTCTGCTTCTATCGTACCAATGCTGTTACTTTGTTCAACCAGCCTTTGAGGGGTAAAAAATAATGTGGTATTTGTATTAAGAGAAACAAATCCTCGAAACTGCCCGTAGCAGTGGAGAGATATTGGGCTCTTGTTAAAGAGAATCGAGGTGGTCGACTTTAAAAGAAGATGGACTACCTACTCGAGCAAAGTGATACAAAACCATTTTAAAGGGATAGATTGAGTGTAAAATTCTAAATTGATGCCTTCATCTACTTTAATGAATCTTACACAATTTATGCACCAAACGTGGGATGAGTTCAAAAGAAGCGGATGATGTCAAACTAAAAGTTAAAAACTGTATAAGTTTTGAACAACTCATTTATAGAATAGTAAATAAACGAAAAGGTTTTCATAAATTTATTTAACTTAGTGGGAAGAAGTTGCTTATGTTTCGAACAATACATTTTATATATTTTAAGATTTTTTCGATCTCAATCCTTATATTTAGATTTTTCGACTTTAATCATTTTCCATTCTTAATCCTTCTATTCATACAACAACTGGAGGATATTTGGAATTCGACATAGACAAATATAATATTCATACATATTTCTCTCTCTCTCTCTAAATACAAATTATTAAATGTTTTTCAAACAAAAGTATTAAAATCCCAATAAAGAGAAATAAACCAAAGATACTTAGGATAACATTTAATTAGTATCGTATAAAATAACAATCGTAAACATAAAACTACATTAATACAAACAAAATACATTTTGTGTTCTTCTAATTACACACAAAAACAAACTATAATATTTCTCTGGAATCCTCTTTACACACAAAAATTTTCAACTAAAATGGAAATGGGGAAAAATTGTAATCATAAAATGCCTTATGGTACTTTTTATATTATTTTTTTTTCTTGGTCCCATAATTGTTTTGACCAATTACAAATCTGGTTTGTTGAATGTGGAATGTTGTAATATGATGACCTTCTTTTCTTTGTCATATAGATTTCACTTCATGCAATTTTAATTTCTATTTCTAGATAGAAATTTTAACATAGATACAAATTAACACATACATACGTACACAAAATACAAACTTTATGATAACTGTAAGCTTTATAATGGTTAGCAAAATTTCAATTTTCGAAATTGTTGATTTTGCAAAATAATTTTCAAATAATCTACTTCATTTCTTCGATTGTAATTGTAACATTGTATGTGTACACATACATGTAGATGTGAGAGTGTGAGTTTTTGAAAGAAAACTATATTTTGTGATTTGTAAATCTGTATATATTAAAAAAAATTAATTTGAGTTTGTTGGGTTGTTTGTTTGGTACTTATGGACAGCTAAACTATTGGTCAGATTTGATAGGACCAGAGAGGGGGACACCCCTACAGAAATCAAATATTAATTATCGAATATCTAAAATACAGCGAGAGTTTTCAAATTTAGTGTCAACTACTTCACTTCCATGCAAAGCAAATATTGATTATCAAATATCTAAAGAACCAAGCCAAAGTTTTGAAATTTGATCCCAGTTACTTTCTCAAAAAACCGTTTTACTAAACAAGGTGATGAAGGTTAAGACATGATGGAGGGTACCCCCATACAAAGTAAATATTAAACAAATATCTAAAGAATTGCAATAATTCAGGAAGAGAGGTAGCCCTCATACAAAGTAAATATTGACTAGCGGATATCTAAAGAACTCTTGAAGTGAGAGTATAAAAACTTTATCTCAATTACTTTCCTTGGATCTGGTTTACTGAACAAAATGTTGGACGAATACAATCAAGGATGGAGGTAACCCCCATACAAAGTAAAATTTTAGTTATCAAATATCTGAAGAACTATTAGAATCTTATCCTAATTACTCTTCCAAAGAACAGTTTTAGTGGGACGAGATAGTCCCGATAAAAGCATTTGCTAGATATCGAATATTTTAAAAATTATCGAAGTGAAAGTTCATAAAATGTAGAACGATTAGGATCAAAGAAGGGGTAACTCGCATGCAATTCAAACAGCTAGAGTTGAAACATTTAGAATTACTGTGATAAAACAAATATAGAACAAATAGGACCATAATACTGTTCAATCAAGTTTTGCAGTCCGACCCTTTATATAACAATTATAATTTATCGCATACTAAAGAACAATTTAAATAGAGAGTCCAAATTTTGCCAATTTCCTATTAAACAGTTTTATTGGAAAGTTTAATATGATCAGAGTCAGGGGTATTTGGGAAAATTCCTGTTACATGAGTTTTTTATGTGAAATTTCTTTCGTAACTGAGAAGAATGAGTAGGATTTTTGTACAGCAAAGCGCACCCGGTAAAAGCTAGTGTTTAATAGAAATTCAATTTTTAAACATCAATATAAATGTATGTATATGTGTATAAAATAGTAAATGTAGTTGTTATTCTTGTATTTGTGTTATGTTATTTTTACACTAACTGATTGAGACTACAATAATTTTGCTTTACTTTACCCTAAAGGCATTTTAATAATGTCGAATATTTGTTTTCTGTCTATTTTTTTGTATTTTTAGTTATATTTATGTAGGAATATATTTTTCTTTCTCGTCTTTATAGCAGCATTTATGATTTTATGTCTTTATTTGAATTTTGACATTTTTCAGTAAATGTGTGTGTGTATATTTTGTAATTAACTTTATGTTTTGATAAGTCAATTATCAATTCAATTCAATAAAGTTTTCTTCAAATTGATTAAATTTAATTTACAATAATTTTTAGTTAATGAAAATTAAAATAAATATGAAAAGAATATATATGACACAGGATTTTTGATTTATAATTAGGGTTCTGATATAAAAAAATTTTATAATAAAAACTTTCATATACGACAATTTCCTGGTATAGGATCTTATGTTTATAAATGTCTTAAATATGGACCAATTCTATTGAAAATCGGATTTTTGTCCGACCATTCCATACATGATTATAGGTCACATATAGGACCCTTCCTGGAATAAAGATTTTGAATTCCGTCAGTTCTACACGTAAAGAAAAAATATGTTTACGGTAAAGCAACATACTATTTTTATGAGTTATTGCTACCGTAACTAAAAAATTTGTTTATTCGCATTGTGACTAAAAATATTGTTATCATAACTAAATTTATTGTTATTCCCACAACAAATATTGTTATCGTCACTAAAAATATTGCTATTCCAATAAAAAATATTGTTAGTTCAATCAAAAATTTGTTTGTTCGCATTATTTTGTTTTTGTATAAAATATTTTCGTCATATAATTTTATTAATTTGCCTAATTTCTTATATATAAATAATGAGAATATTACTTTAAATATATTGTCCATGTTAATACAAATTACGAAAAATGTAAAAAATAAAATATTTGTTTATATTCAAGTGACAGTAAACATAAAATAATATGTTGTCCTAATAACAATAGTTTTTTATAACGGTTCGTTTAATAATAATAAAATTGTGATCAGTCAAATATATTTCCAAAAATATTGCAACCACAACATATTTTTATTTAATGAAAATAATTTTATTACAGCAACGAAGTTTTTATCAAAATAAAATAAAATCAAAATTTAACATGTTGGTGGTAACAATAAATGTTTACCGCGACGAACATATTGCAAATTCACATTTCTCTGCGTGTAAGCTTGTAAATTTAGTTTTATTTCGTGTCAGTTATTTCAAAGTTATAAAGTGTAAATGATAGATTCTACACTGCCTAATAAAGAGTTCTTACTTGTTTTTATATTTAAAATTTTTGGAAAATTAAAAAAATGAAAACAGCTATTTTTTTGGAAAGTCACCTAATTTCCCTATGATCTGGATCTTGATTTTTGACCAACATAGAAATATTTCAGCTTTTTTCGATATCTCAAAAGTAATAGAGTTATTTCCCAAAAAATCGTTTTAGAAACACAGAGTGATGATGTAGGATAGAAAAAGCATTTCCACCAGAAATTTGTTGCTAATTAAATTGAAGTTTTATTTCAGTTTGATAAAACACAGAACTACTTACACTCATACTTTGAATATTCTCAATTACACCTTTTCATAAAAAAACCTACAGGTTAAGTATGTGTGCGTATTTAAAGGATATTGTGTGTCTGGCTTAAGATGTAATTAGTAAAATGTAGTCGGTGATATATACAACATCTTAAATTAAGTAAAATCTCCATGTGTCGTTTTTTCTTTCTTAACATAACGTTACATGTACTTACAAATGTATTTGTAATTTAAGCAGGGATAATGTCAGTCAGACATTAGGCCATCATATGTCGTCTTTGAAAACAACAAAAAACTATATAAGAAAATTACTTATGTCAACAGTTATACTCCGCCTTTAAAGAAAGAGTGCAGTGAGTGACAAAATTAAAAGAAAATGAATATCACCTCTAAAGAGTAAAAAAATCTGTATTAAGAAAATTGCTTAACTCTTTTCTAAAGAGAGAAAATAAAAAAATTGCACTGCAGTTATCTAGAAATAAACAAATTTCTGATACAAATATTCAAGAGTGTGAAAATTGATAAAGAGAAAAAATAGTTTACAAAAAGAGGAAATTGTTTGTCCGCTCTCTATCGATATACTATTTGTTAAAAACTTTTTTAAGAAAAAAATATTTCTCAACAATTTTATATTTTTTTTGTTAATTAAAGAATTTTCCTCAAAAATACTAAAAAATTTAATAAAAAAATATTAGTTAAATTGAATAAAATTTTGTTAAAAAAATTAACAGAAAATATGTTTTATCTACAAATATTTAGTAAAATCGGCAAAGACTCATTGTAAATTAAATAACACACAAATTTATTCAATTTTACATACTAAAATGAAGTTAATTTGAATAAAAGCTGATGGAAAATCAGCTGATCAACAAACATGTGGGTAACTTTTTATAATAAATACAAGTCGGTCGGTTCACCACCGTCCTATTGGCATTGCACTATTTTCAGTTGTCTATTACGTTTTTTATACTATTTATTTATATCGCACCCCATGCGCTTAGCTGCACAAAACTTTTCCTCAGTCCTAGATTTCGAAAGAAATTTCACAAATCATAATTTGTCGTGTATTAAGGGAAGTAATTGGGACCAAATTCTAGCTTTATATATTCGACAATCAATATATACTTTGTATTTTATGTATCAATTTATTACAACAATTTAACGTAATTATTTCCTCAATTCAATTAAAATTTTGTAAATTTAACTCAAATATGGTATTAAAATTGTGTAATAATCATCAATATAAAGAATTTTTTTGTCGATTTGAATAAAGTATTATTATTCAATTTGAATAATATTTATTCAAATTAGCCGCCTTTTTATTAACGAATTCAAATAGTCATATTGACAATTTTTCGTCAGCTTGAAGAATTTACGAAAAATTAATAAAAATTTTCATTATAATGAATAAAGGTTTCGTTGTCTGATATTTAAGCTACTTTTCTTCAATTCTACTCCCTTTTTCTTTATATTTTGTTCATTGTAGGACAAAATGACTAAAAAATCAAATAGGGAAAATGTATGGAAAGTATTCAAGAGAAAAAAATTAGTCAACAAAGATGAAATTACTAAACAATTCTCTTAAGAGAAAAAATGGCTTAACAATTTTTAAAAGAAAACTAATACTTCACATATTTTAAATAGAGAAAATTGCTAAATATTTTTCAAAAAACTGTTAAACAAATTCCTAAAGAGAAACATGTAACAATGTATAGTCGGTCAAGCAAGACTATCTAATACCCTACACCACATCTTCAGTTAAAAACCAGAGAGAAAATATCTTAACAGTTTTCTATAGGATTAAAATATTTTTTGTTGTTTTCTATGATGAAGTAACTGCATATCGGTTTTCTCAAATTAGAATATTAACTTAACAATTTCCTTATTTTAAAACTTTTCATCAGTTCTCTAAAGTAGCTAAACTACTTGACAATTTTCTTATGGAAAAAATTGCTCAGAATTTCTTGAAGAGAGAAGCTTTTAACAGCTTTCGAAGGAGAGAAAATTGTTTAACAATTTTCATAGAAAAAAATTGTTTAAAAATTTCCTTAAGAAAAAAATTCTTAAAATTTTTCCAAATAGAAAAAATTAAAAATTTAAAAAAACGGGTTTTTTGACGACATTATGTTAAGGATGGAAATAGCATATACATTTTGTCCCTGACTGTATTTGCGGAAAAAAATTTCGAAAGAGAAAAAAATGTAAAATTATTTTACAGTTTTCGAAAGAGAAAAAATTTAAAAAGAGATGCAGTTTTTGTTAAGCATAAAAATATAAAACCACTTTTGCCCATGACTGTATTTGTACACGTAATTAAATTAGTAAAATTACCTTAAATTATTTTGTAACAAGAAAATGTCTAACTTCTCTAGAGAGATATTATGTATGTTGAACTTACAAGTTTAAGTGTGATTAACAGAGCATCAGCAAAAAGACAAAAAGAGATTATTTCAAGTAAAATTTATCCTTCAGACTCAAAATGTATTTTCTATATAATGTGGTTTAGAAAGTAAAATCCAAATAGTTATTTATGTAGAACTATATTTTATTCCCTTTTCATGTTTTCTATTATTATTTCATGGTCAACAGTTAAGGCTGACATTTTGATAGATAAAGTTCATAATACTAAATAATATTTAATGTTTTCTTAAGTTTTATTTAAAAAGGGATTAAATTATAAAACATGAATTTCTTATGAGAAAATAGCTATGGCAACAAATAATGAAAACAATATATGAAATTCAATGACAATTTAGAGGTTTTAATTGAAATTTTTTTAGGAATGATGATTTTCGTTTCAACTCTTAGACAAATATAATTTCCAAATGAAATAATTTTCTATAGACAGCTTTAAGCTTAATCAAACTGGTCCAATAAATTTTTATATGACAAAGGTTAAATCCAAAACACCGATTAGCTTGCACCCTGGTATAAAGACCATTATTTTGACAAATTTGGAACATCGAACGCTGCAATTAGAATCAGATAGGGGCCGAAACTCAACCACATTTTTGTTGCCCCAATCCTCTTCTATAAAAGAGTCTTTGACATATTTGGTCTATCCGCGACCTGGAAAATTATATAAGCCTAAAACTCGCAGACAAGCATACTTGATGATCGTCAAAGGGTTAAAGAAAACTATATTATCAAAAGTTTAGGAAATATTGTTGGAAGTTTACATAAGTTTAATGAGGGATTATAACTATTTTGTAAATTATATTGATGAAATAAAAATTTGTTTAAATTTGCTTCAAAAGTTAAAAAAAATCCTTGTTACAAGTTTGCAAAGTTTAATTAAAACTTTAATTATTCAATTTTCACAAATCCTTTGATTTCCTCAAAATTTTGTATTCACAGAAATAGATTTCATTAAATAATCTACACCCAATTAAGATTATTTTAAGTTTATAATTTATTAACATTCATCCAACATTCTCATTTAAGTTATTTCAATATTATTATTAGTTTCCAAATTACAAACAAAAGGAGTTTTTCTTCTTATCTTGATGTTTTTTCTTTGCTTTTAAGTCTTTTGGTACTTGTGTTGGTGCTAATGTAATTCATTATTACATCTCATTTCCGTTTGACGGAAATCATTCATTTCCTTAACGTGCTTAGCGTTCAGTCAATAAACACAAACGCAAATAAGCGCACATAAATACACACACAAATATACATTGTTAAATATGTTCACAGACAGAAGAATAACAACCATCAACATCAAATGGAAAAAAAGGAATAAACAGAAAGTGATTTTTCAATAAAAAATCATAAAATGTAAGATGTACCACCACAAACAAATAATAGATTTTCAAAAATTTATTCAAGTTGTTGTTTTCGTTGTTTTATTAGAAATGTATATAAGTATTATCAGAAAAGGTTGTTGGAATTTTTGTAAATACCCTACAGTAGGCCATTAATTTTATATTCGGATATGCCGAGTCTATAATACCCGTCACCACTTATATACAAACTGCCTTGATAACTAACAATCTAATTAATGTTGCAGTTAGAATGTTTCCAACAGTCAGACGGACAGGCATAGCTAAATCGCCTGAGATTTTGATTTGATGCAAAAATATATTTTTTATGAGTTCTTAAATGAATCCTTCTCTTCGTTAATAATCATCATCGGCTTTTTTTGTGTATTCTTCGTGTGGATTTAGACAGGAAATTGGTTTACAATTTTTGGTACAAGTTTGTCCCTCTGAAGTGGTAATCGGCTGTGCTGAATCGATCGCAACTGAAAACTTAACTAGTTCCAGGGCCTGAAAATTTAATACCTACTTCATCATGAGAAGTTCAAAATAGAAAACCTTAATTGGCCGTTACTTTATCAAAGTAACGTTCATCGGATAATTTTTGCAAAGGTCTAGAGATCTATAACTATCTTTATGACAGGTGTACTGTGTTTGACTCGGAAAAGGCACTTTTTGCAATATTACATTGGCTGTCTCTTTACCTCATATGTCAGGAGACTGCCTTTATCTCACTTTGGAGGATTTTCCAATCGTGGTACAAATTCCATATTATTGTTTTTGTAATATTCAAGGAACTATTTTTATAGTGACAGAATGCCAAGTCAGGCCAAAACTAAGTGAACACACTATAAAATCTTATGAATGAGAGCAGCCTTTTTTATAAACACTAATTAATAAATTTTGACTTCTTTTGCGTCCTAATTTTTTCTATCATTCTATCTCAGCAACGCACAATTTTTGAACTGGAAATTTGCCAAAAATCAGCCAGTGCATACGTTTCGTCTTCAGTAGCAAGAACATTTCTTTAAAAAACTTGACTCAAGTTCCGTGCCTCGTTTCTCTTAATTTTTAACAGAGTTCCTGTCAGGAATTTTGTAAGCCTTATATGCTTTTAAACCTGCATTAACTTTAACTTTTCGTACTACTCTAATCACTGAACTTGCCGGGCAGCTTTTCTACCTGATATGTTGGGCGTTCCTTTGAAAAAGGTATTATAAAATATTATCAGCAAGACGACTGAAAAAGTTTACGTCTACCTATACATTTCATCCAAATTTCCCTTTATAGAAAGTAAGAAAAGAACTTTGTTTAATGTAAAAATCAAATACAAACAAATACAAACACTGAAGAAAAAGAAAACAATCATATACAGTTCCAATCATCATCATTTTCCTAAGGGTGTTTTCTTTTTGGTGGTAAGAAAATTTTATAGCGATTGTTGTTGTTTCAATAAATAATAAAAGAAAATTGTTTAATAAAAATATTTTTCCTGTAAGTTCACTGATTGTTTAATAAGGTTAAACAATATTTTTAAAGTACTTTTATAAACTTCACTATTAAAAAGTAAAGGGAGGGTATATTAAGTTGGTCGTTCCACAAGTAATATAAGAACAATTGTATCCATTTTCAGATATATATAATTTGCTTTATAAATTCTAGTTAATTCTGTCAGAGAATTCAAAAAGTAATATTGAAATTTCATATTGAACCTTCAAATTCCTTTTTGGGTTTAAAGTGGACAATATTTCTTTACTTTCATCTATAGAAATTTGTTTATCAATATTGCAAAAAAATAAATTTGAGAGATCCAAAAAGTTTCATGGAAATTTCGTATTGTCGACTATCACCTAACTGGAACCACATATCCTAAATGTGGTATTTTTATGATAAATGCAATGACCTTTAAAAAAAGTACCATATTTAACGCTATTATTTCCAACTTTGTCTAATTTCTTTAGGTTAATTATGTCAATTAATTTATATAGTACAATAATATCCCCATTGTTTAATTTTAATCTATTTCGAACACTGAAACCACATATCCAAACGTACTTGTAGAAAATCCAAAAATCTTCAAGAAATATCGTCACCCAACTGCCTCCATCTGTCTCAAATTTCATCATTTTACACTTATTATGAAAAATCTAAAAATATCATCAGAAAATGCTAATAGTGCCACTTTAAGGTTCCACCATAAATTTGTGTGAAATACGTTATATTTTATACATAAACACTAACACATAAACTCACAAACTTAAACATTATATAAACGTTTTTCTTAAGTACAGAAAACTTAATGAGTCATAAAATAACTTATATTTTTAGCTACATCCTTTTCTCTACTGAACCGATTTTGATAAAGTATATATAATTCAATATTATGACAAAATTACATTCTAATTTGTTGATTTAAAATGGGAGAATTTTACGAAAGTTCTTCTCTTGAATTTAGAGGTTGCCTCAGATATGGGTCTGTAACTTTAAACATACTGATCCGATTTGCTGATTTTATAAAGGCAACTTCTCAGGACTATAAAAGATATAAACTTCTCATGGCTATAATAAATATTCTGTCCAAATTTCTTTGAAATCTCTCGATTTTTGGGGATATGAGCTTGCCAACAACTACAGACAGACAGATAAAGATAAATCGCCTCAGATTTTGATTAGATGCAAAAATAATATACATTATGGGGTCTGAGATGACTCCTTCTTAGCGTTACACACGGAATGACAAAGTTAATATACCCTCACTACTTGTGGTAGTGGAGGCTACAAAAATTTAATCGAATTTAAAATCATTTTCTGGGACGGAGCCTAGTTGCAGAAAAAGCCTATGAGCAATTATTGCGCTCAATTTCAATACATTTGAATTAAGTTAAAAAATCTCATAAGTGCAGAAAAATATGGACCGATATTCACCAAAAAGTACAAAGACAAATAAAAGTGTGGAACTTCAATAAAATTGGGCTTTATTTATTAGTTTTATAAGCTCAAAATTGTTTTCCGGGAAGGGGGTAATATGGACTAAGATTTTTCATATTTACAATATACTTTGAGTATAATTAGAAAAATCATTGTGCTAAACTTCAATGGAATTAAATGTTTTATAAACTCAATCCCGTGTCCCCGAAAACCGCGTTATAGGAGAGCCATACTGAAATATGGAATAAGACAAATTAATATAATATCTTCAGAATAGTTGGAAAAATAATAGTGTAGAACTTCAAGAGAATTGGTCTTTATTTACTAGTTTTATAAGCTGAAAACTGTTTTCGATGAGGGGCCTGATATGGGAGCTACATCGAAATATGGACCGACAATGTTCTATTAAAAATATACATTAAAAATATTAAAAAAATCATTGCACCGAATTTCAATGGAATTGGTCTTTATTTAAGCTCAAACCCGTTTTCGGGAAGGGGCGTTATATGGGAGCTATATGAAAATATGGACCAATGTTAATAACATTTTTTAACATGTATTTAAAATAGTTAGAAAATTAATTTTGCAATATATGACACACAGTTTGGGGTATATCAAAATTTTGCATATTATAGCCTATAACTTTTTTCTTATTAATCAGTCCATTTATATTATTTAGAAGAAATAAGTAAAGTTCTTTTTTTAATTTTGAGATTATTTCAGATATCGGTCTATAACTTCCATGCTAATAAACCGATATAGCTGGTTTTAAACAGGAAGCTGCTTGGAATAATAACAAATAATGTGGTCAAATTTCAATGAATATGAACAATTATTCCAGGCGTGAGAATGTTTCCAACAGACGGACATAGTTAAATCGACTCAGATTTTAATTTTTATGCAATAATATATATATACATTGTGATGATGATTCCTTCTTGGCGTAACACACGGAATGACAAAGTTAATATACACTCATCACGACTTGTGGTGGTAAGATACGGATGTATTCCATCATGAAATATGAAAATAAAGTCAATAGAAAAAGGTTTTAGGCTAAAATATGCAAAGTTTTGAAAAACCTCCAAATCACTTTGTCATATAAGTCACAATTTTTAAATACTTTTCTGAAATTCATCTATTGAAAATCGTCACAATTATTTATTAAGCCGTCTTGTTATTATATAAGCAATGTCATGAAAACTATATTTAGCTAATAAAACTCTTATATATGGACCGATTTAATTTTTATTTTTCTAACTGTTTTTAATAACTTAAAAGATACCAGCACAAATATTGATGTAGTTTCAGTACAAGACAATTTCTGAGATAAGTGTCTATATGAACCAATTTTTTTGAAAACTTCCCGATTAAATTTCTATAATATATATTACTAATTGATGCATCTGATGAGTATCATCCAATGTTATGTTATAGCTTTAATTTAAGACCTTTTTCCGGAAAAGGGTTTTAAGCTTATAAATTGCACTAGTAAATTTGAACAATATTAATAGAAGTTATTAGAAAATTATTATATTATTATAGTTGGTTATAATTCTGCCGGAATAGGGATTAAGGCTTGAAAGGTTCTTAAGTATGTTCAGATTTTATTGACATCATGGGCCAATGCCATATCTACTACACCATTCTTATTTGGTTTAGTACCTATTTCTGTTTAAGAGATATACGATTTACGATGTTTCACTTTTTCACCTTTTTTACTCCCTTAAAACTAAATTTACAAAAAATCCCGTTAAGACCAAAGAGGAAAAAAACATTTATAGCCCAATGACAATAGAACTTAGAAATACCCAAAAAGGAAATTTTTGTAGCAATTTCCATGATATTTGTTATATTATTGGTGTAAGATATTTGAGGTTCGACACAACCAAATATATCATTAATTCTTCTTAAAAGGAAAATATCGAAAAATGTCAATGTTCATTTAAGATAATAAAAACTGACATTATCGGTAAAATTATTTTATTTTGAAATCTTTTTTCCTGTCATAAAGATAATAACACCCTTAACAACTTAAAGGAAATAATAAGTTACTTTTTTAAATAACGTCCTTAAGAAAATACAAAGGAAGTGGAATAATTGAATTAGTTAATAAATTTTAAGTTTATAACTTAAACTTGTGTTGGTAATAAAATCGTTATCTTCAGTAAGGACGCCAGTGCTTTGTGAAGAAATAAAAAATTATTTAACATTTTTTATGTTTCCTTCTATAAGAAAAAGTCTATGATTTCCTCTTTCCTTTTTCCTTTATTATTCAAAAATCATTTCATACAATATGCTGCAATTAGTTTTACTAATGAGTACAAAATATTTTTATGCTTTTTATTATTATTTTTTAATTTCTGTAATTAAAAAAGAATTTTTAATAACACATTTGCACGTTATTTATTTTTCTTGAAAATTTTCATTAAAATTTATTATGTTTTCATTTGCATGAAGGACACAGTATTTTCAGATGAAAAATACAAATTTTTACAAAAATTTTAATTAAATTGCATTAATTGATGGTGCATGTAAAACATACAAGTCGAGACCACAATTTTGTAATTTATAACGAGAATGTGTTCATAAGCTTCCACCATTCTATTATTTTCATAAAATCAATGACAAATTTATTTCAGTTAAAGGGAACCAAATTTAAAGTCAATAGAGGATGAACATGATTTAAGCTATTTTATTTTCAGAGATAAACATAATCTAGAATTAAATCGTGTTTATGTTTATACCCTGGTATGTATAATCTAAGGCCCCATAATCTGCAATCTAATAAAAAACTTGAATCGATTGCGTTATGGCCGAATGTCCATCTGTCGGTAGGACATATTATCAAAAAATTATATATAATTTCATAGAGACATATTATAATTATTAATTTAGGATAATGTCTGATTTAAAAACTTCTAATCAAGCACACAATAAATGGAGGTATAAGGTATATTATATGCCTGTCTAGATTTTGACAATATATATACATTATTTTCAATTAACCCTCAGAATAATAAAATAATGTTTAATTTATGTTATTATTGCATGTTTTCTAAAATAATGTAATGGAGCCTTCTATTCACTTCTCATATTTGCACGTAAGCTCTAATATTATGTTGGTGTTCTATAGCTGAATGTATATCTGAGTTTAGTGGTGCGAGAGATATAATTTGAAAAATTGTTGTTAAAGTGAAAATACTTTTATTGATATATCTTTAATTATTTCTGAACTAAACATTAATTAAGTTTCACCAAAATATATTAAAAACTCGTTGTATGTAATTGTAGACATTTTACAATGTAATAAATTACCCGAAAAACTGACGAAAATGCAATTTGAGATTTGTTAGATTAAGTAAAAAACACGTTCATGTCGAATTTCACAATCGAAAATCTTTATAAGTTAATTATAACTAAACTATCTCTATTCAAATATAACTATTTTCCGTACATTTTATTTAAGAACAGTTTGATAAATTGAATGACTCAACGTTGCTATTTTATTTTATAAAATAAAATTTACTAAAAAATTGTGTAGCATAACATGACATTGAACACTTTTCTATAGGGCACATTTTGTATACGTTAATTGTCCATTGTCCATACATATAACCATATTTATATGAATGATTTTTTTACAAAAAAATATCTCAAAAAATTAATTCCTTTCCAAGTATATATTTTTCAGTAAACACATACTCATTTTCCTATTATTTAAGCTTTTATATACATTTGAAAATAAAAATGAAAATAAAAATTAAAATAAAAAACAATAACATGCAACAGCCCTCAATATGTTTTTGTTTAACCGCCGAAAAAAATTGCGCTTTTTTCGAATTCGTCCATTTACCTTCTTTTATGTTTATTTGATATCGACAACCTCCTTAACAAACCATTACAAATACACACACGCACAAGTTCATGTACTTATTTTAATTTTCAAAAATTTTCATTGTATGTGCCAACAATATTATAAAATACTTATAACATACACATGCACACATTTAAAATATAAATTTTATATTGTATTTTTCATATGAAAAATCCTGTATATTTTTCAGTGAATGGACGGAAATAGCGCATTCACAATTATGTTCGTTAATGTTAAAAGAGAAAATGAGTGAATGGCACAAAAAAGGAGTATAAATCCAGTAAAGAATGCTATATTCGGCTATGCAGAATCTTCAGTACCCTTTACCACAGTTGTGCGTAAGTAAATAAATGCATTATGCTTTGTTCAGACGCACTCACACATACATTTACAAACATTTAAGATATATGATCGTTTTTCTTCAATACAACACAGGCATAATTAATGAGTCATATAACTTTTTCCTAATGAACCGATTTTAATAATTTTTAGAATGATAATGAAGTTAATATAACTTTATATTATGCCAAAATCTTATTCTAATTTGTCGTTTTCTAATTGACAGTTTTACGAAAATTCATCGCTGGATCTTAGAGGCTGCATAAGATATCGGTCTATATCATTTAATTTACTAAACCGATTTTGCTGATTTTAAATTAAAAAACTTCTCAGGACTACCACTTATACTCAGGCCAAGTTTCATTGAGACATAGATGGACATAGATTAATAGATACAGATTTTGATTTTTATGCAAGAATATATATACATTATGGGGTCTGAGATGATTTTTTTCTTATCACTACACGCGGAATGACAAAGTTAAAATACCCTCTTTACAACTTTTGATGGTGAAGGGTATTAAAAGCGACAAAAAAATTAAACACGAAAGAGTATTTATGATGGTACTGTATGTATTGCAAATAGTACCGGATGTAGGTATGTACTTTTAAACATATGCCTGTGAGAACTTAAAACAGTAACGGAGTTGAAAAGCTAATTATGGCTTAAAAAAAATATTTATTTCTTATATTTTTTAAGAAAACCAAATTTTTAAGATTAAATAACCAACTTTCAATAACTGAAATGTGTGGCCGTTCAAATTAATATTGTAGCTCCTCCCTATTAAGACGTTCTTACAAATGAGTAACTGATTTATTATACGAGGTCATAGAGCGGAAAATAAATGTTTCTGCATCTGTTTTCATTTGCTTTAATTATACCCTACAATTTTTGGCGGCATTAAGCGTTAACGAATTCACGCTGATATACTCCTACAGGAAAGTAAAGTACGTAACACAAAAAAACACTATTTAAGTAAAATATATTGCCAAAAAATATTTTTATCATAAATAATGCTTTTAATATTCTAACGTGTGAATATTTAAGTTTTGTATTAACTTTAAAGCTTAATACTAAGTGTTATTAATTCAATAGCTTAAAGTTGTTTTAAATTGTAAAAACTCTGTATGGGAAAATTTAAAAATATTAAGAGTGTGTTAACATATTAATATTATTTTATTACATCGTCTGGTCGAAGAAACCAAATCAATTTATTTAGTTATGAAAACATTTAAACGATATTATTTGCTGTAAATTTCCAAAATAAAATTCTTCCAAGTGATTATTTGGCTTAAGTAAGAAATAAATAATAGAATGTTTAACAAACTACTCCAATATTACCTTAAACACTTATTTCATTTATTCTCCGACCGCTACTTTACATTGGAATATTTGTAATTTTCAGGGCAGAAGACACTTTTGGTCAATTTATTATCTTAAATAGATACGAATTAAATGTATGATTAATTTCATCATGATATTTTTTTATAGACAGCCATCCTAGGAGTACGTAGCGAATAAAAATCGGTTTCCGGTAAAACATCGGTGACTTTCCATTTACGTGGAATTTAACATAATAATTTCAGACTGCGGTATTATAACATGA
Source organism: Cochliomyia hominivorax (assembly GCA_004302925.2). NCBI lineage: Eukaryota > Metazoa > Arthropoda > Insecta > Diptera > Calliphoridae > Cochliomyia > Cochliomyia hominivorax. Next base: position 48,692,648 of record PYHX02000158.1, read on the forward strand.
GGAAGATTTTGAACTCCACAAGAGCTCCATGAAAGCAAATAGAGGTAAAAAATTTTGAAATTTCTTACAACTTTTTTCCCATTCAATACAACATTTCTTATAGCCCTTGAAGAGTCCTTGAAAAACATATCAAATGTGTTATAATACCCTCCACCACCACAAGTAGTAATGTGGGTATAATAACTTTGCCAATCTTTGTGACATACGAAATCATCTCAAGCCCATAAAGCATATATACTTGCATCTATTCGAAATCTGATTCGATTTAGCTTTGTTTATCTGACAGTCTCTTGGAAACATTCTCATGCCTAAAGAATTTTTCGAATTCAATAAGGTTCAGCCACGTTATTTCTTATTTTCCTAAGCAGTTTTCTATTTAAAAGTAGCTATATCGAGTTATCAAGCAAAAAGTTATAGACCGATATCTGAGACAACCTCAAAATTCCGAAAAAGAACAAAACATATATAGATTTAAACAAATATTAATTATAATTTATTATATATATATATATATATATATATATATATATATATATATATATATATATATATATATATATATTATATATATATATATATATATATATATATATATATATATATATATATATATATATATATATATATATATATATATATATATATATATATATATTCTCCTCATTATCGTTACAAAAAATAATCAAAATCGGATCAATAGAAAAGGAGTTATAGGAGAAATATGCAAAGTTTTGATGCATCTCAAAATCTGTGTCTGATATGGGTTGCAATTTTTATATAATTTCTGAAATTTGTCGGATATATTTATTTTAATACAATAAAAAACCCAAAGAAATAAGATTGTTCTGTATCCATTATTTAAACTAACTCCCATAAAACGTTCCTTCTCTAAAATATGAACGAATTAATTGGAATTTAGTGACAATTAATTTTCTGACTGTCTTAAATATATGTAAATAGTTTTATTAATATTGGTCCAAATTTTGATATACCTCACAAATCAGGCCGCTTCCCGGAAAAGTGATTTTAAGTTTATAAATTTTCTAAATAAAGACCAGTTCCATTGAAATTCAGCACAATGATTTTTTTAACTAACCTTAATGTATATTATTAATATGAACTATCTCGGCCTTTTTGTAGCTCCAATATAAGGCCCTTCTCGGAAAAGAGTTTTGACCTTATAAAACTTGTAAAAATTTGTTTTTTTTTTTTTTTGAAATTCGACACAATTATATTTCTAACTGTATTTACTATAAACTATCAGTTTAGACAATCTTGGTCCATATGTTCTATAGCTCCCATATAAGGTCTCTTCCCGAAAAACTCTAGTGAAATTCGTCTCAATTATTTTTTTACTGTCTTGCATATATGTTATCGGTTCATATTTTACTATAGCTCCCACATTACGTCCCTTCCCGGAAAGCGGGTTTGAGTTTATAAAATTATTTTTCAGTAAACATTTTTAAATGTCTTTAACATATGAAATTAGTTTGACAATTATCGGCCATATTTGGATATTACTCCTTTATAATTCAATTATTTATGATTCGGCGCAGTCGAAAGCTTCTTACTTATTTATCTTTTACAATATTCTATGATTTTCTAATTAAAAAAAATTTGTTCAGGAAGTGTGGATCTAGGGATTCTAAATTAAAATATTTGAAAAAAAGTTACTTGTATTCTCAAACATGTGAGACCATATTTATTAAAAATCGTGAAAAAGTCGTTATCAAATTATTATAATCACATTGATATTTATTAGATAATAAAGAAAAGAAAAAAGCTTATCACATGACAAATCGTAAAGGTTGTTTAAGCTCACTAAAGCTGTGTGTTTTACTGGCGATAAACTTTTAAAGCTTTGGGAACGATATTGTACTACTACTAACTACTGTAAGGTATTTTGTGTCACACCAAAAGTATTCGAAAGAATTGAAAGGAGAATTTCTCGACGAGAGTGGTCAACGGTTGAATGATTGAATTTTTGTGGGTTTTTTCTTCAGATGAATCTGTTGCCTTCGATTATTGTCTAAACAGATCTCAACAGCTGATCATAAAAAAAACATCCTTCAGATCCTTTCAAACACAGCGCATCTTGGATGTTCGGCTTCTGCATTTATTTCCTTGGTAACCTCTTGGATAGAACTCGGAAAAGTGGTACACCACTTACAAACTTTCAATATCGTATATCCCCGAAACTGTCACAGGATATATAAACGACACGGAAAGTGGTAACCGTTTCAATTTAGAAATGATTTTGGTAAAAGGTTGATCTTGGTGGAGGATATTAAGATTCAACACAGCCAAATATAATATTCTTATTTGATTTTTTAAATTTATTGCATTTTAAAGTAGTTTTTGAAAGTGAGTCTGTAAAAGAGCTTCTATCATTTATTGTCATTTGACCGATCTTCTTGAAATTTGGCAAGTGGATGTAGAAGTAAAATCTAGGGGGGAACAGTTATATGAAAGCTATATAAAATATTCTGCCGAACTTAACCAAAGTCAAAAGATTTCATCCTTGACCCAAAATATGTAACCAATTTCATGATCATATCACCGGAATTACTACAAGTAAGTTTTACATCATAAGTTTTTCATGAACAGTAAGTCAGGCAGTTTAATTAACTCAAAAATTAATTTTGAGTGTAATGGTATCCTTGAAAATGGGTAAAGTACCATTTCCGCTATTTTTCTATTTAACAAAACTTTCATATTTTTTAGAGAATCGAGGCAGAAGATCCGTAGGTATCAGCTTTTGCATTTTATCGCATGAATTTCTCGTTTCAATATTTTGAATAAACGACATTCATAAATGTTCAAACTCTTAACCTAAAGAACATTCTGGATCTTCATTCAGATCGTACAGACGATTATGATGCTGTTGAAGAGAATTAAGGCAAAATAAACGCCTCTTTCAACTCATCTTCCAACATGAATTTCTCAGGTGAATATTTCGAATAAACAAGATAAAATTCATGAAAAAGAGTTTTTTTCGAATTACTTTATACTCCCTCCCCAAATAATGGCATTTTCATTTAAACAAAATAAAAACACTTTAATTTTTAGATTTTTCATAAATATGGCATTTAGTTTTATTTTCGTTTTTCTTTTTTTGTTTTAATCGGTTTCTGTTTTTCATTAATTTTATACTAATTAATCTTATAATCGATATTTAATAATCACTAAAAAACTGCTGCTGTTTTATAATTTATTGTATTTTAAACATTTTTCACTTTTTTTCTAAAGTTTGTTTGTATTTGTTAATATAAAATTATTTTAATGCAGCTTAAAAAACAACAATTTTTTATAAAATATTTTAAAGTTTAAATTTTAATTAAAATTAAAAAAAAAACTTATAAATTTATTTTTCATATGTATAACTACATACATATGTATGTGTGTATTTAAAAATATTTATATATAAATAAACGTAAACATAAATGTTTATGTCATATGTGTGTGTGAATAATTGTATTATTTTATTAATAATAATACGATTAAACTAAGTCATTTTTTATAGTTTTATTTTAAAGGTTTATTTGTTTATGTTAATATTTAGTATTAATATTTAGTATTTATATTTAGGGTTTTATGTATATTTAAAGTATTTTAGTTTAATATAACTAATGATATAAATTTTAATTTTATAAATAATTTACAAGGGATAAATATTATTTCAAGCCATTTAAGCTTAAAATAATAGATAAATTATGATTAGATAAAAAAATGTACAGGAAATAGATATCAATCAGTTTTAGAAAATAATAAAAAAAACAACTATGAATATCATATTCGGCTATACCGAATTTTCTATACCCTCCACCACTAAAAATTAGCATGTTGCACCGAAAAACTCAGATTAAACACCGATTATCGAAGAAAGCTTCCTATAAAAACTGCAGTAACATATGGCAACATATTCTTGGAACCACCTATAAATACTGGTACGGAGATTTAGATTTTATGAGAGAATTATCCTACGTGAGAGACAATATTCAAGAAATTAAATACGTATATTGAATTATCTAGTTGTCCAGGAAGTGTGGCTCAATAAATGTCAAACCAAAATATAAAAAACAGTTTAGAAATGAATCCAATTTAAAACCATTTTCTGATGAAGGGGTGTTATAAGGAAGATATAGCAAAATATGGTTCTAAATTGCTCAAATTAATAACGGTATATGGAAACTATAGAAAACTATGGACAAATATTAATAAAATTATTAAAATAAGTTATAAACCATATTCCAAGGTGGAGCCTTATATGGGAGCTGGATCAAATAATGACCCCACCACAATCTAGTTTATTTGTGCTTATTATTGTAACAAAAGATTTTAGAAAATTATCTTAAAATTGCAACCAAAATAGCACACAGATTTTAGGGATGTATCCAAATTTTGCATATTTCAACTCTTAACTTTTTTTCTATTGGCCCAATTTGATGATTTTTTCATACGATGATGAAGAAAATATATAACTGTATGTTATAGTTAAAATTCTGTTTAAATCCAGTTACTTCATGTTAAATAAATAGAAAAATTCTTTCCGAAATTTTGAAGTTTTTTTTGAGATATCGGTCTATGACTGCTGTTAAAAAATTCTTAAGCTAAATTTCGTAGCATTCGGATAAATATTTTATTTGAAAAAATTTTTCCGATGGACAGACGGATAGACGATCAGACAGGCTTAGCTTAATTGACTCAGATTTTTATTCGATGCAATAATATATACATTATGAAGTCTGAGATGAAGCCTTCTTAGCGTTACACACGAAATGACAAAGTTAATGTACCCTCTGCAACACTTGTGGTGGTGGAGCGTATAAAAAGGATAATATTTTTTTTTCAATTATCTGCTAAAAACAGGAAGCATCGTCAATTATTATAATAATTTATGTTATTATGTTTTTTTTGCCGAAGTGAATTATTTAATTAAATTACTTTTTTGTTTATTATGCTTTTTCTGTAGCTTCCAATGATTTATTTTATTTAACTTTTTTTATTTTATTAATTAATTAATAATTGTTTTTTATTGATATTTTTTATTCTATAATTATTTTATTTAATTTTTTAATGATTTTTTACTAAACTAATATTTACAAAAGGGGGGAGTTAATTTTAATGATTTTTTAATTTTAGCTTTTAACTTTAATATGCTTTTAAATTTAAAACTAATAAGACATCACATTATTTTATTTTTATTATTATTATTTTTAATTTATATAATAATTTTTTTATTTATTTATAATCTATATAAAGTTGCTTATTTTTGTTAATATTTATTTTTTATTATTTTATTTTTTTCTTTACTTTAATATTTTAGAGAAAGTTATAGACAGGAACATTTAGTTGTCTTCAAAATGGCAACTTAATTTTTTAAATAATAAAATTAAATTAAAATTGTATTTTTTATTAAAAAAAATTTATTAGAAAATTAAAGAAATTAAACAAAAAAATTAGAAATTAATAGAAAAGTGTCGGTGGTATTTGATATTGTGAAATGAATTTGGCAGTTTTAAGTAGTTGGTTGCGTTAAATAATAATTAAAGTGGAAAAAGGTATAAAATATAAAATTAATAGGAGTTATAGAAAAAATCCTCTTATAACAAGTAATTTACTAAGATAAAATAAGATCGTTATAAGAGTTTCAAAATTTTGTTAATATTCCAATAATTCAAATACTTAAGAAATAAATTCCGTTGCAATAAGAAATTAAAAAAATCATTTTTTTTATCAGAATAATACAAATTAAAATGGTGTTATTAAGAGCATAACTAAGCTATTCGCTTGATATAACTCTCTTTTTTCTGCTACTAAACTCCAAAAAATAATTAATATTTTAAAGATCTTTAAAGTTTTAGTAAAGGAGATTTAAAGCGGAGTCAACCTAAAAGAGAGGAATAACAATACAAAAATATGTGTGTGGCAGGAATGCCAGAAACTTAAATCGGCATTCGTGAAGTAATTAATTAAAACATAATTTTTATTGTGTTGTTCACGAGTTAACGAAAATTTAAAACATAAAATTTCTCAAAAATGAAGTCTAAAATTTATTAATAATATTAAAAATTAGGATATCGGCACCTTATTAATTTTCGGATTTTTTTCCGCCGATTTTCTCCATCTCTCATTTTTCATAACTTTCTATTACTTTTGAATGATGAAGAATTTCTTTGTTTTATTCTCTAAACCGAGATATTTGTTGGCATTCGTATTCTTTCGTATAACGTCTGTGTAATAGTGTAATATTCTGGAGTATCATTTGCTTGGGTTTGGTTTAAAGACGTGAAAGTTGTCTTAAAAGAAGTTATATTTTAATTCATTATTACAAGAGAATTTTTAAGTTAATATTATTTTTTAAAGTTTAAAGAAACTCCTTTTTTTGAGCATCCTTAACAAAATTGATCTACGTAATCTTCTTTAATCGGCAGGATAGAATTTCCTTGTTTTATTCACAAACATGAGAGCTCGGTTGACATTCATATTCTTCGGATGACGTATATGTAATAGCCGATCAATGTGATATTCTGGAGTATTGTTTGGTTGGGTTTTAAATATCAACGATTGTTTTTATATACTTGATATTTTAGATGTAAATTTAAAAAGAGTTGAGCAGCCTTAACGAAATTGATATTCGTGATACTTCGAAAATAGTGTATCCATAATTGAGAGAATGTGATCGAATTTGGGAAAAATGGCTCTAAATATGGATGCTAACGACGATGGTAACCAAAAACAAAATAATCTCATAATTCAGAAGACTTTGGCAATATGGATATTATGAAAGGTATTTGAAGTATTGAAATATTTTTAATAAAATTTCATAAAATTATTTAATATTTTCAAAAAAATATTGATTATTTAAAGAAATATTTAAGTGGTTTAAAATACATTCATTTTTTTCGAAAAATAATATCCAAGATATTTTAAATATATAATAAGTAATGAAAACTAAAAAATACATTTTTTTAATATCGAAATATTGAAAATTAGTTTTTTCATTTTATATATATTTTGCCATATTAAGAAATCGAAAAATGTTTGCCAATTATCTGGTTTTAAATTAATTTATTTCAGAAAAATCCACTTACTTTTTTCTTAATCAATAAAGTTATTCCGAAAGTCTACATTCTAATTTGGAAGGAAAAAGTAAAAAAAAACTTAAAAGCATAAAAGAAAAAAATTAAAACTTAAAAAGAAGAGGAAGAAGAATTCTAAATCAGTCTTAAATAAAATCCTAAAACAAATGTACATATTCTTATAAGCAATAACAAACAAATTAATTATCTTTGCTCAATCGTTCACTTAAATTCTCACTCAAACTCATCCAATTGTCCATTATTGAAACGTTCACACCACTCCAACAGTTCCTTAACCTCACGTGCATAATAATCTTCCTGATGTCTCGAGGAAGTTACTGTTGTCGTTTTTGCTGGTTTTGTTTTGATGTCGCAGGCTAAATCTTGGCTTAATTTAATTATCTGTTGCTGTTGTTGTGGCTGATGACCCTTGTTGTCGGGGTGTCACACATTATGTGAGTTGCTAGGACCACTCGTTGAACTACCTGAATTACTTAAAAGACTACGTTCACTGGCCATACTACCACCAGGAGCATAAATCATTTCCGAATCACTGCTGGCCTGTTGTTGGTGTAAAGGATGTAAATGATGCATTTGTAATTGTGATGATTGTTGCTGTTCAATGTTTGCTGAATTAGTGGCTGTCGGGGTAGTAGACGCCGTAGTATTGGTTATCAACATATTAGGATTACGTTGATATGCTGCTGGGCTGATGAGGAAGTATTGGAACGTGTTGAGGAATTATTATGTGAACGCCAATTATGATATTGATTTTGTGCGTTATTCGTTGTTTCTTGATTTGAGTGATGGGCGCTCAGTTGTGGTGGTAAATGTTGTGGTGTTAGGGGTATTAATTGCTGTTGTTGTTGAGGTGTTTCATCTACTTTAACATACAGTCTATCCATATCACTTTCATTATCACCATCGGCTGTATGATAAAGTGCTTGATCCTCACCCAAATCATCATCATGAGACATTAGCATTGCCATGGGTGAGGGTGAGCCACCACAACCCGAATCAGCCATGCCATTGTAACAGAAGGAACCAGCATCTAAGTCCATAAGATTTTTACTAATCATATCTTGCGTATTATAGTTTTGGTTATTGTTAAGAGAATTTTGTTTTTGTTGGGCATCAGCCAAATGGATGTGATAATTTTGAGCTTGTGTATTTATGACCTTAAAACGGTTGGATTGTTGATTTTGGCCACTACGTCTTAAAGTGCCAATATGAGCAAATGTTTGTTGACCCAATTGCTGTTGTTGTTGTTGCTGCTGCTGTTGCTGTTGTTGGGGTGAGTTGGCTGACTCATAAGTATGACAATTACTTAATTTATTTTCTGTAATATGAATTTTTTCCTTAGGATAATAATATTGCTCTGAATACACCGACCGATTGCTGGTCATTTGCGAGGGATATATTTCACTTGTAGTAGACATTTGTTGATAAATATTATTGCTTTCTAATGATGGCTGTTGTTTGTTTTGTTGTTGTTGCTGCTGTTGTTGATGATAATGAGGATGCATGGGTCTTTGTTGTTGCTGTTGGTTATTTGTTACTGGTGGCATATTTAAACCTGGTCTTGTATGATAACGTGGCTGTTGCACATTACCCGTGCCAGCATGTTGCTGTTGCATGATAGACGAGGTGGCATAGGGGGCTGGTGAGGAGGCATTTTTACGTTCCATACCATATTCGCTGCCAGATTTACCAAAACTTGTTACCTCGGCATAGTCAGTGGGTATATTGGAGTATTCACCCACATATCTGCAAATAAATGAATATGAAATATTAAATAAAAAATATATTTTCGGGGGCAATAATATTTATGGTTTGCAATTTTTTTCCTATAGATTTTTCAATTTTCAAGTGATTCAATATTTGTGGGGATTTTATTTTATTTTACGTTAAATTAATGGTTATATTTTTAAGCTGCTTATAAAAAGAGTTTATTTATAGATTTAAAGCCTTTTTTGAGCAAATATAAATTTGTGGTTTATTAAGGGTATTATGAAAAAATATTTATTTTTTTATAATTTTAAATTTGGTTTCAGAGGTAAAAAATATATTTTTAAGGTTTAAGTCATTTAAAATAATATTTATTATTAAAATTTTAATATTTTTTACTACAACTATTGAAAAAAAATCAAAATTTTCCTTAATTTTTAAAATATAAGCACTTTTTAAAATGTTTAAAGGGGTGCGTATGATTAATATAAATTATTTGATAAAAATTATTTTTTTATTTAAAAATATATTAATTCCAAAAGTTTTTATTTTTTATTAAACACAAATAATAATGGTCTTAAATTTTACATACTTTATCTTTAATAATTTAAAACTTAAATTAAAGAAATATTTTCATAAAAATTTAAAATCTTTAAAAAGATATTTAAAGGTGTTAAAAGTTTAACACTTGTTTTTAAATTTTCAATAATTAATTTTCCGTGAATAAAATCTTCATTAAAAAACTATTCCAGGCAATGAACTTCAATTTTAATAACTATTTTAATTAATAAAATTTTATGCCTTAACAAACATATTTCAAATTTCTATAATTTTATTTAAATAGTCATAAAATGGAAAGCACAAATGTGGCTATAATAAAGAGCCCCCCATTATTTATAATATAAGGACTGAGATCGAAAAATTTTTAATATTCATATATGTTAATAAAATTGAAACTACTTATGATTTCGATTGAAATCATTATTATTACAATTTAAAAATATTTGAGCACTAGTGTTGAAATTTTGAAACTTTTTCGGAAATCTTGCTATTAACGTTGTAGAGTCTATCCCCTCGCCCGAACAGTTAGTCCGTCTCCGCTTAAATTCGACCACACACCTTTTGTGCTCTTTGTACACCTTTTTGTGTTCTTCAATTCTATTTTAACGAGAGCCCAATATCTCTCCACTGGTCTTTGTTTCGAGCAGTTTAGAGGACATTCCTCTATTGGCAAAAATATCTTATTATTCTCTAATACCACTCAAGGCTTTTTACCATGGACATATTATAAAGTCTTATAAATTGATGCAGCATTTTTCTTTAATGTAAATTTTGGTATTAAGAGCCGTTGTAATAAATGTTTGGCTTCTTTTGTCGCAAATGGATACTGCTACCCATACCTAGACCTTTATGGTAAATTTTGACTAATTTTGTCTCCTTAACCTTATTTTAGAACTAGAATCATTATAAAAGCCATTCATTCTACTTCAACCAGATCTGTTATTATCGGACAAATTATCTTAGTACTGAAAATGGTTTGCGGCAGATCTCTGAGTCTGCCAGTAAACACGTTTCGTTATACATTATGCAATTTTTTCTAGAAAACTTTTTTTCAATTTCCGTGCTCTTGGATTCTAAATTTTTAGCTGCGTTCCTGCAGGAACATTTTGAACCCTGTATGCTTTTAAATTTGTGCTAGTTTTAACTTTCCGTACCAAATAGTTTGAGCTTTAAGCTAACCGTGCTGTTTTCCTACCGGATGTATTTTTTTTAATCATTTATATTTTCTTGATGAAGAAAAATAATTAGGACCATTCCTTCTACCTGAACCAGGTTTTCTGTTAACGGACAAGTTTTCCGGGTAATATTTAATAACCTTACTTTTTGTAAGACAAAATAAAATTTTGTTGAAAATATTTTAGAATGTATTTTCATTCGGGTCACTTATTTTAATAAGATTAACAATATTTTAGTTTGTTCAACCTTAAACGTTATTTCTAACATATAAGTTTTACAGAAGTAACTTCATCACAAAAATAACGTGTGTTAAGAAGTTTTCAATCTCAGTTCTTATTTGCATTTCACTCATTTCATACTACGCCTTTGACCTTTAAATCCATATAATTATATATTTTTATTTTTTCATTTTAAATATATAATTATTATTTAATACAAATGTATGGTATTTATATTTATAGTGGCTTCATAACTAATTAAAACAACATAAATATTTAAATAATACTCACAAACAAACAACAATAACTTTTTATTTTTATATTTTTATAATTATTATGAACAAGTTAAATATAATGAAAAAAGTGTTATTTTTTAAATGAAATTTAACAACTGCATAAAATTATTTTTATGCTTATTAATATGAAATTTTGCTATAAAAAATCCAAAAAAATATATAATAAAACCAATAATAATGCTATATTCGGTTATGTCGAATCTTCAATTCCCTTCACCACAAAATCGTGTAAAATAAATACTTACACACGCACACATACAATAACAGAAGTGTTAAATACGTGGAAGATTTTCTTGAATATAATACGAAACAATTAATGAATCATAAAAATAGTTATATTTTTGGCTATAATTTTTATTTGTACTGAACCGATTATAATTGATGTGAGTGTAACAACAACAGATAATCGGACCAAGCTGAATGCACTCAAATTGTGATTTGATGCAAGAATATATATACATTATGGAGTCTGAAATTATTCCTCCTTAGCGTTACACACAGAATAACAAAATTAATATATCCTCTACATAACTTGTTATAGTGGAGGGTATAAAACATTGCAAAAAATATATCAACAATTTATATTTTTTAAGCAGATTTAATTATAGGTAATTTAATTTAACATTAAATATTCAACAAATACTGAATACTTTTTTTCTGTCCAGCTATAATAATAACAAGTAATAATAATTATTGAAAATTTTCCTCTTTTTTTTTAAATAATAACAAGATCTTTTTTGTTTTATAGTTAAAATTTATAAATAGCTATTGTTAGTTTAAACAATAATATATATGAATAGAATAGCCATAAATTGTTGTATTTTTAAACAATTATTATAAGGCCTTTAGTAATTTTTTGTTTAGGCCATAAATTATAAAATAACAATATAACAAAATTATAATACAAACTTATTAACAATAGTATAAAGTATAATATGTAACAAAATATTGTTAATTTATTAAATAGAACATTATGGGAAAGAGAGAAGTGGAATAAGGAAAACTATGATGAAGGGAAAAATGGAAATAAAATATTTCCAATTTATAGAGACTAACAATAATTAAAATTTACATACTAATTTCAACACAAATAAAAGAAAGTGTCTTAATAACAACAAAAGAATTATATGTTTCCATATAAACATATCCGTTTCCTGTATAAAATAAAACGGAGATAAACTTTCAAATAAAGTTGCCCCCTCACACTACTATAAATTTTTTAAATGAATCAGAAAAAATTACATTAACGAATGCTTATTCTGCTCAAATTGGTGAGAGAGTAGCTGAAAGCTAAATTTGAAGTCTAACATCACGAGTTAGGAAATTTGTATTTTTGAACACCTTCTCTAAAGCCATAACAAATTATATCTTTTCTAATTCAATATTATGAAAGTTTTTCTTTTCCAAAGTAAACTTTTAGCATTTTTTCAGCTTCATTGTCCTTTTATAAGTTACTACGACTATTTTTTCAACTTTACCCAATTTGATTCTGATGACTTCTCATATGTGGAGTGATAAATACCACTTTCAGAACCGCAATGGTCCGAAGTAGATTGATCCAAGATTTGTTATCAGATTACGTCGCTCAAGTCAAGATCTGATTACTATAGAGAACATCTTTAACATTTTAAAAAAGTGGACTTGAATATATTGCTTCAGCAATAATGCAGAGCTGATAAACTTCCTCAAATCAGAGTCTAAAGCGATGTAGCCCCATATAATTCTGAGTAATGACTTCACTTGGTGCAAAATTTATATATTTTATAAAAAGCTCTTCATATCTGTATATTTATTTGCTCTGAGTCCTTAAAATTTATTCAATATTCTCATGTGTCTGAAGTTAATCCAAAGGCTTCAAAAAATCTATAGTAAATAGGTTTAATGTTGATTTTCGTGACATATTTTTACCTCAAAATATTTATGGGCTTTTTAAGTTATAGTGTCAATCTTGCGTAAACTTTACTTTAAAATTCTTCAAAATATCGTATTCTTAATTAGGTGTATTTAAGGTATAAATTTTATTCCAACCTCTATTTTTCCGAAATATAGTTAATGTATTGCCTTGGTGCTGTATAATAAAACTAAACTTTAGATTTTTTTAAAAAACCTTATCTCAATTTTGGATATTTGATTTTAAAAAATTTGATCAAATTTACTCCAAATAAATATATTTTATTATTAAAAGTATCCAGGCATCACTTGCAAGACATCACAAACAATGTATAACGCTTTAGAAAGGATATAAAATATCTGATAAATTTTTTCGTCTTTCTTTTAATTTTATAACCATAAAATAATAATGTCAATAATATAAAATAATATTTGACTATTTGAAAAATATTTATGTTCTCCTTTACTTTCTCTTTAAATTAATCAATATTAATCATACGCTTCGTAACACTAAACAAATAATATCATTTTAACGCTTAATTGAATTTTTGTCTAAAATAAACTGAAAAATAATCTATTTCCCAATAAAAATTTTATTTTCACTTAAAATAATAATTTTTTAAAATATTTTTTCTCTCTAAACAAATATTAAAATAAACAAATTCTCTCATGCTAAATTACAAAAAAATGTATTTCATTCAATAAAAAAATGTTGAAAAAATAAATTTATCTTTAAAATTCTTTTTTTCTGAGAAAAATACTCAATAGTTTTTCAATTTTTAGTTAAACAATTTATATTGTTTATTTTTGCAGCAACAACATTTTCTTTTTTTATTACAAAATAGATTTTTTATTTGTTGCAACTAAAAACATTCGTAAAAAAATCATCCTCATAAAAATAAATGTTTGTTTCTAATTAAACATTTAAAAATTTTTAGCACTCCAACTTTTTTATTTTATTTTTCAAATTTTCAATATTTCAATAAATATTTTACAAAAACAAAAATGAACACCTACCTTTGTTGTTGTCCACCATTTCCATTAACATTACGGTCTGCATTTGTATTACCACCATTAGTTGTATTATTTGTTAGACATACTGGTGCATAGTCATCAATTTGATCCTTTTGTATATCTAAAGAATCACCAGTAGGTTGGGTACGCCATACCATGCCACCGGTAGAGGCATCTAACCAATAACCATTACCATTACGTGATAAACTGGGCATTTTTAAAACATCATTCGGATGAGTTCCTATAAACAAAACAAAATAAAAAATGATAATAAAACAACAATAAAAAATAGTTAGAAATAACATATAAAAACCCAGAAACTACAGAAAAAATTGAAACTACAAAAAAATTGCCTTCAGTGCAAGAATGAGAGAGACAATGAGAGAGGAGAGAGTGATAGAAAAAATACTTAAAATATATTCCTATATTGTCAGCATTAATTGCTACTATAGACAATGGTGTTATAGTGACACTTAGCAAAAACATACAAAAAAAGAGAATTAAAATGATTTTTCATTTAGCTCGGAATCTTTTTTCACTCTCTTTTTATAACCAGGCTCGTTTAACTGTCTATCTATCTGTGTATGTGTTTGTTAAAATAAATTTATGTGAATGTTCTGGTCATGTTAACTATTTAGTTAATTAACATGACATCACAAAATAGTGTTAAAAAACAGGAAATAAAAAATCTGCTTTGATAGAGGAAAGGAAATATAAAATTTAGTTGTCAAGTTTTTTGTTGATATTAAAAATTTTGTGTTTGGTAATTTGTTGTATACTTTTAGGGTAAAATTAAAACATCAATTTCAAACAGAGATTAAACAAGTAATGATTTGTACCAAAGGATTTTTGTGATAAAAAATATAAAAAGGAACAAAAACTATAAAAAACTTGTATTACAAACATTTTAACTATATGTTTTTTTAGATACAGTTGCAATAAAAAAGAATTAATTGAAAGTTTTATTATATTACATACTTTCCATTCGAAGTTGGAAATGCTTTAAAAAATTATATTAAATTTAAAGTTTTCAATGGATATTGAGAGAAAAAAATAAAATTTGCATAACTTTTAAATTGAAAACATATTTAAAAGCTTTTAAACCCTTAAATATCATTTATATACTGAACAATATTCCAAAAATGTTTTTAAAAAATGCATTAAACCTTCAGCTGCTTTGTGAGGTTGAACGTGAATAGAACTTTAAAGTCTAAGAAGAACTTAAAACTATAATAAACGCCAAGCTTTGATCAATGAAGAGCTTTTAGATATTGCTTCAAAAATATTTCAGATTGTATATAAAATTTTTTAAGCTTAACAAAGCTGTATAAAAAGGCACATTAGAAGCTTGCTTTTTTCTTTTTTCCAGCAGTTCCTGTTAAATAATTAAAAAAATATATTCTTAAGAAAGAGAATAAAGTTTGAGGTCAAATAAGTTTTTTAAAAATTTTTCAAATCAAAAATTGCTCAAATCTAAAATGAAAGCTTTCCTAATTTAATTAAGCTTTTGATAACGAACAGTTTTAATAAAAGAAACTGTTTATGTTAAAAATTGTGTATTTTTTGTGTTAAATATAAAAGTTCTATATTGTTAAAGCTATCTATTTATACATGTTTGAAAGTAAAGAATATAAAGAAAATTCGAAAAGCTCTTTCAAAACTGAATATATTTGAAAATCTTTATCAGATAAAAACCTTTAAAAACATCAAAAAACTATTATTGGTTTATTAAAAATATCCTCAAAACTATCCTAAATGAGCTTTCTTAAAAGCCATAATGAAATGAGAAAAGCTTTTTGCAATTAAAACTTTTAGCTTCCAAATATTTGTAAAACAAGCTTGTCTTTTATTATAACTTTATGAATCAATTTACACTTTTATTCAGTTAAGACTATTTTAATTTTAAAGTTAAGTACTTAGTGACATTAAAAAAATAACTTAAATCTTTGAGCCTTTTGTTTATCTTTAAAAAGCTCTTCTTTGAAGACTATTTTAAGTCTTTAATAAGGAAATTAGTAACTAATTAGGTAATAATAATCACTTCTTTATTAAAGCTTTTAACTCATTTCCTTATGAGGATCTTAAACTCAATTTTCTACCAATTTATTAGTCTTTAAAAAGTTTACTTTTTTCTGAAACGAAGAATACTTCCACTTAAATTTATTAAAGTCAATTAAACCTTTTTTCTCAATTACAACAACTATTATTAAGCATGATAAAGCTAAAAATATTTAGTTCTCCACTTTTTTCTTTTAGCCATTATTAAAGCTAAAGGAAAAGTTTTTCATTTACACCTGCTTGTTTAACAATGATTTTCAAGTGGCTTTTAGTAGTTTTTCTCTTTTCCCTATTTTATTTTATTAAAGTTGTTGTTGTTGTAGTAGTCTACAAAATACAGTTGTTTCTTTTATGATTTAAATGAATCATACAATATTTAAACCACTACAACTACAACAAACAACAACACTCGTTAACTTTTTGAATGATGAATGGAATAACGCGCAAAAGTGAATAAAAACAATTTTTGCCACTTCAAGGATTTTAAAACAACAACAACAATAATAAATTAAAAGAGAATTTTATAGAGCTTTTTTGAACAAAAATTAACAAAAAAAATTCTTTTATTTAAAAAATTTAAAAAGAGAAAATTTTACTAACCTCTTATGGTATTTAAGGCTGATTGTTTCATCATCATATGTTTACGCTTGACAAAGACCATAGCGCCGAAGGATAGCATCATTATGGCCAATATAGCACCCAATAATATAATAAACCATGGTTGGGTTAACACATCATCAACATGATCTTGATTTATGGGATAACTATAAGTAATAAAATAGAGAAAGAAAGGGAAATTATTTTTTAAGGATTTAAATAAAAAATCAATGTAAAAAATTTAAATCTTGTTCTCAGAAATAAATTACTTACCGTTGATTTATGAAAGGATCCAAACGTTTGGTAACTGGATCCAATCTTAAGGTAGCAGGCACGCAATATGGACCTACCCCAGCATTATTACCAGCTGCTACACTTACTGTATACATAACACCTTCGGTGAGATTGGCCAATACCAAGGTGGGTGAAACAGCATCGATTGTGACATTTGTTAAAATACGTGAAAAGTTATGAGCTGTATCGATGCCTCTAACAACAATATGATAATACAACAAAATGCCTAATGAGGTGGGAAATAAGCGAAAAGAAATCAGGGAGAAAAAAGGTTAAAGAATTTAATGTTAAACATAAATATTTAAAAAGGGATTAACAAACAAAGACAGACAAAACAAGAAAGGATCGGGATGCTTTTTTGCCATTTAAGCATTAATTTGTTTTATGTTGAAATCCTTTTTTGTTGTTTCTATGTTGTAAATGTAAGTAGTTTTTTGTTGTTGCTTATGTTAAACTTACCATGTGATGGTTTAAGATTTGGTTGTTTCCATTTCAAAAACACTGCTGAGGAATTTAATAATATGGCCTCCATACCAAATGGCGCTTCATTGGGTACTGTAAGAGGAGAAAGAGGAAAATGATAAATATTATATGTAGACAAAATGTTTATTTAATAAGAAATTATACTAATTAGTTTATGATTTTGGTAATTAAGGTCTTTTTTTAATGTTTGACTAAAAAACGGAATATGAATTATCAAAAATTTTACACCATAATTTGTGATTCAAAAAAGCTTTAAATGCTTGAGTTTTTCGAAGGCAAGAATAAATTGTTTTTTCAAAATATTTTAACCACACAAGTTTTAAACACGGTACTCAAAATTAAAGTATTTTTTAAAGTTCTGCTATTTACTATTAACTTTATTAACTTGTTAGTCGAAAGCTTTAAAAATATAAGTTTTAAGTAGTTTTAAATGCCACCAAAATAATAAGTACAGTTTTATGTTCATTAGAAAGCACCTGAAAGCTTTTAAAATAAATAATAAATTAAATATTGTTAGTACTTTAGATAAAGCTAAAAATCTACAACTGGAGAGTTTTTAGAGAATATAATTTTCAACATTTTAATGAAAAAGCTTTAAAACTGTTTTACTTAAAAAATTTGAGTTTATTTTTTTCGACAAAATTTTGTAAAAAATAGAAAAATTAAAAACTTTTATTTTAGTTATTTTATTTGTAAGAAAGATTTTCTAAAGTCCTCAAATAAAAAACTGAAAATTTTACTTTTACATATAAATAAAATATATGCTTTCAAAATTTATTTAAAAAATTCTAAATGCACGCTTGAAAGCTTTATAATAAGTTGGGTTAGATTATTATTTGTTATTATTATTATTTTCAGCTTTTCGAGAAAAAAATTCATTATAAAAAATAGTAATAAAGTGGACAGATTTTTAAATCGAAAATATTTATGCCTTAAATATACGTAAAAGCTTTCCTTGAAAACTAAACTTATCTATAAAATTTTAATTCAAAAAAAATCATCACATTTAATAAATTCATTTAAATTTAACAAAATAGTTATTCACAAATAACTGTCCCATTCCTTAGACCCATCTGTTTTCACCTCCCCAAAAACCAATAATTTCGACCTTTGAAACTTGTATACCACATCAGAAAAGAAATCAGTCCCTGTGCAACAACAAATCATTAAATTCTATCAACAAACTTTGTTTACTTTTATCGAAAAAGGGAATCTAGTTATTGTTCCTAAAAATAAGTGATTTCTGACAAAATAAATATTTAATGGAGAAAAAACTAAGCAGCTGATTTCAAAAAAGGCAAAATCAGAAAAAATATTTAAAGAATTTGCTAAACGGATACAAACAAAATACCAGATAACATGTGATATGAGCAAAAATAGGAAAAAAGCAAATATGGCATCAAAATAAAACAAATAAAGCATATAAATCATAAAAAGGAATGAAAGGGGTGAGAAGAGATAAACATTAAAGCAAATTGTTGGAAATATGTCAAACAAGTTATAAAAGTTTTTAATAGTAAGCAAATAAATCAAAGAAAAAGAGATTAAAAGAACAAGTTTCCTTAAAGAATTAGAATAAATTTGTTAAACGAATTGATAAAAAATTTCATATCACTTTTTTTAATTTGTTTAAAAAGTTTTTAAACAATCATACGCCTGGATGTTTTTTAATTTTAATATTATTTTTTAACAATCATACGTTTATTTCTTTTATTCCAAAGCCATATTAATTATACGCCATCAATGGTTTTGCGGTTTAAGATTTTTTTAATATTTTCTTTAAGATTTGAATTTTTTCATGGTAAAAAATTCTATTTAAAATTCTTTTATTTTAAAATTTGTAAATTTAATTCTTTTTAATTAATTTCATGAGAAAAATATTTATCTTTATAGATTTTTTAAGAGAAGAAATTAATTAATTTTTGTTATATATTCAAGTTTTAATTATTTGTTTTTTAGAAACAATTTTATAAAAATTTTGAAGAATTTTCCTTTCATTTTTTTAAATAAAAAACTCATAACTTTTTCGTTTGTTTTAAAATGAAAGAAATGTTAAGAAAACTCAAATAATGAAAAAATAGCATTCATTTTTATTTAAACAATCATAGTTGATTACTTTAAATAACCACAAAACTTTAGGAAAATAAAAATAATATAAGACAGAGAAAAATAGCAACAGAATAAGGAAATTAACCTATTAAAAGCTTAAAAGCAGAAAAATAAGAAAGAATGAGGATACCTGAAGGACAAATAGAGCCACAGATAGGCAAACAGATAGACGATCAGACAATCTAACAGACAAACAAACGGAGAGACGTAAGATCTTATTAAAAGAGTGAGAACGAAAAATTATTATCATATATACATTTCTATAAGAACGAAACAAATAAACTTACAGTTTTATTTTTTTTTTATTTGATTGAAATTTTTATAATTTACAAAAAAAAAAAAAACTCTTCCATTAACAATTTTCAGTGGCTGCTTTCAGTCCATCAGCAGCCCATCTCCGTTTAAAATCTATTACACCTTTGGACACCTTTTTCGTATTCTTCTTTTTTGGAAACATCTCTTAATGGGTTAATTTCATTTTCATTTTCCCTGTTACCATATCTACCTACAGCATTTTCTTTTACTCGTAAATAAAAATAAACAAGTACGCACTTAAGTACTAAAACACAAATAAGTACACATACACTTCCTCTTACAGTTCTTCATTCTCTTCCACACACAGAAAACGAATTTAACACGCACACAATTTAAATCTCCATAAGAGTTATTCCATATATAAAATCATATATGTATGTATGAAAAAAACACGATACAAAATACCAGGCTAACAGCAATAGCAATAGCAACAACATCATAACATATTAAAATTTTTAGTAACACAACAAAAACATATATAAAGCTACAAAAAAAGCAAGTAGCAATATTTAAGTTTATCAAAAAGAAATAAAACAACAACAACAATAATAACAAAAATAGCAAAACAGAAAAAAATGAGAACAGAAAAACATTCAAAGAGATACAAACAAAACTCATCAACATTTGTTTATTTATAAAACTAAAATAAACATGCTGAATGTGGCTGTTGTTTTTTTTCTTATGAGTGATAGTCTAATATGCGTGAGCATGTGTGTGTTAGAGAGTGTATGTGTGATGTTAAAAAATATAACGAAGTTGTTGACGATTATGACTAAAACAATTGCTGAACTCGTAAACACGAAAATTTACACGAACAGAATTGCAAATTTTGTTTTTTGTTGGCGCTTTTAATACCCTACACCACCATAAGTGATTGTGGTATTATACGTTTGTGCAAAAATTTTAAAGCACAGAAAAAATGTGCTACCACCAATTTAAAGTATACTGTTCGTGGCAGGATTTAACGATGTCCATCCGTCTGTCTGCCTGCAGTCAGTATAAGCTTAATGAACGAACTGCAGGCCACAGTTTTAAAGATATCTTAATGAAATTCGGTATGTATCATTATTTTGGCCCAAGAAATTGGTGATAAAGGGTTCATTATTTCACGAAGCTCCCATACAAGTCCTAAATATAAAGCGATTTTAATGAAATTTGGAACAAATTAGTTTTATAATCATCGGTTCATTATTTTTAATAGGTCCCATAAAATAACCCTTCCAAAATATCTCGTTGAAAGATTCAAACCTCATGTATAAGTTGGTATTGTGAAAAGAATTGGTCAAATCAAGACAAATATAAGCAAAAATCGAGGTGCAAATTTTACAAGGGTCGGTCCATAACTTCTTTTAGCTCACATGTAACACCAACAGAAAAAATCGCTTAATGCCACATGGATGTTAGTACCAAAATGAAAAAATAATGTACTCTAAATTATAAATAAAAAATAAGTCTATACGAGGGTGGTTCATTAATTTTTTGTAGCTACCACTTGTAACCAACAATGTGGTGTAGAGTATTAAATAGTTGGGCTAAACCGTCAATAACTTCTTACTTGTCTTTGCTTTATTGTTTGTGTTTATTTGTTTTTGATTTTTTTCTTCTTGTTTTGTCTAGTGTTTTCTGTTTTGAGAGCAACAAAAGTAAAGCAATTTCTTTGAGTAAACATTGAGTCTTTTCATTATTTTATACTCATTCCTTAACATATGAGTAAGAGTTATAAGACTTAGCCGAAGGTTTGTTAGAAGTGTATGATGGTTCTTTGTAAGTGTGATAGCAAATAAAATGAGTAAAACAAAACAAAAACAAATAAAAATTTCATACAAAGTAGTTACAAATGATTTTTTCTTGTGTGTGCATGTGTGTGTGTGTGTGTGTTTAAAATAATTTTCTCTTGTTTTTATTTATGCAATTCTATTACATTGTTGTTTATATATGTTTGTTGTTGTTGGCTTTTTTCAGACTTGTCTAAGGTATAGAATGAAATATATTTAAAATGTTTTGTTGTAAATAAATGTTTTTCTTTTTGTATTGTTTTGTTGCTGTAGAGTTTATTTACATATTTTCTGGCATTTTAACCCTATTAGGGGTTGGTATACATTATTTGCCATGTATAAGTTTTTCAGTTTGTACTTTTTTAGGACAATATTTATTTAAAAGATTAAAGAAATTATTTAAGATTGTTTAATAATTAGAAAAAGGTATAAATTGGGGTCCTTATTTAAGGACAAAATTTAAAAAGAAAAATTAATAATTTTAAAGTAAATGTCACCCAAAATATTGAAACATTTTATAAAATTAAAATTGTTTACAATTGACGGAATTGTTCTTCTTATACCCTTTGTTTTTAAAGCCAAGTAGAAAGCTTCCAAAATCCTATAGATTCTACATATTTTACACATATTCTATATATATTTTTATCTGCACAAATTGATGGTCTGACCACATAGAAATGTGATCTGATGGTTTGTCATTGTTCTGAAAAAGTTCTATTTAAATCCGAAAATTAGGTTTACTGAATGTTACAGACTCATATCTAAGACAACCTTAAAAAACTAAAATAATTAACGAAGGTTTCTTATTCGGATTTAGATTTGACACGTAAATTTTTCGTTTAGGGGAGAACGTCATGTACTAAAAAAATTTTAGCACAAAATCATAATCCGAAGCAGCCATATATTACTGGCACGCATATATCAAACTAATTGTTTCGTCTTAATAAAATTTGGACGAAGGATTTATAATTTCCCTGAGAAGTTTTATATTCTAAATCCACCAAATCGGTTTACAAGGTTAAAAGTTATTATAAACCGATATCTAAATAAACCTAAATATTAAACTGAATATTTTTTTCAAAATTTCTCTATGAAAAATGGAAAAAGTTGTAATAAAATTATGTTACTGTTATACTAGTGTTAGGGAGTTGTTTCCAGAGGAAATGTTTGATGTTTATGCGATGGAGGGTATTAAGGCTTCTGTTCAGCCATATGAAGCATTCGTATCTATTTCTATTCAAATTTTCATTTCCTATTTTTATTATCTCTTTTTTTAAACCAATTTTTTTGCTCAATTCACAAAACAACGTGCTAAAGTATTTTTCTGAAATAATAAAAATGCAATCACACTTGCATATTTCAGCATACATATGCAATTACATGTTCATAGTAAGGTAGCTCAAAATTTAAGAGAAAAAAATTAATGGTTCAAACTAGTTAAAAAAAGAAAAGTGTTCATATTAAATCGAGATCTTTCATTATAAAGCAAATTGTTTGTATTTTAGCATCCCTATTTTTGTTGTTATATATTATTTTTATTTAAATGGCATAAGAATTGCAGCACGTATAAACAGTTGACAGTAAATGTTTCAGTTTTTATTTTCTAATCTCTTTTTACTTTCAAAAAAATGCAAACTCACATAATAGACAAATATACCGTCCCTTTAAATAAATACTGAAATAAGGTTTATATTCGACTATGCCGGATTTTTAGTACCTTTCATCAACTGATCGCTTCTCTTTCACTTGAACTTATATTGATCTGACCTGTTTAAATGTTACAAAATGTTGTGGGAGTTAAAAACCAACCAAAACTACCATACATTTGCCATTGCTCAATCTTATCAAATTCATAAGGGGAACAGCTGTCGTTTTACCGTACGTGTAAAGTATTCAGAATATAAAGTCTAGCGAATTGGTTAGTGCTACTTGAAAAATCTGGATAGCACAGTTTGATGATATTACCCATATTTTGTCAAAATTAAACACTCAGAGAAAATTTAATTTTAAAGAAATCTGGATTTTAATGAAGAAAATCAGATGAATAAATACAGTGTTGCTATGATGCGGAAAACTACAGATTAAGATGTTCGGCATGTTAGGGACTAGTGTAATGATATATTCAAAATAAACTATGATTATATCAACTGATGTTTTAAATAGAGTAATGAGCTTTTCTGCTGGAGGTAGCGTACCTAAACGCTGAAAAGTGAGAAAAAATGAACCAACCAAAATAATGTAAATTCTCCTCGGCACTTTACTTTTACATGAAAAGCACAAAAAGCACGTGAGCTTGCATACCTTTACAGTTTAAGGGTAAACATTTTTGTTTATGGTTGTATTTCCTGGTACTCAAGTATCTAAAAAAATATATTTACAAAAAAAAAAAAAAAAAAAAAGCATATGAACTGCTAAGTATAAGAGAGTAAACAGGAAAAGGAGAAAAAACATCTATTCGCTCAGAAAGGGTGCTGATAGTTATTTTTTTCAAATTTGTTGTCTTAATTTTGGACACAAATTGGATAATTGTGTATCATATATTTTTGGAAAAGTAAATCAAAGGACTAAAAATATTAGTAAGGGTAACGCTCAAGTTTAAGAAGAAAATGTGTTTAGTTCTCATCTTAATTAACTGCATTTCAAAAAGGATCTCTTGGTACTTTTTTACCGACTCAAAAAATATATTCTCCCCTTTAATTACTTGAATCCAAATATCAAAAAAGTGCATAATTTTTTCACCTTGACTTTATTTAAACATTTCAAAATATTTTTTAA
Source organism: Cochliomyia hominivorax (assembly GCA_004302925.2). Lineage (NCBI taxonomy): Eukaryota > Metazoa > Arthropoda > Insecta > Diptera > Calliphoridae > Cochliomyia > Cochliomyia hominivorax. The sequence goes on from PYHX02000158.1 coordinate 48,717,019, forward strand.
TTAATTTTTTGTTCACATATTGTTTTTTAGAAAATGTCTCTTATTCTGTCTGTTTTTGTTTTCTTAAGACTAAAAAGTGTCTGGAAAGTTACAAAAGATGATGTTGTTTTTTCTCCTGCATTTTAAAGGTTATTTAAGGATTCGAAAGGGAGTAAGAGTTAAAAAAAATTATAAATATATTTTTACTTATTTAGGAAAATTGTTGGGGATTTAAATTTAACTTTCTTTCAGTTGGTAAAATTCATATGAGAACATGTGTTTATTTTTGTATGTTATCTTTGTTATAAAACTTTTGAGACAAGATTTTGGAAAAAGAACATCTTAAAGATAACAAAAAATTTTAATTGATAGTCTATACAAAGTTAATAAAAATATATAAAACAAGAAAATCAATTAACTTTTAAGGAATAAAAAAGAAGAATTATTTAAGAATTTAAAATAGGAAAAAATTTTGGTAATAAGAAAAAGCACTTTTAAAAACTTTTAAAAATAATTTTTTAAATTAAAAACATGTATCGCATAATCTGAGGCAGCTTTAGCTATACATAAATGAAGCATATGTTTGGGAGTATAAAAGGTATGAAAAACAAAACTAATTCCTTAAATAGTACATAATACAAATAATCATTATTTCTTTAATTATTTTATAGTTTCTAAAATTCTGAAATTTTATGAACTATTAAAATACTGCAAAAGGTGTACTAGTGCATAATCTTGGGGAGTAGATATTGAGAAAAATGTCAAATATTTGGATCATTTGAAACTCTTAATTGACTTCCTGAAATCTTTACTAAAAGCTGTCGAAAATTTTCTAGAGTATTTTCGTTAAATAATTTTAATTTATAGAACTATATAGCATACTTAGAGGCATTTTTAACTTCAAAAAATAAAGCATATCTCCATGAGCATTTTCAAATTTTAAAATCCTGAATTTTTAAATTCGTTCATTTTTCCAATTAAATAAAATATGTTCATACAAATATTTTCTTTACATTACAAAAATCAAATCCCCTTCTTTTGACCAATAAATATCCTTCAATATCTTTTATATTATTTTTTTCTCATTTTTGCCAAATAAAAAAATCCCATTAAAAATTTCTGTTTAACCCCAAAAATCTCTCAATAAAACATTAAACAATAATAATAAAATACAAAAAAAATAAGCAAAATAACAACGACACACTTACCATCTTCCAAAGTTCGTGACACACGTGAATTTGATGGTTTACCCTCGACCGACTTATAAAAGGGTACAATGAAAAATTCATATAAAGTATATTGCAAAAGTCCAGTCATGGTACATGAGGAGGCACCACCACCATTCAAAATGGTCAACATACGATACGAAGTACTGCCAACGTATGAGGCAGCCGATTGTGTGAGAGAAGAGGGTGTTGTGGTAGAAGTAACAACATAAGGCGTACCATCACGTCTAGCAATATTTGGTTTTGAAGCTGAAATCAATGCGGATGAAGAGGCAGCTGTTGAGCGGGTATTACTATTGCTGCTACTGCTACGTGCAGCGGCTACTAATGGATTAGTATTGGCTGAAGAACCAGTTGATGTATCCAAAAGTTGACGTGCGTAAATATAAAAACCCTCAACATATTTGCCATTGATGATCTGTAAATATAAATAAATATTGAGAAAGAAGAAAGAAATGAATATTTTTTGGAAGCTTAAGAATATGAAGGAAAAAGTTTTAAAGAAAACTTTTTGCATGAAATAAAAAATAAATAAATTGAAAAGATACCAACCTGCCAAGATAATTTCATGCTGGTGGAATCCACCACACTGGCATTGATAAGCTCAACAACATCCCCAGACAATAAACTGGCACGGGCTTCGCTCAAATCTAAACCACTATTGAAATATTTCTAACAAAAATAATAAAAACAGGAAATCAACATTGTTTTTTTTTTCCTATAAAAATTTTTCAACTTACCGTTCCCACTGTAATGGGCTCTGAAATAGGAGAAGGCAATGATACACCATGAGTATTTTCGGCTCTAATCAAGAAGAAATAATTGATTCCAGGCAATAGACCCACTTGTGTATAAGTAGTATTTTGTACTCTGGAGGCCACTTGCAACCAACCATCAGTTTCATTTTTAGCAAACATTTCCACTATATAACCCACCAAACTACTGGCACCCACTTTATTACTTCTAGTCCAAGACAAACTAATCGAATCCTCTGTTTTGTCCACAACTTGTGGCTTGCCAGGTGGACCGGGAAATGCTGATAGTTCTGGTGCTCTATAGAATTTAATATTAGGATTTGTAGGAGTATCCAAACGTAAAAAACCACTCCAAGAAGATTTGCCATTACGATTACTAGCCACACAAGTGTATAAACCTTCATCTTCTCCCTTAACTAAATCCACTATAGTCAAAGCACCCATTTCCGAAATATTACGTCTTTCATGATCATTCACATCCACTGGTATACCATTCAAATACCATTGTACTTGAGGTATGGGAGAGCCCAAAGTACGGCAGGGTAATGTAACAAACGATTTTACTGGCAGAGTTTGATTAACAGGACCTTGTTCGATGATGGGTGGTGGTAAATCATATTGGGTATCTATAGTCACGACTATACGACTGCTAACACTGCCAACAGCATTTAGGGCATTGCAGACAATCACTTTACCAGAATCTTCGCGAGCAAAACGGAATATGGAGAGTACTGATCGTCCTTCAGGTGTTAAAGTTACTTCCATGCGATTGTCTTTATAGCCAGGGAAAAGTAAAGAGCTGTTGCCTTCCAAGGACCAGTAGACTGAGGGTTTAGGATAACCACTAGCTTGACATTCGAATAAGACTTCATCGCCAACTTCAACGAATTGATTTTTAGGACGAATGGTAAATTTGGGTGGGGCTGCAAGGGAAAGGAGGGAAATGAAATAAAAATTTTAATTCTGTAGAATAGTTTAATTTATACCCGAGTTTTTGGATAACTTACCGTGGACAGTTAGAATTCCAGTGGCTGTTATTGAACCCACAGCATTATCGGCCTCACAGGTATATTCACCCATATCTTCTAAAGTGATATCATCTAGTTTTAAGCTGCGATCTTCCAGTACAGTTACACGACCTTTAAGAAAAATTTAGGTACAGTGATTAAAAACAGATAGACCAATGATTAAAAGGAAACCAGTTAACAACAAATCTTTTACTAGTATACACATTTTTTGAATTATAAAAAGGATTCTTATTTATCTAGATCATAAACCTTAGTTAATACAAGAACCTGAAACGTTTTAAAGATATCAATGCGGATTGTAATTGGGGTTTTATTATTGTGCTTATGACATATGTTTAAAAAATCCAAATGTATTTTATTATATGCGCATATAGTCTAGATTAAAACCTTCGGAAATTACAATTTAGACACTTTTAAGAAAATTAACAATAAACTAAAGATAATTTTATTAAAACAACTCAATCATGATCACCGTTTCAAGATATAAGGATCATAATAAGAGGAAGTTTGTACTCACATTAATTATGAAATTCTCTGTTCTCTCATTAAGTTTGGTTTCAAATTTAAAAAAACAACCATTTCTTAAAACTGTCTTTGTACTGATCTTTAAGCTAAGACTCCAACCTCTTTATTTTTTTATTACTGTAAGCGTAGAGCATACTTTTGGGATAATTTCAAATGTTAAAATTTTAATGATAATTTAATTAAGGATAAATATCAGAAATGTACATGTTTTGTGGCAAACCTCTTTTTATTTCATTAAATATAAGTTTTATTTATTAACTTTTAATCCAATTAACTTCAAATATTTTTACTTTAATTAAATTGACAGTCATTAGTAAAATTCGAAAACCAAAGAAACCACAGTTCGAAATTATATCATTTACTTTAAACACAAGTCAATTAAATATGGAAACAAAAAACCCTCGAGATAATATTTAAAATTCTAAAAACCATAAATTTAAATTTCCCCAGAAACTTTTTAAACAAACAATAAAAACTACAAAGTAACAAAATTAAGACAGAAAAAAGACAAAATTTTTGAAATAACAATTCTCTAAGATCTCAAATAAAAACCAAATAAAATGCTTCATTTAAAGGAATATTTGGAAATTAACCTTAAAAAATGGAAAGAGCAAAAAATAACCTGACTTTTTGATCAAAAACTCCATCTAGAAGTTCTAAACAAATAAAAACAAAAACAATCCATAAAATGAAAGTATGAATTTCAAGAATAGTAAATGAACAACTTTTTGAAATAGTTAGACATACATATGCACTATAACACACACATATATATAAGTCCTTGCAACATAGGTATCATATATAAAGATATGACCGCTTACTGTGTTATGTGGTTTCCGGCTAATTGACAATAAGAGAAGGGTTAAATAAACAGAGAACGACCACAAATGTTTATATACCACACCCACACACTCACACATTCAGACAACAAACATACAATAGCAAAAAATAAAAGTTAAATCAACAAACAAACACAAAAAACACATACAAATATAAACAAAATAAACTGTAAAGCTTCCAATTTTCCCCGATATTTTGATTTGTTGAATTTTTCCTTTTTTCTTGTTATTGTTTTATTTTGCTTGTTTGTTTGTCTGTCTGATAAACAAACAATTGCTCTTCCAACAAATTTCAAAAAAAACAGGTAATTTATTTGCAACATTAAACGAATTGTTGTTAACGAAAATTGCTTGTTATAAACAATATAAAATAGTGTTGTTAAAAAAAAACTTACGTAATGGCATATTGCCACCAGAGGCTGTACGACGCCACAGGACATCCGGTAATGGATCACCACCAATACGACATTGAAATATCACTGATGTACCCACCACAGCGGTTTGATTTTGGGGACCGCGAATTAAAAAGGGACGAGCTAAAAGTGAACAAGAAAACAGAAAAAGAAAATAAAACATTAAATTAATTTAGTTAATAAAAATTTAATAATTAACAAATTTTCTTTCTTAAAACAATAACGTTCACTTACTGTGCACTTTCAAGAAAGCTGTTGAGGATTCTCGGGTTCCAACTACATTTTTCACCACACATTGGTAACGTCCATCATCGGATTGTCTTACATCTTGTATGGCCAAATTACCACCATCAACAATACGCACTCTCTTGTTGCCATTTAAATTTAAAGTCTGGCCATTTTTACGCCAAGCCACTTGAGGTTCAGGTGATCCTCTGGGTGGTCCACATTCCATAATGGCTACTTCTCCCTGGGCCACACGGGTATTTTGTGGTTCTAAACGGAATTCATCACGTAAAACTAAAAAAGAAATGAAGAAAAATAAATAAAACAAAAAAATTTAAACATTTCATAAATGAGCTTTTATTCATAAGAAAGCTTTTTAAGGTTTATAAACCTTAATAAAACAAAAGAAAAACAAAAAAGAAGGGATGCTTTCCGGTAAGAGATAAATTTAAATGTAAACCTTTTATAGCAGTTTTAAAGTTTTCATAAATTCGTTTAAAATTTGTTCATAATAATGAAAGTTAATTACTTCGAAAAAGGTTAAAAGCTTTTAAACTTTATGTAAAAAAATTTTAAAATTATGTCTATGTATTTAAAGCATAAAGCTTTCTTTATTCAATTATTTAATCTTACAAGATTTAAAATTAAATCAAACTTTAAGCTTTTGGATGAATCACTATATCTTTTACGAGCTTTAATCTTACGTTTGTATTACATTTATACTTACATGCCACTTGCAATGTTGCATTGCGAGATCTGGCAACACCAAATTCATTTTTAGCCTGACACCAATATGTACCAGCATCACTTTCACGGCGTGAGTGAATAACCTTAAAGGGAAGTGAAAAAATAGTAATTAAAATACAAATTTCAAGAATGAGTTAAATAAAAAAGAACAATAATTATGATTTTAGATCAAGAGAAATTCCAATTTAAATCAAAAAATATTTTAATTTTATTATCAGTAAAATGTTAAAAAGAGCGACGATTTTAAAATCATATGATTTTAATTAGAAAATACTTTTTTGAAGTGAAAATCAAGAATTTTATTTCTTTTCAGCCTATCAGAGACACGTGCTATAGTCCTTTGAGGCTGGTATTGAATTTTTAAAAGAATTAATTTTTGAAAAGAATTTTAATTTAAATTTTAGTTATTTCTGCCCTAAAAAGTAAGTTTCATTTCTTTTTTAAATAGTTTAAATTAACTATATTTAAATATTTAATTATTGTCATTTTCTATTTATTTATTTGTGTTTTTTTAACAAAACTTTGTGGTAAATTTATGTTTTTTAAACGTTATTTTTTGCTGGCTGTATGTTTAACAAAAAGCTTAAATAGCGTTAAAAGGAAACGGAAATTTATACTCTATAGTCTGAAAATGCTTTAAAAAAACTCTCTTTTTTATCGAAAATATAAAAAAGCATTTAATACAAACAAAATAAAACAAAATTTGTCATGTGGAAATAATTTGTGGCCGTTTGAAAAAATTTTTTATTAATGTTAAATAAAAAATTAAAAATTGTTTTTATTTAATAAAAAACATAATAATGTTTGTTTTTAATAAATTTAATCTAATAAAAAATAAGTCTATAAATTGAATTTTAATAAAAAAAAACAATTAAAGGGAAATAAAAATTTATTTGAAAAAATATTAATATGGAATTAAAATGTGTGATACCTTTAGAAAAAACAAATCACCAGCTGGCATTAATATGCGATGTGATCCGGTATCGGTTTTTAGTTCATAACCATCTTTAAACCATTGTATGGAGGGTTTAGGACTTCCCTCCGCCTTACAGTTAAATGTAAAAGGATCATTTTTAGGCACCACCATATCCATTGGATGTTCTATAATACGAGGATTTTGAGCTGAAAATAATAAAAAAACGAATAAAAGTTATTAAATTAATAATACACTATTTTATATCCCCCACCACAAGTGATGATGGGGGATGCTAAAAATTAAATCAAATTAAATTCTGAGTAGGTTTAGCTATGTCGGTCGATCTGTCTGTTATTGGCACGCTCAATGAAATTTGTTTATTTATTATAGTTTCTATTTAAAATCAGCAAAATCGGTTAAGTATGTTAACAGACATAGACCGATATCTGAGGCAAACTCTAAATTAAAGCAAAGAAATTTCGCAGAATTTTCATTTATAAATAAAAAATATTGAATTAAATTTTGCGTAAGAATGGAATGGATATGTATACTTCATATCCATTCCAAAATCGGTTCAGTAGAAAAATTATAGCCAAATACAACGGACTAATGACTTACTAAGTATTCCTGTGTTACACTTAATAAAACCTTTTATATGTTGAAAATATTTGTGAGTGTAGGTGTGCGTGTGTATGTAAGAAACCTAACTACATACGCATTTGGGTTAGAGGGTATTAAGGATTCGGCATAACCGTGTAGTTTTACTTGCTTATTTAAAGTAAAACCTTAATTAAAGTCTTTTTTAATATTAAAAAAATACTCAATTTTTTTTAGATAATTTCGGCTTCTTTTAAACATAAAACCGACAAAAGAGTTTCTATTTAAATATCATATTTTTCTTAAAGTCTTTTTCCTTACAAGACCATTATATTTTTTGTAATTTTTGGCTTTTCTCAATGCGTTCTTTAAATAAAGTCCTTTTCTGCTTTCTTATAATTTTTTTGTTTAATTTTATTTTTTCTAAAGCCTTAAGCACCTATTCGTTGGTTTTTCCTTTCTTTAAGTTGAAAATTATTGGATTACTTTTAGATATTTATGATAATTTGCTTTTTTATATTCATTCTATTTAACAAAAGGTCTTCTGTTTTCATTTTGCCTCTATTCTATCAATAGCCTTCCCTGCCTGCCATCCTGCCCGTCTGCTTATTTATTATCTTTTAAAAAACACATTTTCATTGTTCGATGCCTAAGTCCAGGTATATTTACTTAATATTGATGATAATTTTATTTAAAAGGTTCAATTGTGTTTAATCACCGTAAAAGTGATGTTAATGAATCTAAGATAAATTTTTTGTTTAAATTTTAAAAAAACGAGTTCTTATTCTATTACAACAAATTTATATAAATTGAAAATTTAATTTGATCTTAATTTAAATTCGGTCTATTTTTCTTTATCTCTCTCTTGCATCATCCAAACAAAATTGTAATTATATTAAACTCAATGTTCTACAATATATTCTCGGTTTAATGGCTTTTTTCCATAATGTCACCTCTTTTTTATATTTTTCGTAGTTTTTATTTGGTTGAGTTTTATTCATTTTGCTTTTTACTCTCTATTCTTAATTTCAAGCATTAGTTTCGGGAGATTTTTCTTTTCGTTCGAATAGAAGACAATGTCTGTTTTAAGCGGAAATTAAATTTTGTACGAAAATTTATTGAAAACGGATAAATGAAGCCATCAATTGTGTTAGTTAACAGCAAGTGCTATTTTCAAAGGATGCCTTTTGGGAGAAATTTATAAGATAAAAGGAAGACAACAAATAAAAGATGGAAAAGAAATAGAGAAAAGCTTAATGAAGGAATAATAATGTTTAAATAATAAATGTTGAGCGAATGAAAATAAATAATAATTTGGAAATATAGAAAAAATTGTTTGCAATAAGTTTTTCTACAAAATGTAGGAAAAATATCATGCCACCTTAAGGTTAAAAGTATATTGCAAACTCTCTTATACTAAATTTTTCAAATAATCAAAAAATTTTGAGGTAAATCTTGTTGTTTTAAAAAGGTGTAAAAAGTGTAAGATCACAGTTATTAAGTTCCATTAATTATCAAACCCAGAAATTAGGGAATAAGTGTTTTGTATTTAAAATGAAGTATAATAATTATTATTTGTTGAAAAGACGAAAATTTTTAATCACAAATGTTAAGGCAAAAAGCGAGAGTATATGACAGTAATAAAATATTATACTGTTGTTGTAGTATAAGAGTTCATAACAATCTGAATAGAAATATATTACTATTAGTAAGAGCAAATAAAAGGGTATAATCTATTTAAGTAACTTTTTAATTTTTATGAAATTTTAACAACATTTTAAACTTTCAATAAAAAAATGTTGTCTTCAGTCTTAGAAATCAATAAATAATAGATAATTGAGAGAATATAAGACTTTTGCTTTAGTAGAAAATATTCCTATTTAGTTATATATTTCAGAACAGATATTCTAAGAATAATTTAAAGGAAGTATAAGAGTATTATTCTTTATAGATATTCGAAAAATATCACATAGTATAAGACAGTAGTATATATTGTACTGTACATATTTTTAAAAGAGTGTTCAGAGTATAAAAGAGTAAAATAAATCTGAATAAAAAGGAACAGTTCTCTGAATAGAAAATAGTAGTATATAATAGGAAATAGTAGTATATTTATACTACTATTTTCTATTCAGAAATAGAAAATAGAATAGAAATAGAAAATAGTAATAAAATAATTGGGTATAAAACATTTAAATTTATTTAGTTAAATATTTTAACTAAATCAATTTAAATTTAAACAAGTATTTTAATATATACCTTTAATTGTATCTCATATTAACGTTAAATGTGAGAATACAATGAGTATATGAGATAATATATTATTTATATATAAATTCAAAAAAATCCTGGTTTCAGACTTTATTATCCTGAATTAATATTACCACTTTTATTTAAAAACTTTTGTAAGAAGTTGTTCTTTTATATACATATTTAGTTTTGCGATACAATATTTATTTAATTACTCTTACAAAGCTTTTGTTGTTGCTGTTGTTTTCGATACAAAATTTAATGTTTTTTAATATTCTCCATTAAGACGACTTTAGTGAAAATAATTTTGTGGAGTAGAAATAAATAATGCTTCCTCTACTTTTTGTTTTAAATTATTTAGGGGATTTCTAAGAATATTTTAATAATTTGGAATATTTTAAAAAAATGTTTTTGAGACAAAACTGAACACAAAAATCGTTGATAAACTAAAACAATAATTTGGAAAAAATAGACTATATATATTTTTTATTATCTTCTAAACCGACTTTTCCGAAAACAAAACCTTTTTATCATTGTTATTGACATATATTATAGGCAACAATGTTGCGATACTATTTTAAACAATATATAGAGGGATAAACCTGCAACATGTTGTCATTTTTATTTGATGTTAAAAAAGAAACCAGTAAACAATATTTAAATTTCATTCGATATTTCTTAAAAGATTAAAACAATATTAAAATTTTTTGAGCACATAATTTTTAATTTATTTTTGAAATGTTTGCTGGGTTATTTGCAAATATTCTTTTATTATTGTATATTAAAAACAAAGCTTTTGTTTCTCATTCTTCATTTTTTTTTGTTTTAACAAAACTATCATCATATATCATCTTAAAAAAAAAAACTTTTTTATTAATGCTGCTCTTGTTGCTGTTAAAAGTTGAGTTTTTGTCATTGTTCCTGTTATTATTGTTGTTCTTAAAGTATATTACAATAATGTGTTGCTGGCATAGAATATTACAAAATTTATGCAGAAGTTTTAACTGTGATGCATAAGCTCTTATGCCACAAACAGAAAACTACATTAAAAAGTCAAAGATAAGATTTTTTTTGGAAAATTTCGGAAATGTTAGAATTTATAAAGGTAAAATAAAATTGAGAAAAGAAATCATTTAGAAAGTAGGCAATATATTTGTTTAAACTTAATACCTAAATGTATGCTAAGGTTTTTTGTAGGTAAAAATAAATTGTTAAGTGTTAATAGATTATTTTGAACAAAATTTATTTTTACACAATGTTGCAAAGGCAACATTTAAACATTCTTTGTTACTCCTTAATTTGTATTTTAGTTAAATGGAACAATTATATTTAATCTTGATTTATCTTCTTTTTATTCTTAAAGCACCTAATTTAATGTTCAAAATCAATTATTTTCTCTTTATTTTCTTTAAATAAAATTTTCTCCTCTTTACTAATTCACTTCCGGTTATCATTTGCATATTATTATATGCTTTCTTTTCACCTTATTTAATGTTAAAATATTATTTTTTCGTTAACACTTTTACTACCACAAAAAAAAATAATAATGAAATAAACAAAAACCAACTTAAATCATTTGAAATTATACCCTTCTCCCCCTCTTGAGAAAAAATCTCCAAAAAAGGAAAAATATTTTTTTTCTAAAACTTTTATATTTTCCTGTGTACAATTTACACTTGTTGTACAACAATATTTTCCCGACAATTTTTCTTGTTCTTTCACTATCTTTATTTTAGTATTTTCTTATTTTTTAAATGTTTATTTCTTTTATCTTCTAGAGTAAAAAAAACTATTTTTGTTGATGTTTATTTATAAAATTTATTTCAATTTTAAACTTTTGTTGGTCAAATACTTAAGAGCCAAACAGAATTCTCTTACACTTGTATTTATCGCTTACACATACTTTCATACTTCTACAGGTGAAAATATGCTTGATTGTATTGCCTTTTGTTTTATTTCCTGTTCTTCTGTTAAACAAATATTAAAAACTATTTGTTATTTTTTATTTTTTGTTTTTCTTGTTCTAATCAGTAGTAAAACACACACAAAAATTATTGTTCTTTTTTATTTTTTGTTTTTATTTTTCTTCAAGTTTTTTGCACATAATATTTTAAGAAAAATTTATGAGTTTGTTAAAAATAAGGAATTTTAAACAAATATCAAATGTTTTGTTTTTCTATGTTTTCAAGGGGAAATTTCCAATGAAAACAGCTATTTAAAAGAAAAAAGCTTTTATAGGAAATTAATTAATTTAAACAACAAATATTTAAATCGATAAAACTGAAAATACTTAAATTTAAAGCTTAAAGAAAAAGTTCAAGATGAGATGAGATTTGTTTATTAAATTTCCTATTGATAGTTATTTTAAAGGTATTAAATTTTAAAGCTTTTTTAATTCGCATAGCTTAGAGATATTAAATAAGTCTCTTCTTAAAAAATATTAAGTAAAAATATCTTAAAAGCTCCGGAATATATTCTATTACTTTTTTTACCAAAAGCTGAAATCTTAAAGACTTTTCTTAAAGAATAGAGAAGCTTTCAGTCTACAATTCATTAACGTATATGGTGCAATTGCCTCGCACAAACTTTTGCTTTAAAATGACTTAAAACCTAATAGAATGCTTATAGATTAGAGACAAGTCTTTGGCTTAAGTTTATAATTAAGGAAGAATAAATTTCTTAGTTGATAATGGAACTACGTGGATTTTTTTCAAAACCTTTAAGACAATACTTACTAGGAAGGTATTTTTTAATAACAAAAGCCTAAAATTCAAAATAAAAACTGAAAGTTCTAACAAAAGCAGAGGAAGCTTTTATACATTTATTACGAAGAGCTATTCAAATATGCTTCCAAGGTTAGAAGAACAATTTTTAATATGCTTTCAGGTTTAAAATTGTAAAGCTTTTTGAAAGCTTTGCTTAAATATTTATTCATAAAAACTAAAATTCTTTAAAAAATATTTTAAAACGTAAATTTTAAAAGCTTTGTTAATATGATATTGCTATAACAAACAGTTAAAAAAGCTTCTAAAAGTCAAATGTGGATACAATTAAAGCCTTTAGATTATTCTTAAACTATTTCAAGGTTATTTAATTAAAACTAATGCAGAAAGCTTTAAGTACTTATTTTGAGAAATAAAAAGCTTAGATCCTTAAAGTTTAATTCGCAGTTTTTTTAAATCGTTATTATTTATTTAAATCGTTATTACATTAAGTCAAATATAAAGCTTTTTAAATCTTTTTAAGATCTTTCGAGTGAAATTTGACCTCAGTATAGTCCTGCTAAAACTCTTTGGTCCAGCACTATATTTACTGTTAATTTTCTTTATTCAACTTTTAAATAAAAACTTTCTCATTTCTCAAACTACAGTCAGTTATTTTTCTGTGAAATAATTAATTACTGACTACTAAACTTTTTTCTCTCTTAATATTTTATTATTTCTTTTTTTCTGAACAGTTGCTGGCTCTGTCATGAATTTTAATAAACTCCTGTTGTATGGACATATTTATTTATATATATTTTTTGTCATTCAATTACTAAAGGTATTCAAACAAACTATTAAATATTTCCCTTTTTTCCAATTTATCTCTCTTTCATCTGTTTATATTTTTTTTCAAAAATGAATTTGTAAGTTGGGCATAAAGATAAGACTACAAAGAGTTGAATATACAAATAAATAAAAATTAAAAAAAATATATGAAAAAATTCAATTGAAAGCTTTACCTTCAAATATGTATATGTATAGAGAGAATTGATAGACAAAGATATAGTGAAAAAGATATGAACAACGGAATAATGACATTGAATATACAATAATATTGAAATATGCAAAAAAGGAATATGTATGAAAAAGAAAACTATGATGAATATGTATGATAAAAAATCTAGGGATTTTTATGCCCTCCATCGCCACTAGTGGTAAGAGAGCTTTGTCATTCCGTGTGTTACGCTAAGAAGGTATCATCTGAGATCCCAAAATGTAATCAAATTCTGAGTTGATTTAGCTATGTAGATTTGTCTGTTGTTGCCACACTCACATCCCCAATAATAAATCTCAATGAACTGTCTTGAGAAAATTAGTATTAAAAACCAGCAAAATCGGTTCATTACATCGAACTCTCGTAAACTTCTTAATTATATTTTTCATTACCATTTCACAAATAATCAAAATCCTGTGTTATATTAAGAACAACTTAAACTGTCATGTATTTACTTCACATGTATTTTTGGTGGAGGGTATTGCAGATTCGCCATAGCCGAATGTAACATTCATACTTTAAAGAAAAAAAACTGTGAAATATTTTATACTTTTGAGAAGGGGAAACATGTTTGTTTGTGATTGAGTTTACTTAAAAGGAATAATTATGATTTCAATAGAAAAGAAATTTTATGAAAACATTTTGTTTAGACTTAAAAATAAAATAATTTTTTATAAAAATCGGTTAAGAAATTTTGGAGCTATAATGCAAATATTAAAGCAGCGAAGCTGACCGGCCATAAACTATTGTTAACTTGATTCAAAAGAAAAAAGACTCTGATGATTATTAATATATACTAGTGTAGCATTTTTTGTTAAAGGAATTAAGAAAAACGATTATGAATTATTTAATTTCTTTTCAAATGAATAATGTTTGTTTGTGACTAAATTATCTCAGAAAGTGTGTAACCGATTTTAATGAAAATAAATTATATTATAAATATTAATTTTTAGTTTGTGCATGATCTCAGTTTACGAAAATTGGTCAAGCATTTCAAAAGTTATACTCTAATTTACAAAATACACCGAAACTAACCGGGTGTTAGTTATTGTCAATTTAAGAGTTATTTTGTTCACAATCAAAACAAAGACTTAATGTTTTTAAACGAATTTCTTTAACAATTCTATAAATTTCTAAAAATTTTCTTTGCTTATTAATAATTTTTCACAGCTTCCGGCTATTTGTCTCATTAGCAGCCATTTGTGGTTTTGTTATTGTTATATTTAACAGATATTTTTAGGAAAAAAAACAAAAAAATACTACAAAAAGACGTGCTAAACAATGAAATCCCAATAAAAGAAACAAGAAATAATTCTTATTATCTATATTTCATTTTCACATCGAAAAAAGTATATAACTCGAGGGCTGACATTGGCCAATAAACTTACAAAAGTACGTGTTTTATATATCACAAAGACACCAGTATCATAATATCATGGTTTTTGGATATTATAGATCCTATAATATTCCTGCCATAAAACAACAAATAAAATAAATACTAAAACAATGAAAATATACTCGAAACGAAAAAAAAACCCTGAATTAATTTTCTTCTTGGAAAACAAGCAGCAGAAGAGGAAGAAGAAAAAAAGAAAAGTGTACGATTGTGGCCTTAAGACATTTACACATTATTAGGGAGTCTCTAGAGAAAAATAGAATGACATTTGAAACATTTTAAGTTTACTAAAACTAAGTTTAATAATAACACCAGGGGTAGGAGTTCAAAACTCAAGCAAATTAAATTGATTAGGGTTAGAAGGAGAACATATGTTTAAGTTGTTTTCTCTATTGTTTTTATCGGTGGTGTGTTAAATTAATTTAATATTAGAAATTATAAAGTTAAATACAAACGAAATAACAGTAATAATGTTTTACGGGGTTAAGGGGTAACTGTAGAACAAGAAAGTTTATATAAAAAATATGATTTTTAATTTGTATTAATTATAAAGCCTAAGGTTATGCTAAAGACTTTTTGTAGTAATAAATATAAAATTTATGAATAATTTATAGAAAACAATTGAGATAAAATTGTTAAAAATAAAAATTTATTTTAAAATATTTAAATAAAATTTATAAAGTAATTGCTTTAAGCCTGTAAGTAGACTATTAGATTTTAACACTTAAAAGTATTCTTCAAATATTTGAGATCTTTTAGAAAAAAAGCATAAGTAAATTTTTTAGAAAATTTATAATATTAAACAAAATATATTTAAATAAAATTATGAGATAGAAATAAAATTGTATTCTATTATTTTTTAAACCAGCTCTTAATCTTTATTTAAAGTCTTTTAATAAACACATTATTTTACAACACACTAAAGCTTAAGCATATGCTTTAGATATTAGAAATAATACTTTTTAAGATTTTACATTTAAATTTTTATTTATTTTAAATAATTTTTTTTTTGAAATGTTAAAAACAGAAAATTAAAAGAAATTAAATTTTATATTTTAAATAATCAGATCGTAGAAAACCGTGGATCTATAATTTTATTCCAAAAACTAACATAAGAGTTTATTTGATAGAAAATAGATTTAAAATCCCTAAAATACGTTTTAATTTTGAAACTTCAAAACAGTAGTTAACCATTAAGTAGGTTATCTATCGATAATTAGATTTCACAGCTTTCCGGATAGACCTACAAAAATCCCAGATTGAATAAATAAAATGATTTTAATTCGTTTTTGAAAACTTAAGTTATAATATACTCAAAGACCTAAACTAAGCTTTTAATTTCAAAGCAAAAAATGTAGCTAAACGTTTCTTAGTCATCCGAACGGAAGAATGGTCATGTTAGTTCGAACAGGACCCAAGACGTTTTAAAATTTATACATGTTTTTAACTCTGTTGAGCCTATTGATAGGAGTAAAATATGTGAAAATATGTTATATATTGTGAATTTTGTGAATTTCATTATAGCGCCTCAAACTATGCTACATTATATTATTTTCTATAATACGATAAATATTATGCAATTAAGCGGTATGTTAAAAAAATTAAATATATTTAAATTAATTCAAAGAATTCTTTATTTTTTAGTTTTCCTTTTTAATTTACAATTAATGCTTGAACTATTTACTTAAGCATACAAGAGGGCGTTTTAAATTATTTTATTAAAACATAATTTGATTGATTTGAAGAAATACTTAAAAAATAATTTATTTAAATTAATTTTAAATTCATACTATTTTTTAAAAAATTTAATACAATTATAAAGTCCATTTTTAGTTAATTTTATTGACATAATTTAGGGCAAACTAAATTTAATGTTTTATGTATTCAAATTTAAATTTAAACTAAAAGCTTTATTTATTTACTTTAGCATAATTTAGGGCGTTGTATGTACACTTTGTTAAAGCATAATTTGAGTCAATTACATTTTATACATAATTTGATAATTATAATTCTTATGCAATTAAGCTCTATGACTTTTCAAAATTTATAATTAATTTAAAGACATTATTTTCTCTTCAAAA
This sequence comes from Cochliomyia hominivorax, assembly GCA_004302925.2. Taxonomy (NCBI): domain Eukaryota; kingdom Metazoa; phylum Arthropoda; class Insecta; order Diptera; family Calliphoridae; genus Cochliomyia; species Cochliomyia hominivorax. Next base: position 48,733,755 of record PYHX02000158.1, read on the forward strand.
TATTTTAATAAATAAATCTTTTCATGTTAAAGACTTTTAAAACAAATTGTGAGCAAAAACATGTTATTATTATGAAAATCAAGCCTAAAGGTTATTATTTTAATAAAACCAGGATAAGCGGACAAAAAATAACGAATTTTTAAATTAAAAACATTTCATCAATTAAAAGAGCTTAAGGGAGGGCTAAATTAAGCGAGAAAGAAAAAAAATCAACCCTGTTATTATAACAATATTTTCATTCCCAGCCATTTTATATATGTATGAGACGATAAAGTATAATCGTTAGTTTTAAACATTGAAGTCATAATTCTTGAATATGTCAAAAAACAAACTAAAGAATACAACTATAATGACAGTACGGAGTATTTTATGACTATTTAGTTAAGAGACAGACTTCAATGTAGATACTGACCAGAGGCAGGAGTTTGTTTTTTTTTTTTGTATTATTTAGGAATATCTTATTAATTCATTCACTGTGTTTATACATACATACATATATTTTTGTTATTCCCTTTTTGTTATTTTTATACGTCATATATGGCTTTTGATGGAAATCTTTTTGGCATGAAATCAATCATCATTCACTAAACGTATAAATTTTAGTTTTTTTTTTTTTTTTTTTTTTTGTTGTTTTTATTATTTTCCTCCTACTGGACAATCTTAACTTTACCATCTAAATTGTCTTTGGTCTTTGGCATTTAAAAACAAAACAAAGCAAAAAAATAAAGATCAAATCTTTAGAATGCAAACAGCTAACAAATAAAAGACTTAAAATGAAACCCTTAAGCTTTTTTGTTATTTATGCATTTTTATGTTTTAAATAAGTTCTACATATGAATGTATATGACATTGAAAGTATTTCGTGGCTGTGCCTTCGACCCCCCCTTCTAATGGCTTAACTTATATGAATTGCAATCATTTTGTGTGTTTTCTGAAATCTTGTCATAAAATTGTATATATTTCGATGAAATATTCCTCAGTTGATTTTTTGTATTTTGTTAATTGAATTTATTTTTTACATTTAAATGCCGGATATGTTTGTTATCCTGGATGAATGTATTAAACCTCCTTGCTTCCCCCGTTTTACACAAAAATTCAATTGTTTTTTTAGAGTATGGGTGGTTGATCATAGAAGGCCTTATATAAACACACATACACACAGAGTTAGAGAGAATTTTGTTTATGTATCGATAATCAATAGCCTAACATCTGTGATGATTTTCTTTAGACTACTTACAGTGGAGATTTAAAAACTAGCATTCTTAGTTTTATATTTAAAAATACTGCTCATATTTTCCTCTTTACTTTATCTTTAATTTATGATATATTTTGTCATTTTTATTTTTTTGGGGTAAAATTTCGGTTTTTGTTATAACAAAATTTTGTTTATATATTTGATAATAATCTCGATTTGTAATCAGACATCCGTATAGAATCTTGTTTTTGTATACAATTTTGTTTAATTTCCCAAAGCATCTCATGGATTCGTTTGTATATTTATTTCGAATTTTATTTATATGAAACTTTATGTTCATTTCATGCATCTTTGCATCATTTAACATAAAAGCAGAATTTCATAAATATAATTTGTTGAATTTTTTCTTGCCATAAGATTTTTTGACTTCATTATTTGGAAGTTATTTGTAATATTGAATTTATTTTGTATATCTTGTCTGCATTTAGAATTTAATATTTTAATAGAATTATGTTAATGAAATAAGCAATTTTAGTGGTTGCTGCAATGAATTTTAAAGAATTATAGAGATATGGAGAAAAAAGTTCAGAAAGAGAGAGAGAGAGAAAAATAAAAAACTTTAAGCTATTGAAAATTAAAAAAAAATATTTTCGCAATCCCTGAAAATATGACTTTGGATTACATATTTCTATTTATGCCTAAATATATACTTAGAATGTTAAATATAAAGACTTTGTAAATTAAAAAAAATATTTAAAGAGTTAAATTTTGCAATAAAAGTGACATATTTGACATATTACTAACTTATCAAAAAATGTTGATTAAAATTAGCTTTTAACTGCATACGTTTTAATGAAAGTAATTTAAAAATAAAAAAATAAAGTCAGTTTCTTAATACTCTTCAAATTATGAATTTTTCTAACGTTTAGAATCGCTTATGATAGACAAATAGCTACCAGATGATAGGATGGTTATGCTATTAGACCAGGAACCAGGATATATTAAAATTAGATCATACTTGTTAATTTTATGACGCCTCAAATTATGCAACATAATAAAAAATTTTTTAGAAATAATGTTTAAGTTTACTTTAATGAAAAAAAATTGATTGCACATACTTTTATAATAATACGAAAATGATGCATTTTTCCGAAGTTTAAGGAACCTATAAGATAGATATGCTATATAATTCTATTAAAAAAGGACTCGACCGACTCCTTTTCCGAAACTAACGGAAAATGAGGAGTTTGGCTTCTGTCTCCGCTACTGGTGGAAAACAAAACAATTCTAATTAGAATGTGAATATTAATTCAGAATTTTTATTGCTAAACAGTTTTTAAGTGAAACTCTACAAGTTATTGATTTTTTAATGAAAGACTTAATCCATAATTATAATTATGGTATGCGCCTAAATTTATGTATTAGAACATACAGTAATAATAATAATAGTAAATTTTTTATTTCAATTAAAATCTTTGTTTTTTATTATCATTTTCATTAACTTATTTCCTTTAAGATTAATTTCAAATTCTTTAATTAAATAAACACAAAATCGTTTAATTTTTAATGTGATCTTCATTACTTCATCTTTATTGTTTTGAATTTCAAAAACTTTTCTTCCAAGATCACTTGCCTATAGCATTTGAATAAATTAACATATCCCCTCCCAGTATTATGAAAACAAAAACCACATACTAATAATATTTTATTATAAAACCAGCATTATTGTACAAATGATCCACTCCTATTCAATAAAAATTCTAAGAATGGTAATTTACTTTTTCAGATACAAACAAAAAGAATAAAAAAGAAACAAATTATTAATCCAAAAAATCAACTACCGCAAAAATTAATTTATTTCATTTATTAAAAAATAACATAAGAAGGTATCATTACATGTATTAAGCCACATAGAGAAAGCAACAAACAACAGTAGATCCCCCAAAGCGGGGTGTAGAAAGAAAACCAGAAAGAAGATTATTATTTGATTTCTGCTAAATCAATTTTGTTTTTTTTTTTTTTTTTGTTCTAAGAAATAAATTTTCTCATTTGCTGTGATCTTTATTTGAAATATAGAAGCGCCGAAATGGAAAAAGAAAACCAAAATCCCATATTATTGCTTTTAATACATTTGCTGTTATGTATATAATTTGGTTTTATATGTTTGATGCGTTTTTTATATGCTCAATTTAATCAAAAGTTTGTATATGTGATGAGATATTATTAAAAGCAACAGCAGCCAACAAAAATTTGCTTCAGTTTCATTCAGTTTATTTTTTGCTGTTAAATATGACACACTTTTTCCTTTTGACTCACACAAAACCCAGCGAAATGTTTAACAGAGATTTTTGAAGAAAACTTTAAATTATAAAATCGAGAAAATAAAAAAATAGTTTGAAAAATAAATCCCTAAAATTATACTGCGAAAATATTTCCCAAAAAATATGCAACACTTTTTGCAAACTATCATAAGTAAAAGTGTAGCCTATTTATAGTTTCTTGACCACATTTTATCATATTTCTGCCTTAACTTCTTCCTTATTTCTTTCTTTTTCCACAGAAATTCAATTACTCTCTAACAAATTTACAAAACTCTATTTCATATATTTTCTCTTCATTCAAAATCATAAAGGAAATAAATATCTAATATTTGACTTGATTTAAGACTTGAATATAGAAAAACAAAAAATAAAACAATGAACAAAATCAAGCCGCTAGCAAAATCAATGCATTATTTTCGAACTAAAAGCATTGAAAAACAAATGTACTTGTAGCATGCCATAACCACAATAAAGCATCATCATCATCATCATCATTATTAATAGCAACATTATGATCATCTACATTATTGTTGTAGTTGTTGTCATAATATGAAATGTATGTTTTTGTGGAATAAAAGAAGATGAAATAAATGTATTTCTAGCATACAATAAGGCAATAAGCATAAACATATTTTGAAAGAAAAAATTTTAAACAAAAACATACATGAGATATTTTGCAAGACAGGGAGACAATGCAAATTGTATACAGAGGACGGAAAAACTGTATCAGATAACAGACAGATGGACGGACAAGTTTTTTTACAGCAACTATTTCACTTCAGGTGCTGTGTGCTCCATTATTATTTAAAAGCTTTTCAAATCTTATAGTTTGAATAAACTTGAAGCTTTAAGTTCTTTTTTTTTTCATACGAACTATATAAAGCTCTACATATCTCTGATTATTTAACTTTAAATCTCAAAGCCTTGTTAGCACATTATGACTCAAAGATACAAAAAAATGAATTCTAAATAAAAAAATTACTTTTAAATTATGTCTCTTAGAATTTAATAAAAAAGTTCTCGAAAAAGCTCTTATATATTTCATTTTATAAGAGATATTCATTATCATTTTATAAGAGATATTCCTCATCGTTTGCACTTTTTAAATGCTTTAAACACTTGGAAAGCTTTTCATAGCTTTAGGGTAATGAAATTAATAAAGCGAGTTAATAAAGTTAATTGGTCTTTCAATGTGTGAAATTTTAATGCTTTAAACTAATCAAAAAGTTTTGTATAGCTTTCAATTCAAATCATGTGAAACTAAAAAAATTTAAAAAAGCTAATGCTGATGACAAAGCTCGCCTTTTGTAGTTAAGGTTTTTTATATAATTTTTTTCTAAATACTCAGACATTCATCTTATGTTTCTGTAGATTTTAAGGTGGTCAAATGATGCACAAATTTAATAAGAAATAAAGAATAAAAGACTTAAAAAGCTTTGAAGACTTTGTTCAAAATCTATATACTTGTTGTGAAATTTAAAAAATGTTAAAAGCTAAATTCTAATTCAAAGCTCACCGTTTGTAAGAGAGTTTTTTAAGATCATTATTATAATTTTTCCTTTCTGTAGATTTTAAGACATTCAAAGGATGCTTTTCTTTTATAAGTTTATTTAAAGAAAGCTCCATAAAAACTTTGTTAACTTGTAAATAATAATAAAGCTTTAAGCTTTAAGGCAACAGAAAAATATTTAAAGTTTCTGTAGGATTTGAAGGGACTGTAGCTAAAACGGAAAAGTATGCTGTTTTTCAAATCAGGCAAGATTTACTAAAACTTAAAACAGGCTCCCCTTCTGTAAATTTTATATTTGTCACTCTGTTGTTCTGTGTAAATATTATCTCAAAAAAAAAGAACTTTTGAAGTTTTTTAAAGTTTTCTTCTTTGTTGTTGCAAGAAAATGCATTGTTTTAATTTTTTTCATAACCAACGACACATGCATCCCCAAAACTTAAAACAAAAGTAAGAGATAGAATGGAAAAAAAGAGTTAAAGCTGTTGCTGGCTGCTGTTCTTGTTAAGTTGATAATCATGTAAAAATAAATCACATTTTCGCTTCCTTTTTGTTGGCTGCCTTCCACAATGCAAGTGAAAGACAACAAAAGGCGGTAAGATTTTAGAAAAAGAAACTTTAAAAGGGCTTGTGATTTTTTTCTTTAAGAGCTAAAAACAATATAAACTAAATACTGGAGTTTTAGTTATTGTTTTTAGGCTTAAAAAATGATCTACAACTAAAACGCATATGAAGAAAGAAAAAAAAAACTTTGTGTAAATATGCACTATTATATAAGTTGATAAAAAAATATTGTATTGGAATTACTAAAAGCAGGATTTAGACAAAAATTCAAGAAAACAACAACAAAAAAGAGGAAAAATAATAAACCACACACGTGTAGATTTAAAAATCATGTATTATGCACTCATGCATACATTCAATTAGTGTTATTTGCTTAGTCTGTTTGGCCTAAGCAACAAGAGGAGTCCTCTTGCTGTATACACCACCTACAGGCAGGCAGGCACCACCACTAAATGTGGCAAGTAAAGAATTGTCAGAGAAACAAAAAAAAAACTAAAATGAAATAAAACATTAGCCAATATGCAACTTACATCAAAAACAGTAATATGCCTTATATGGAGCCTTTTGTTATGTTATGTTTTGTTTGTATGTTTGTTTGCTGATGTTGCCACAATATGTTGTAAGAGTTGTATGAATGTAAAAGTGAGTGAGTGAATGAGTGTGTTTGTATGTGTCTATGTGAATGTTGGCGATTTACGTTTAAGACTCAATAACAGTTTTTAAGTCAATTGTAATGTGCGTAGTAGTAGTTTTATGTTATGTTATTGCAATAGCATTTTTTTGCCTTCAAAGCTTTTGGCCATTTTAGACATTTTTTCTCTTTGCTTGCATTTAGCACACAGTATTGCATTTTTTTGCAAATTTTTGGTATGCTATCTGTTCTTTTGCATATACAGGTAGTGATTTTCAATCATTTGCTTTAAATTCAGGTATAAATATTTTTCGTAGCTTAATGTTTCTGTTTGGAGTTTTAGCTTGTGGCAAAATAACATTGTATATGAAAATTTAAATTGTTCATTATGTTAACCCAAATAAATGCATATTGTAATGAACTTTTGCCATATCAAACCCATAACAAATATCAAACTATATATACACACACACACTCATGTCCGTCCTTCTGTCCGTCCATCTATAAATGCGTTTGTGTAGTCTGTCATTAAAAAAATCATTGAAGACAACAAAAATTTTGTTTCAAACTTCTCATAAATTCATTAAAAGTAAATAAATGTCAGTTTGTTTGTTAAAAATAAGATCTTTTATCTCATTTTTATTTTTCAAAAATTGTTTTTTGATTACAACAACAAAAAACCAAATAAATTTATTAAAAGTATAAAAACAATTTTAGTCCAAAAAAATGTATTTTATTCATTTAAAAATTAAAAAAAAACTCTTTTGTCCACCAAAAATAAGATTGATGTTAAATTTTTATTGTTGAAGAAAATAATAAAAATTTAAATAGAAAAAAAAAATAACTCCGACACTCTAAACATGTTAGACAGACTTTAAATTAATGAAATTTATGTTGTTTGTTGTGTTGTTGTCTTTCTTATAAAAATCGAGAGGGTGTTTTTTTCTATGAAATTTTATTTTTTGAAAATATTCTTTGTTTAATTTAGTTTTATGTAAATGATCTGTTAGATGATTAAGTGTTACTAATTTTTTATGGTCATTGTTTATTAACACTTTTGAATTTGTTTTTATACCCTGCAACACCAAAAGTGGTAAAGAGGGTATATTAACATTGTCATTCCGTGTGTTACGCTAAGAAGGAAACATCTCAGACCCCATAATGTATATATATTCTTACAACAAAATCTAAGTCAATTTAGCTATATCGTACGGCTGTCTGTCTGTTGTTGGCACGCTCACATCCACAATGACAGACAGTACTCAATGAAATTTCGTCTGAGTATTTACTGTAGTTCTAAGAGGTTTTCGATTTAAAACCTGCAAATTCGTTTCAGTATACTAAAAGATCGATATCTGTTTCAACCTCTAAATCCAAGCAAAGAACTTTCATTAGATTGTAATTTAAAGTTATCAAAATCGGTTCTGAAGTTTAGAAATTATGGACAAAAAAAAAATAAAACTAACTTTATGACTCATTAAGTGTTTCTGTGTTATATTTGAGAAAAACATTTATATGTATATATTGTATAAGTTTGTGAGTGTATGTGTGTATCTACATGCACTTATGGTAGAGGGTGCAGGAGATTCGGCATAGCCCAATATACAGTTTTTGAACGTATTTTTTGATTTTATGATTATTTACAAAAAATTAACAAGCTGCTGTTTTTTTTTTTCTCCCAAAATTTTAATAGGAATTGCGTGACAATATATTTGTTTAAAATAATTTTCAAAAAAGAAAAAAACCGAAAATTTTAATAATAATTAATTGTCGTTTCTTTTGTTTAAGAAATGATAAGAAATTTTTGTGAAGTATGTTTATGGCGGTTTAAAAGGTTAAAAATGGCATAAAATATAGATGATGTAAATATTTAAAAATGGATTATTTATAGAATTTAAGCTAAAAAGCTAATAAAAATTAATAAAAATAACGTAAATGCAGCTGTTTAATATAAAATTAAAAAAAAAAAAAAACTCTAAATTGACATCAGAAAAACTATAAAAAATTAATAAAATTATTAAAAAAAAAACTTAAAATTTTTCAAATTTCATGAGTACTCTTTTCACGAAGTCTAAATTTTTAAGGACTAAAATCAAATCTCAAAACTTTATATCTCATTATTGTAGTCCTTTTTATAAAAACAGTGATCGCAATATTATAATAAGTATTTCAAATAATTTTCACATTATTTTCTGTCTTTTCCTCCCCCTTTTTATTTTTCTTAAAATGAAGTTTAATTTGTAGTAAAAAAATTCCATCCCTCTCAATAGATTATAGATGTTCTCTCCATATTCTGGTGTAAAGCTCTAAGTATTTTCTAACATCCTTATAGAAAATGTGTTAAGATGTAATTATATTTCTTTGAATTTAAGTTTAAATAACTCAAATATTTACGTTGAATTTAAACAGCTTTCAATTACTCCAAAAGTAATTTTTCCTTTTCTTAGAAAAGAGAGAATAGAGAGAAAGAGATCACCTTTTCCTTTCCCTTCATGTTTCAGAAGCTTTTAGAAAATTTTTCTTAAAAAAAATTATGTAAATTAAATAAATTTTGAAAAGTTTAGCCTAAAGGAATTTGCTCCTAAATTTAAAACCATTTAATCAAATATAAACTTAAAAGCTCTAGAATTTTTTTAAGATGTTTTGGAAATGCCCCGATGATTTTTCTAAACAATTTATTTATTAATCTCAAAATTTATAAATTTTTTTCTAATATTATTTCCATTCAAAAAACTCTTGAATTTTTAATATTATTTTTGAAAAAGCAGACAGAAATTCTTATTGAATAACTTAAATTAAAACTTAAACATTTTCAAGACTTTTTTGATAAGAAGCTCTTTTCTACATTAAAAAGCTTTCATAATTTTCTATCGATGTTTCTAAGATCTTTCCTTTCGAGGAGCTTTAAATGAAGTTATTATACTTACGATAGCCCTCATATTAGGAATCCAGAATTTAAATATAAAAGCTTACCTGAAATGAAAAAAGAGAAAGAAATTAATTAAAAAATTACCAAATTAAAATTGATATAAAATATAATAAAAATATAAAATAACTGTAAATAGCTTTATGAAAGCTTTTGGCTAAAACTTTTTTTAAGATGCTGACAAAGTTTTGTTAGAAGAACTAACAAAAGTTTTAAAGCTTTGAAATAATAATTGAGAACTATAAAATTAATATTTTTATGGTTTGAGTAAATTTCTTTTAAAATTATTTTTACAAAAATAAAGCTCTTTTCCCCAATCCAATAACTTTAACAATTCATATTCTATATTTTATTGTAGATTTCCTTTTTACAAAAAGTATCTTTCAAATCATAGTAAATCCATATATTATATTTATAATATTTGTTGGAGGTGGATATTTTCCTGTTATACTAATAACTATTATAAACCGTTATTAGCTGCCAGGCTTAAATTTGTTTTTAACAAATCAACACCAATAAAAAAAGTTCATTAACACTTACAGAAGAAATTCGAAAAAAAACCCTAAAGAAAATATAGTTTTTCTAAAAAAACCCTCCCCAAACATACGAAAAAAATAAAAAAATAAAACAATAGTTTAATGGAAAATAAATTCAATAAATTTCACCTTAAGCTAAGAAAAAATAATAAAAATAAAATAAAGAAAAAACTTTAAAGAAAAGCAAATAATGACTCTACAAATGTTATATAAAGCAGAAAAAAAGTTCACACTTTTAAGACCGTAAGGCAGGCAGTTAAATAAAAAATGCATCTAGTAAATATTTCTAAAAACGACATATATAGCATGAATACATGCCACACAAATAGCTGCAACTTTGCGAGAGAGAAAGCTTAACTTAAAGATGGTTTTTGAAAAACAGAGTTAAATGGGGAAACATGCTTAAAGATGGCCTCTACCAAGCGTAACAATAGAATAAATATTATTTTAAGTTATTGTTGTATTTTTTAAGCCCTACACCACTACTAGTGGTGAAGCGGGTATAATTCCATGTGTGGCGCAAAAAAGGATTTAACTCATACCCCATTATGTATATATATTTTTGCATCAAATCAAAATCTGAGTCGATTTAGCTATATCCATCTGTCTGTCTGTCTGTCTGTCGGTTTGTGTGTTGTTGGCTCGCTCACAGCCACATAATTGATAGAGCTCACTGAAATTTCCTGAGTATTTGTTATAGTCCTGAGATGTTTCCTATTTAAAATCATCAAAATCGGTTCTGTATATTAAAAAGTATAGACCGATATCTGAGGCTTCCTTTAAATTCCATATATTTTTTTCCTAAATTCGACAACTAAAATACAGTTTTGCCATAACATTATCATTCCAAAAATCGTTTCAGTAGAACAAAAATTATAGCCAAAAATATAACCAATTTTATTACTCCGTGTTATATTTAAGAGAAACTTGTATATAATGTACACGTCTGTGAGTGCATGTGAGTGTTATACAAATTGTGGTAGAGGGTATAGAAGATTCGGCATAGCCGAATATAGCATTCTTACTTCTTTTTAAAGCCACCACTTGAACCGTACTTAGTGGTCAGTGGAAAAAGGTTTTTCCCATAAATAAATTTAAATGTAAACAAGAGGTCCATTGTTTATTATAGATTTTATTTACTTAAACTGAAAACAAATATTAAAAATACATTTAATAAATTCTAAAATAAACTAAACCTCCCAAAAACCTAAAACAATTCCTTACAAAAATATATATTTTCCTACTACATCACCAAACTAATCCAGAATCCAAAACAAAAAGAACAACAACTTAAAAAAACAACAATTCTAGAATACATCATTTTTTTTTTTTTTTTTTTTTTTTTTTGTAACCGAATAACAATTGCTCAAAGGTGGTCTCATAATTTTAAGTTTCAGTTAAAAGAAAAAACATGAACAAAAAAATCTTACAACAACAAAGCATGTAAGTTTGTCCAAACAAACACAACAACATCACTACTCAATGTTCAATAAAGAAAATCTTTTTTTTACCGGAAAAATTATTGGAAAAAATCAAACAGTATTATGTCGAAGAAAAACAGTAAAAAATTCAATATTTCTACCAGGAATTGTATCTGTGAAATGTTATTGATGCTTTAGTTGCTACCAGAGTATGGTTGCAATATGGAAATTGTAACAACAACGAAAACAAAAAATAATAATATAGAAAAATAAAGCTTTTTTACTGTTTCTATTCTAAACATTTTTCCTCAAAAAAAATCACAAACATTCTATTGAAAAACTGTTAAACAATTGTTGTTGCAGTTGTTTTTGTCTCATGAAACATAAAAGCAGAGATTTGAAAGAAAGCTTTTATATAAAAATATTTAAAGAACCATTTGAACACACTTGAAAAACCTATCAAAAACAGCTTTATAAATTAAAAGAGCTTTTTTTGAAAATGGAAAAACTTTTAAAACAAAGCTTTTATAGCTTCTAAACTGCTTTAAACGGACTTCTTAATATCTATGTAAAGAAAGGTTTCTTGAAGTGTCTGTAAAACAATTCCAATTAATTTTTTTTATATTCAATTAAAATTTTTAAAAATAGAAATCTTTTAATGGTAACTTTTTAACTTAATTCTTTAGTGCTAATAATTTTCAATAAAGCTTTATAATATGTTTTAAATCGTTAAGTTAGAAATGTTATGCATTAAAAACTAAAAAAAATATAAACAACTTTCTATCATAAAAAGCTTTATGATAAAAGCTTTATGTTTAGGGTAATTTAAATCTATTTTTATAAGAAATTTTTCTTGTTAATGAAAACTTTTTGAATTCATGCTTTTGTACAAATTATTTTATTCGCTTTTAATTATTGCAAGTTTCCATTCCTTTAATTGGTTTTCTTTACATTCCATGTTAAATCCCTGCAACATGTTCAGTCAAAATCATAAAAAATATTAACATAAAAATACTAACAACTCAGAAGCTTCAAAGCTCAGAGAGCAAAAACAATATACAAAGATGAATGTTTATATATTGCTTTTATAGGATGATTTTTTTAAGAATATTCAGTTTAATTTCTACATTCTTGAACTTAATAGAAAATAAAAGCAAGTGAACATAAATGTTCCACAGTCGATGTTTCATTTTTTTTTTTGCTTTTCCAAACTCTTTTCAGCAACAAGCCGCATTCTAGAATTCAGTTCTTTGAGAAATAAATAAATAATGGGTTGCATGCTTTTAAGTTCAGTGTTTAGTTAAGAAATTGCATTGATTTGTATAATGGCATCAATATTATAGTCATTCAATTCAAATCGAAGATTTTTTAAATTTTATAATAAAATAAGAAGAAACTAAACGAACTAAAGGTAGAAGATGTTGTTGTTGTTGTTGGAAAGGTTGAAAGATAGAGGTAGTTGTTGTAGCTCTTGTTATGAGCTTTTGTCGTCTTTGTATGATAAGTCTTTAGATAAAAGTAGCTAAAAGGCTTTTTTGCAAAAAGAAAAAATATTTTCTCTTGAATATTTTATTTAAAAAATATGCTTTGACTTATTCAACTTACAGAAAAGAAGAAGACATAACATAACTTTGCTTTTTATAAATAAAATGGAAATAAGATTCGTTATAATAAAAAAATTATATTTATTATAATGATTTAAATAAAAGATAACATTTTTATTATTAAAAGTTCAGATTAAATTTTGTTAAAGGAATTTGGAAAATGAAATAGACAATTTTGGAAGAGAGATTTTTGTAATCATAAAGCATTTTGAAGGATGGATTTAAAGACCTCTGGAACTGAAACAAAACCTGGTTTTGGAAGAAGGCTGCCTGTTAGAGTTTATACCTGATGTATTTATAAGGAGAAAAGATAGTATAGGAGGTCCTGCTTATATTAAGGGATTTTGAAAATAGAATAGAGAGAATGTTGAAGAAAAGTTTAGGACATAAAAGCAATCAAAATTTCCCAAAAAGTTCTTGGTATGACAAGCAGCATGCTGTTGAGGCCAAAGAGCCAATGATTCGTTACAACAAATGCTGCTTCCATTCAATAGACCTCATAAGGTGTACACTTATTTGTGGCTTCACTTGCCATCCTGACACTATGGTTAACAAGCTCTAGGGTAGTACAAGAACCATAATGTGGTATTTGTACCAAGAGAGGCAAATCCTCTCCAAACTGCTCGGATCTAAGGCCATAAGAACGATATTGGCCTCATGTTAAATAAGAATAGAATAGCACAAAAATGGTATTCGAAAGTGTGGTAAGTAGTTTTCAAAGGGAGATTAATTATAGCGTTTTAAAAACATCAGTGAAAATGTCTCAAAAAAGTTTTAAAAGAGGAAATGGCTTTAGAAGAAAACATCCTCCTCAAGTTTTTGAAGTTGACAGGGTTCTAGAAACAGGCATCAATAAAAAAGAGTCCAGCTCATGTTACGATCCTCATAAAGTCACAGAAGCGTTTGTACTCACCTAATTTTTTATGTAGGAAATTTTTTAAATGAAATAATATTTTTTGCAATAATTGTTGCCAAAAGTTTAACTATAATTAAGCATATTTTACATATTTCACTTTAAGTGTTTTCTCTCAACAAAATTATAATCTCTTAATTATTAAATTTTTTATTAATATGTCCTCCTACTTTTTCCCTGAATATCTGATTCAACTGCAAAAATACATACATCAAATTTTCACACACACACACACACACATAATTTATGTTACAGAAAAAATATTAAAAAAATCTACGACGACAGACAGACAATCAGAGAAAAAATACAATATAAAAAATTATATAAATTGTATGTATATCTGCAGTAATTAATATTTTTTTCAGTATATTTTACTTGCCATAATTTATCTGCAATAATTTGTTGCACATTCTGCATTTACAGACTCTTAAAATGCTAGCAACATCCACACATACATACTGCACTGTATATTAATGTGAAAAAAATTCAACATGATTGTGATGATGTATGCAAAATTACAATAACTACAACACAACAACAGCAACAGCAGCAATAGCAACATCAACAGAAAAAAGGGATAACCCGGGATTTTTAATATTAAAGTTTAAATAAAATAAAAAAATACCACAAAATGTAAATAATTTTCAACATTTACAAATGATACATGAAGCTTAAAACGATTAAGACTTTAAAGTACAATTTTTCAACAAAAAACTCATAACTCTTTGAAAAAAGAGATAAAAGTGATATTCGGCTATACCGAATCTTTAATGCCCTCCATCACAAATGTGTATGAAGTAAATACGTAATGTTTCATATACATACACTCACACATACACTCATAAGCATATATATTACATAAATGCTTTCAACTTAACATTATGGATAAATTTTAATTTACAATAGACAATTTTACGAAGGTTTTCACTTGAACTTAGAGGTTGTCTCAGATATCGGTCTTTATCTTTTAATATACTAAACCCATTTTGTTGGTTTTAAGGGCTGGTTTCTCAGGACTATAACAGATACTCAAGCCAACTTTCAACAGACAGAGGGATATACCTAAATCTAATTTGATTTGATGCAAGAATTTATATACATTATTACATTATGGAATCTGAAATGATTCATTGTTAGCGTTATACACAAAATGACAAAGTTAATATACCTTCTTCACCACTTGTGGTGATGGAGGGTATACAAATTTTAAATTAAAAATATAAACACATTTAATATATTTTTCATTTTCGTTACTCTTCAACTGTTGCAACATGTTGCAAAAAAAAAAAGAAATATGAATGATATTTGCTGGTTATTAGTATAACATGTTTACATTTATTTCTGAGTTTATCTCTTTATAATATTTTTTGCCTTTAAACCGGGTAGAAAATGTGTGGAGGTTCTTTAAAAACAAAAAATAATAATAAAGGCGTCACTTAAGGCTTCGTATAAAGCTTTGCACTGCAATTTATAATATAATTTTATTTATTTATTTGTTGGTTTGTTTATTTGTTAATTTTATTTGTAGATTTGTAGGCTTTTTGTGAAAAATACGACTTTTGAGCAATATATATGTGACTGTTTGTTGTTTGGCTTTTGAGACAAGTCAAACCGCAATAATGCAGTTGGTATTGTTGTTGCTGTTTGTTTGTAGCACAAAATTCAATTTAAAAATATTGCTGCACTTTGTAAACTTTTACAACGTTAAGGAAATAAGCTTAATAGTTTTTATTTTCTTTTTGGAGGAAATACATAAAAAGGCATAGTCGATTTTAGAGGGCACTATCAGAAAAATTGTATTCAATATAAAGAATTTTCAACATTTCATTCAATATCAAAGGATTATTTTTCCAAACTTGATTAAACAAAAATAATGATTTTATATTTATCTGGTTTTCAAAAGCTTTATTTAGGCAACTTTTTTGAGCTTTCAGTGATTTTAGAAATATTATAAAGCGCTTCAGCCTAAAAATTTGATTATTATAATTTTATTTAGATAAAAGCTTTAATATTTCACAGAATCTAATAGAATTGCAATTTGTTATTTGAAAAAATTTAAGCATTTTTAAATCAAAAGCTTTAAAAATGTATATTTTTAAATAGAAGTTAGAAATTATAATAAAGCTTTAAAATGAAATATAATATTTTTTTCAGTCTTCAATAGCTTTCATCCGAGCTTTTGAAGTCATAAATTGTTAAATGTTTGGACTTAAAGCTTTTAAATTTACTTTAAAAATAAGGAACTAAGGAACAAATTCGATGAGGAGTTTATTTAACAAAGCTTTCGCTGAACCTTATATACCTCCTATTTGCAGAATACCAAATCCATATAAAATAATAAAAATATCTTGTTCACTCATATGTTTTTTTTTGTTAGTTTTGTTTGGCATTAAATAATATTTCTCCTTTTTGGCTTCTTGTTGTAAATGTTCTTTGACTCACTGCTGCGTATGATTCTGCTGTTGCATGCCACAATTTTGACTCCAAGTATCATTACATATATTGCTGGCATTTACTATAAACTTTGAATAGTAAAGAATAAAAAAAATGAAGTAAAGTAAAAACAATTTGTTGTAGTTGTTTCTACTCTTTTTAACAAATAATCATACAATATATAAGGAGAACTACAACTTTTATGCATTTTGTTCAATATGTCTTTTCTACATACAAACATATCTACACATGTCGGTTTATTTGTCTGTCTTTTAGAACGTATATACGTAAGTAAGTACATCCATCTGTCTGTGTATTTGTTTGGTTTTCCTTAAGTTTTTTATTTGTTGCGTTTGTCTTTAGGATTTTTGTAGTAATTTTTCTGGAAAAGGAAGACAATCTTGTTCTTGAATTTGTTCACTTCCAAAATGTATGAGTATGAGTGTGTGTGTATGTATGTAGTTTGATAATTTATGAGCAAAACTTAAAGTTGTTTAGCTTATATCAGAAAGTACTCACAACTTTACTTACTTATTATTATTTTTTGCGATTTCTGCTATCTTTTTGCTATATAATACTGCTAATAATGCTGCTGCTGTAGTGTTCTTATACAGTTTACCATCGCAAGTGGTGAAAAGGGTATATTAAATTTGACATTCGACGTGTAACGCTAAGAAGGAATCATCTCAGAATCAATAGGGTATATATTTTTGCAACAAAGTTATTTATTTAAAACCAACAAAATCGATTAAGTATATTAAAAGATATAGACCGATATCAGAAACAACCTCTAAGTTCAAGCGAAGATATTTTGTAAAATTGACTACTATAAATCTACAATTTAGAATAACATTTTGCCATAACATTATCTTATGTATACTTCATTATTGTTCCAAAATTTATTAAAATCGGTTCAGTTGAAAAAAGTTAAAGCCTAAAATATAACTAATTTTATGACTCATTAAGTTCCTGCGTTACATAAAATCTTTATATATCTATTGTATACGTTTGTCAGTGTATGTGTGAGGGTGTATGCAAGAAACATAACGTATTTACTTCACCCAAATTTGTGCTGTAGGGTATAAATGCTTCGTTACTGCCGAATTTAACTTTCTCACTTGTTTGTTTTTTTAATTTTCTCTTCATCTTTCCTGTAGCTTTAAGCTAAACATTATGTCTAGTATAACATATGACTCTATTTGGCGGTTAATATCTAAAAGATTCTGTGAATAACAAATTTTTATTTTATTACATGAAAATAAATTAAATTTTCCTTTTTTGTTTTTGTTGTTATTGTTGTTTTCTTTAATTTTATGTTTATTTATCGAAAAACTTAAAAATTTTACTAATTGCATTAAAAATATTAAAACCTAAATCATTTACCCAGAGAGTGGAATCGAAAAACGTTAGCTAAAGTTTTATCCTGTAGATCTTCTTTAGCAAAAAAAAAAAAAAAAAGAGAAAAAATGATATTCAGGTGTTTTGTGGAAGTTTTGTAGTTTATGCATAATGCATGTAAAATGCATTATTATGCATTTTTCTTTACCAAAAACTACACTGTTAAATCGATCGCATTCTTTTTAACAGTTTGTTGGCTTGTTAACATTTCTTTTTTTTTTTGCTAAAACTTTAACAAAGCTTTTAAGCATTTGTTAGCTTAAAAGTTGCTGCTGTTTAGGCTTCCTTGTTTATGTTACCAGAGTCCGTCCTTCTGTCTGTCTGTTATTGTCATTGTCTGCATAATAAGGTTGGTTTTTCAAGCCTCCAAAATTGAAAGCAAAAAACTTTATATAAATAAACCGCCTCGATAATCATTATTTAAACTCTTCTTCCTTTTAAGCAGTTTTTTCTGTCTTGTCGTTTATCTCTCCATATCACAAAAAATCCTTATATATGTATGAAACATACATACATTTTAACACACTCTTTGCTACGCACGATTGATTTTAAATATATTTATTTGTATAAATATTTTCCAGGTTTCTTTTATATTTTTTGCATAATTTTATTCGCTGTTTTTTTTTTGCTAAAATATTTTGTCATTGTTGTTGGGTATGTTTTTGTATTTTCGGTTAACCGAAAAAAATGAGATAAATTGTTACACTAATGAGCTATTTTACATAATATGTCTTTGGCTTTAGAAATTCGCAAAAAAAAACGTTTATATTATAATCAGTTGACTTTAAGATATGTTATTGATATAAGAAGATACATTTTGTGCATAATTTAAAGATAAAGGATGAGAAGTTGACTTTTATAAGGAGAAACATAAAATGGTAATTTTTTTTATTATAAAAGAAGGTTTTACTTGTAGAGAGTTAGTTAAAAAGGTTAAATAAGCATAATTTTGGATTAAAATTACAGGAAGTTGAATAATGGAATAATAAAATTTTATAATAAAATGGCAAAAGTTTAAGCAGAAATTTAACAGAAAAAGAGATTTAATATATTTTGGCAAAATAGTACAACAACAATATTATGGTCACTGTAATTATCAATACATGATTTTCTTAACCAAATTATGATGACAATTTTTAATCATTAAAGTTACCATATATTTTTACATAATTGCACATTTTTCACGTTTTTTTAATGCGACATTACTATAATCACAATACAATGACTGATCTAAGTGTGTTTAACCACAGGAATATGATTTATTACCATATATTTGTTCGAAACTTCAACATTTAGTAATTATAATTAATTAAAAATTTTCGATAACATTTCCTAACAGAATACATAATTGCAATTTTCTTTAAAATGTTTCCAAAATTTTCAGAATTATTTTTTTGTACACAAAATATTAGCAAATGAAAGGAAGTTGTCAGTTGTGAATATTTATTGATCGATTTTTCGCCGAAAATTACAATTTAACGCCTGAAAACATTTTAAAGACTTAAAAAAATCCACAAAATTTGCATAAATGTTTAAGGAACATTTTGTCAGAAACCTTTTTTTATTCCTCCAACAACAGGCGGCAAAAAATATTATTATGTGTCCAAACTTGAGTGATGGCTTTAAAAAAATCTTATAATTAAACCTGTCTTCAGGTTGATGTTATAATCTTAAGTTTAAGGTTTAGTTTTGGAGTTTAAGTTTTAACTGATTTTAAGTTGTTGGGTTTAATCATTAATTACTTGCTGTGAGCTGTCAATAAAAATTAGTTTTAATTTTTTTTATTATTAAAATAAACTTGATACATTTTTTAAAATTTATATAAAATTTTATGGAAAATAACATAAAACACTTGTTTTTTATTATGGGGAGAGAGACAGATAAGAGATTTTGGTAAAAAAAATGAAGATTAAATATACGGTGAAGACCGCCTAGAGAGCTTTTAATAGTTCATTAGATTTGAGCTAGAGATAAGACAAAAGATAACAAATTAATAAAGGTGTTCGGGTAGTAAAATATTGTAAATAATAAAAATTATAAAGATTAAGAGATACTTTTAAATTTTTATTAATTTTTGGGGACATGAAAAAGTTTATAGATAAATTTCAACGTTAAAAAAAATAAAATTTGAAGATTTTCAAACTTTTTAAATATTTTTTGTGTTTAATATTTGTAAATATGATTCAATTTAAACCAACATTAAATACAGACAAAGGACTTTATTTGTTCCCCTCTTTAAAATAAAACGACAATAAATGGCAAGTAAAATAAAGAAAAATATCATTAAAATAATATTTATATTCCACAGTGGACAAAAGTAAATATTTCGCAAAAAAGAACACTACAGCTTTTCCAGAAGCGGAGCAAATTGGGATTTCTGACTTTACGAATTTTTATTTGTATAAAATGTTAGTTCTCATTTAACGGGTTAAATGGATTTATATAAGATTTCATACAGATATAGCAGAGGAGTATAGCTTTTTTGGAAGACCGGAAGAGCTTTCCACTCCTTCTCGTTGCAGATTTATATGGGCTCAAATAGGTATGTCTAATATAAATCATGTCAAGTACTTAAATGAATTTATAAACAACATTATTATTGCTGAAGAACTTTGTAGCTCTTTTAGAAGCGAAACTATAAAGGCTTACAGTAGGACTCCTATTGTATGAAAGTTAACTGACTTATTTCCATTATTTGTTTTATTCTGTACCACTGTACAAAAAAAAATCATAAATAAACATTAAATCAAAAAATTCTCACAGTTGTAAACAAAAAAAATCCTCCCAACCAAAAATTGAAATGACACAGATACACCCAAAACATCCAGATACAAAATAATTTAATACAAAACCAAAAAATGCCATAATAAAATAATAAAAAAACATAAAGCAAAATGTTTATTTAAAAAAGAGAATATAAATATAATAATACAAAACAAGAAATAAAACATAAATATGATACATTCGATCATCAACAACAAATATCCTCTTCATCATCATTCCATCATCGTCATCATCTTTATCATCATCATTGCAATCATATTTCAGTTCAAAAATAACAAAACGGCTAAAAGTCTGTGTTTACTTTTTTGAACCTAAAAGATGATGGAAATATGTTACTTTTGCAAAAATTGTTGAAATCTTTTTATGCTGCTGTTGTTGCTGCTGTATAATATTTACTTCATTAAAACAAATATTTTCTTTGCAGCATTAATTCTATATGCCTGTCCTCCCTATCATTTAGTTTATAGGCTGAAGCCCATTTACTTAAGAAATCATAATTCTGCTTTTTTCCCGAAAGCGGTATTTTGTTTGCTCTTTGTAAATATTTAAAAGGTGTTTTTTTCTCTTACAATTTTTTGTAGGGTTTTGTTATCGTGAAAAATAAAAATTAAATAAAATAAATGCAGACCTTTTAACTACGACAAAATGACAATTCATTAAAATGGCAAAACAACAGGTTCCTGAACTTCACGATTTTTTATACATATATATTATTATGCGGTTGCCACTTGTTCAGTTGGAACATGTTGTGGTTTAAGTATGAATTAATAAAAGTGGTATTTCAAGACTAGAAGCTAATAAAGTAAGTTAACGGAAATTAACTTTTGTGAAATGAAATTGAATTAGAACGGACAAAAAAATAAGAGAAAGTTCATACAAAAGCTATTGACTTCACAAATTCCTAAATGAGAGCTATTTCAGATATTGATTAAGAAAATATAAAATTTTAATGTCCAGATAACATTAGATATTTTAATTTCATTCGATAATTCTCCAGAGGGCAAAAATTATTCCATAAAAACTTTTAATTTTACACTCCCTAAGAATTTATTTGTTCTCTTAATATTATTCTTTTCAAATATTTTTATTATTATTTGCAATTTCGTTAACTTTATTCCGTTTTCACACTTTGTCTTGTAAAATAAGTTATAAAAATTATTATGATACCAACATTTTGTGCCTGTTTTTTTCTTCTTCTGTCGATATCGAAAGAGGCTGAACAATCAGCAATATTTTCTCTTTTTTTAATCAATGTTTATTAAGATGTTATTAAAATAAATAATATGATATTATGAGTTTTAACAAAAAGTGGTAGAAATTAAAGATGAAAAAATATATGTGGAAAATTAGCAGAAAATATGAAAAAGATAAGAGATTTCTTAAAATAAAACCCATTAAAAAATCAAAGAAATCAAAGCAATAAAATAAAAAATTGGCTTTACTTAATGTATTCGAAAGTACCCTTGGCTTACCAAGTAATGGATAAAGTAATGAGTAATTTATGGTTACAAAATGAAGATACTTATTATAAAAACGTATTGATAATTCTCATACTCTTTTTGGAAACGAAAATAGTAATAATAAAATGTTTTGATATATTGAAATATATGGAAGCCGTTAAAGCTTACAGAGTAATATATAAAGTAATAAGTAAAGCACGCATTAAACAGAGATTTATTTTTTGCTACAAAGTAATTAAAAAAAGTTCTTTTTAAATTCATAAAATAAAATGAAATACTATGAAAATGTTTAGAAATATTCAAGGAATTGGAATGTATCTTCGTTCTTAAAATGTTAAGAAAAAGATATACATTTATAGATATTCGCTCTTAAGATTTTAAGAGTTAAGCAGTTTGAGAGGGAGTGAGGAGAAATTGTTTTTAAACTTTACTGTTCTCAACAGTACTGTTAAACTAAAAATATGAAAGTTTCAAAAATCTCATTACTTGGTAATGTGTTAAGTAAGCAATTCGTGAAAATATTCAATTTTATATTAAAATATTTTCCTAAAAATTGATTATGCATTTAATGTCATTCCTACTCCACTCAAAGATTTTTATTAACTGATGGTTACCTTAAATGGTTTATAACTTTTATATGATTTCTTAGAATTTTGAAACCAAAATCCAATTATTTTAATTACAATTCAAGTCAATGAAAAATGAAATTAATACTTTTTTGAAATTAATTTAATTTTTTTATAAAAACTATAAAATTAAAAATTCTAAACAAAACTTTATTTTAAGAAGTAATTAAAAATAAGATCCCCAAACACCGTCAATTTTAATTAAGTTGTATTTGTATATAAAACATTTGATCTTTTCTCTTTTTTTGATGGGGTATAACATTTATATGAGTTTTATAAATTACCCTGTATTTAATATTTAAAGCAAATCATGTTCTAACAATTAGTAATCAAGTCAAGAAATATTTTTGGATCTAAATAAAAACCAAACACCTAAGTCTGGAAGAAAGTTATAATTTAAGCCAGTTTCTTTGGAGTTTTTCGTAAGATCGTTTTAAGAGTTCTAGGTGTTTTTGATTTTATTTAAACACATATGTGTGTTGTTTTCTTTATTTGACTTTTTTTTTATTAAAAAACAGCATGATTTTTCAAAAACCAACCTTAACACACATTTTTTTCAGATATTTTCTGATTCTTCATTTTAACTATTAGTTTTGTTGTTTTTCAGATTTTTTTGGTGTTCGAAAACTTCAAACGGAAAACTATAAAAACTATTAAAATAAACCTACATGAAAAGCATAAATGATTATTTAAAGAAAAACTCCACAGCAGAGAAAAAAACTATAAATGAAGAACTCTAGACATCGTCTCTATCAAAGAAGAAAAAAGGTTCAATGTCTTTGTCGCCATTGATTTGTCTTTTATTCAAATGATGAAGAACTAGTAAAAGAAGATGATCAGAGGAACCCCTATAAAAATGACTTTGTATATTTTGTGCGCCTTTTGTAAACATGACTTGAATTTGTCACTTGTTTTTCTTCTTCGTTTTAGAGAGGAAAATTTTTGTAGAGAATTTGATTTGATTTTTAATGGTCAAGAGGAAATGTTTGTCATGAGATTTTTTTGTTGTTTAAATTCAAAAAAAAAATATTTTAAAAAATTTGGAAAATTTTGGTTACTAGAAAGATATGATAAAATAGCTATTTTTAATTTTAAAGAAAACTTGGGAAGAATATTAATATGAAAGAAAAGGAAATCCTGTAGGATAGTAAAAAAATTTACAGTATATGCAAATTATTAATCAAATGTTTGTAGAAAATTTAACCCAAATTTTTGTTTGACTTTTGAGGCTGCCACAGTTATTGGTGTGTAATAGCTTTGTTATTGAACCGATCTTAATGGTTTTCCATATTAAAGTTCTAAGGACAATGTTAACAATTTATATTTATTTTGAAGAGTAAAGCTCCGAAATTGTTTCGTACAGAAATAAAGACAGATCGAAGGACTAACATAGATAAATCTAATTTCTAAAAAAATGATAAATAAAGAAAATCCTTTAATTCATAAATTCCTTATTTATATTGGCTATGTTGTTGGTCCGTTTTCTTTAGCTCTTAGGGCAATAGCAAACAATCCGCACATAATTTATTGACAAATTATTTCCAAATGATTGATGGACGGACAGAAGGACGGATGTAGAAAATCTGTTCAGACTTTATATTTGTTCGAAGATTCTTTACTATATAGAATCTCTGATTATTGTTTCCAGTAGATCGGTTTTTCAGTCGTACCTACCAAAGTTTTTAGAACAATGGCAAAAATCTGAATGTTTATTCAAATTTTTTTGAGAATTTTTTTCCAAATGGAAGATGGACAGACAGAAGGACGAACGTTGAAAGTGTGTTTAAATTTTAAATTTGTTCACAAATCTGCTATAAATAGAATTCCTTATATTTGTAGCTTTTACCAGTGAACAGATTTTTTGAGAATTTTATTAAAATATTTCCAACATAGTAGATGAACAGACGGAAGGACGGACGTAGCAAATCTGTTCAGATTTAAAATTTAGTAAAAGAACCTACATTAAATAGAAACTTTAATCTTTGTAGTTTTAACTGTTGAACTGGCAAAATTTAAAATTGCATTTGTTAAGGCAAAATTATTTTCTCAAAAATGTTGTCGTGAACTTATGCAAATGGACTGACAGAAGGACGGACGTAGCCAATATATTCAGACTTTAAATTTAGTCCAGCGATCTACACTTTTTAGGATCTAGATATTCGCAAGTTCCTAATGGAATAATCATCTTTTATGGTCAAATTATAATCTTGAAAATTTTGATAGTTTTTCAGTCCAAGAATATTGAAATAAAATAACTGTTTTTTAATTAAAATCATTAATTATTTATTTCCTTAATTAAACCCTAAAACATATCTCTATTCAAAATTAAAAAAAAATATTCCTTAAAATTAAAATTTCTCTTCATTAGTTACACCTGACCTTAATTTAAAATTTTTGAATGCTTCTTCAATAAAGTGACCTTAAATAATTATCGAAAATGACCTAAACTACCTACTTTCAAAAAATCTAAATACGTTAAAAAATTTTCCATTTTCTCTAAATATTTTAAGCCATTTTTTCACGCTTAAATGCTCCTACACACACAAAAAAGATTTCGTTTTGAAATTGTATTCTTTTTGTTACAAATTAAAAATAATATTGGTAACGAACTATTGTTTCCAAAGGGAGAGAAACAGGATAATCTGTTTTTTCATTTAACTATTATATAAAAGAAGATATAGTACATTTTTATGACTTACATTGAAGGACATTTTAAAGCCCTTTTGATACCTTGAAACATAAGAGGAAAAAAGTAAAAAAAAGTTACAGCTGCTCTTTACAAGGAAACATAAAAACTAAATATGTATATACACATGTATGTATACATATGTTTATATACATTTATAGGTTTATGTGTGTATCCCATAAATACCTTTATATCATGTTTTTTTTCGCAAAAAATGCTTAAGGGGGGTAGGTGTATTATTCTTTGCAAAAATTATCTTGAAATTATGGCATGTTTTGAGATGATTTCTTTTATTGTGATGAAAATTGATTTTTAGCTTCATTTTGTTTTTGGAACATAATTTCAATGTTTTTTTTATTTTCATTTTAGAAGACTAAAAATTTAGCCATAAAATTGCAATTGCTATAAAATGTTGCTATTTGTTTCGTCTTCTTAAAACAAAAGCAGCTGCTGTTGTTGTATTGTCTTTTGCACTTTAATTGTATGTTATAGTTGTAAGTGATAAAAACCTCTAGGGTTAATTTTAATATCAGATATTATAAGAGACCAGATCATTACAAGATTTGTGTTTGATTTTGCATACAAAAAAAGGAAAACTAAAAAGAAATTTTGCAGAAATAATTTTTATGGGAAAATTTTTATAACAAAATTTTTGCAAAAATGCGGGTTGGGTAATGTTCCATATAGGGGCTAATAAATTCTTGAGGGTTAAGGAATTTTCATGGGAAATAATTTAATTAAAAAAAGACTTAAAGGAAATTAAAAATTTTCTTCTTAAAAATTTAATTTAAAATGTGGAATTTTATAGCAAAGATTTGATGGAAATTAGTAGTTTGAAATATGGATGTGTAACTTTGCAGAAATAGATATGAAAGCCTTAAAAAAGTAACTGTTTTTTAGAGAAAAAATTTTTATCTTAAGAATTCAAGTATTTTTTCAAGCCCTAATTTTTGCCCATGACTCTATTTAGTATACTTAAAACTTATTGATTTTAAATCAGATCAATTTTCGGACTTTAGTCAATAATTTGAAATAAATTTTAATTACTTTGGAAACTGTGGTAGTTTCAATTAAGTCCAAAAAAATTAATTTCTAAGAACTTTAGTTAATCCATTAAAATTAATTTAAATTATTTTAATCAATTACTATAAATCACAGTTTTAGCAAACTCTTAAAGACTAAAAATTTGTCTTTAACCTTTTTTAGGTTTCAAGAAAATTGCCTTAATTCTTTTTTAATTCTCCTTAAATTCCCCTTAAAAAGTTCCAAATTTTCATCTTCCTGGTTTTTCTTAAGATCTTCAGAAAAAAACTATTTTCATTCTTTCTTTTCCACAAAAATTCTTCTATTGTTCTTTTGTTCTTTCAAAGACAAAAAACTGTGTCTTGTTCTTCTTTAAAATTTACGAGGGCTGTAAATTTTTGTGTAAAAAAAGTTCATTGTTTTTTGTTTTGTGCGTCTTATTGTTGTTATTTTTGGTTTGGGTCTATCAAAAACATATGTTTACAAAAAAATTAATGTGCATCTGAGAAATTGTATTTTCGTTCATTATGATTATGATCATTATTATCTTTAGGTTTCAGTTTCTTTGCGTAAATTGTAGTTTTTATTTTCAAGGGAGAATATTTTTTATATTATTGGATTCTTATGCAGGCGTTACAAATTTTATATGGACCTTGCTTGATTAGCTGTTATATAAAGAAGATTCTAGTGGTAGTAATGATCTCGTTTTAATTTTAGGGTTTTTTGTGAAGTAATTTTATTAGGAGAGATTTGAAAGAGAAATTAAAATGAAATAAATTCAAATAATTTGGCACTTTTCTAACATCAGTTTTTGTTGCTTTATCTATATACAAGTTTTGACCTGATCAATTCCTATGTATAGTTGATCATACACAAAACTGTGAGCGACAGATAAGAAGAATGTTGACACTTATGTTGTAAAATGAATTCTGTAAAATGAATCTATGAAATGACAATTATTTTGTTTTTGTACCAAGTCAGAATCTAAGATGATTTACCCATATCTCTTTTTGTGCTTTTCCCTCTGTTTGGAAAATCTGAAACGATTTAATTATATCTATAATAACGATTTTATTATAACTATAATAATGTATGTGTGTTAAATTTGTTGCATTTTTGTAAATGAATAAAAATTATCTTCAACTAGTTTGGGTGATAATCAAGATTACACATTTATGCCATAACTTATTTTTAACTAAAATTAAAAGATTTTTTGCGCCTTCTTTTATAAATTAATTCTTTATTGTTTTTTTTTCAGAAATTATAAATTATGATCACATTTCTTATCCATCTATAAATATTAATAATTTCCTGTTTTTCCCCCAGATCACTTGATTTCCACTAGTCCTGTAATTTTATTCTAATACTTTTTATTTAAACTTTATACTTTTGCTTTAAAGCTTTAAAAATACTGAAAATTGAATCAGGAAATTTGTCTTTTGTCATGTTATTAAAGCCTACGCATGTTTATGGCCAGATTTTAGCTTTCCTAAGAAACAGAAAAAAAACTGTAAATCGAAACAGGCATTTAAAACATGTTTCTCTGCCTTTTCTTCATCTAACTTGATGACATGCAAATTTTTCTTTACAAAAGGAGAAGAGAAAAAACCTTCAAGAATGCTTTAAACTACAAAAACAAATTATTACACCTTGAATAATAACAGGCACCACAAAAATTAAGAATATGCTACATTTTTTACAATATTTCACATTTTTAAGGCATAATTTTAAGCCTACGCTTTAAATCTTAGGACTTAAGCAACAGGAAAAAATTATGAAAAAAATGTATCTTAAAGATTTTGTTCAACCTAAAACATTTTTAAAACACCTCAGTTATTTATATTTTCCAAAATTTCGTTTTATATCCCTTAGCAGCTGTTTTAAATAGCCAACGCATTTAAATTTTAGATACATTTTGAAAAATATAAAAATATCTATAACAGACTAAAGCTGTTTTTATTGTATCTATGAGTTACACACAAAAAAAGTATCTCAAATATGTTGCTTTTCAATGTTTTTTGTAGAGTTGTTTGTGCGTTATTATCATAACTTGACATCTAATATCACGCTTTAAGAATTAAATTTAAATATGGCAATATCTAGATGCTAACAAACATAGATACATAACAAACCATATTCTATAGCCATTTACATCTTTCTGTAAAGTATATCTATGTTTGTTTACGCATTTTTTGTATGAAACAGGATCTTGTTTAACAGTAGTTTTGTTGTTGTTGTTGTCGTTGATGTTGTCTGCATTTATATAAACCATTTAAGGAGAGGGGCCCCTTTTCTCATTCTTCCTCTATCAGCTTAAAAGCACCTGTGTGTATTAAACAAACAACAAACTAATGTTAAATACACTGAGTATAAGAAGAGAGCCAAGAGGGGGGTAAGAGTAAAAGAAAATTTACACCCAAAAGTGGCAAATATGTTGACGCGAAAATAATAAAATAATAGGAAAAAAAGCCATAGTCAACATGTTTGTTTAGGAAAATGTTATTACAAAAAATAAAGGCCCATAAAGTGAAAATGATGAAAATTACACTCGAAAATTATGTACAGTAGAACATAAGCTTAAAAAATTTAATTTAAGTATTTAACTATCTAAAATAGAATGTGAAAAATTAGGTATCTCCAATTAAAGTTATAACAATTTTCTCGTCTTATAATAAAGTTAATAACTCTATTCATATACAAATTTTAAGTATCTGGGAATATATACAAAATATCAGCTAAAAGGAATTATTACTAATAAAACTTAGCTTTTAAATAAACTACTTTTTCGATATATAAATATTGTTTATTTGTAATATTTTTATAATTAAGCCGCTTAAAACTATAAAATTTGTTTAAAACAAATTGAAATATAACCTCAAAAAGTAAATATATTTAAACCCGCTTTAGAAAACTTAAACAGGTTCTTTTGAAAGTTCCTTTATATTCCATAAGAAGTATTAAACAAATGTCCAAAGTATTATAAAAGATTTTAGAGAACAAAATTTAACATCGACGAAAACATAACCTAAAATTATTGTTTAAACTTAATAATTTATAATAACATTAAAAGTTTGTAAAACTCTTAGTTAGAAAGAGAATTACCTTAATGTTTCATCTTCAAAAACTACTAATAAGTCATTAACTGTTTAAAACATAACCTATAGAAATTTAAAAAACATAACCTATAAAATTTTAGAATTTAAATAATATTTGAAGCTTCAAATTTAAGTGGCTTTACTAATTTAAATACTAATCCTATAAAATTTTCTCAAAAAGTTTTCACAGGTATTAACACTGTTAAAATTTAGATTTTGAATAAAAACTAAACTTAAAATCTTGTTAAACATTTTTTGTCATTAGATATTTGGTTAAATTAATATATTTTAATTTTATGATTAAATGATCTCACCAAAATTTTGAAGATTTGTTTAGAGATGTTCTGAAATGAAGATTTTGTTAAACTAACCTCAAAATACTAATCAAATGAATTTTTCATTTTTATATTTTGTTTAAATTTTAAACTAAAAAGTTTAAAACAAAGGCTTTTAATTGAAAGAAAACATAACATTTCTAACCAGCTATATAAACATAACCTATGTTTTTCAAAACATAACCTAAAACATATTTTAATTAATATGTAATTGTTATTTTTACTAAATACATAACGAATTGTATTGAAGTAATAAAATAATAAATAATTCTTTCAAATATTTGTTATATTTTTAATTTCATTATCTAAACATAATAATTTAGAAAACTCAGATTGCTATGAATAGTTCCTGTCAAGACTTTCATCTAAAAATGATTACAATTTTTTAGATTAACCTATTAAAATGCTTAGCCTTCTTCCCCACTTCTCCATACATTTGGGCAATTTTTAATAGGGATTTCCACGATATGTTTTTCTTAAATTAAGCGATTTTCTGTTTCCGAATTAATTTCTTCAAAAAGATCTTAAAATGATTACAAAATGTTTTCTTGAGTGTAACCTGTTATATTGTTAACACTCTCTCATCATCATTCTGTTACATGGCTGCTTATTGTCATTTGTTATGGCTCAAGTTATGTTAAATTTATTTTATGTGTATGTATGTGTGATGACTGTGTTGTTGTTATTTTTATAGTTTTAACTAAATTTTTTACGCTTTTCTTTTATAAATCTATTTCTTCTTGTTTATTTCGTTAGTTTTACTATCTTAAGTTCTTTTCTTTATTTTTCTAAATTTTATTACCATTTTTCTTTAACAGCAACAGACTGATGTAGTTGTTGTTGTTATTTGTTGTATTTCAAAACATCTTGTAAAATAGTTAAACTATAAATCTAAAT
Source organism: Cochliomyia hominivorax (assembly GCA_004302925.2). Classification (NCBI taxonomy): domain Eukaryota; kingdom Metazoa; phylum Arthropoda; class Insecta; order Diptera; family Calliphoridae; genus Cochliomyia; species Cochliomyia hominivorax. The sequence goes on from PYHX02000158.1 coordinate 48,764,110, forward strand.
AAATGTCAACCTGTAGCATATAGCAATTGCTGCTTGTTTTCAACATGTTTTAGTTTAAATTGTGAAGAGGTCTTTTATTTTTTGGGGTAATAAATACTAATACAACAATTTACCTTTAGTTAAGCTCTTAAAGAAAAATTGTATCAAGACAAATGTGTTTCTTTTACGAGAGAGTTAAAAGAAACCTAACAGGTAAGAATGTTTTAGTCGGTTATGCTGAATCTTCAATACCCTCATCCACAAATGCATAAAAAAATTATATTATGTTCCGTGCATACACACTTCGCTTGGAAGTTGTGTCAGATATCGGCCTATATCTTTTTATATACTGAATACTGGTTTAAATAGGAAACTTCTCAGGACAACAAGAAATACTCAGGTCAAATTTCATTAAACACTGTCAATTATTGCGGATGTGAGCTTTCCAACAAAGACAGAGAGACGGACTTAGCTAAATCGCCTCAGATTTTAATTTGATGCAAAGACGTTAAAAAGTCGGAGATGATTCATTCTTAGCGTTACATACGAAATGACAAAGTTAATATACACTCTTCACCACTTGTGGTAGTGGAGGGTATAAAAAAGTAACTGATAAGAGTCGAAAAGCATTGAATTACCAATTTTTATATAACAGCAAAAGGTTTAGAAATTTTTGTTGAAGTATAAGAATTTATATTCTACATCTACACTTCTTTTATCATTATTGCTTAAAACATAAATTTGTTAGTTAAAAAGAGTACAGAAAAAAAGATCTTGTAAAATGTTGCAATTTTTGTTATATATCTTTTACTCTTTTTAAGTAATTTAAGCCTTATTTGCATCAAGTGCCATTGGTTGCTTCTCTTTTTTCTTTAAGAAAAAAGTACATTTTTAAGATATTCCTTGATTCTGTGTTGTTTGGGTGGTTTATCTAAAATCTTAACGCATTTCAAAGTGCTTTTTTCACTTTATATATGACGACATATGCTTTTATATTTTCAATAAAAAAACTATTCTTAAGATGCTGATAAAGAGGCTTTAACGAAAATTAATAGGGGCTATAGAGATATCGAGAATAAAAGTGTTTTTTTAGAGGAAAAAAATTAATTGTCAATTTTGTGGAGACTTTGTTCTTAAGTAATAAAATTTATTAGAGAAGCTTAAAGAAAATATTGTGAAAGTATCTAGAGGTTTGGTTTTATTATCAAATTTTTTAAGTATTTAAGATACTCTCTTGAGGGGTGAATAAAGTAGTTTTGTAATATTCATAAAATTATAATAATTGTGTGAAAATTTTTTTAAGGAAGGCTGGAAAATGTGGGAACAAATATTTTAGCCAATTGGATTATTTTTGGATTTTAAAACAAGCAATTGAACATAACCTCAAATTAGAAAATCGGTTTTTAAAGAAATATAAAAAGTTTAAATAAAGTTCCTGTTGATAGAAGAAATGATCCACATGATGTTTTTAAAGTCAATTAATAATAATCATTTTCAAAAAGAGCTTTTAATAATTCTGTAAGAAAGCATCTCGGTTAGCAAAGTGTTTCGAACTATTTGTTATGAAAAGAAAAGTTAAAGTTAAAGTTCCTAAAATGAAAGTCAAGTTTTCTAAAAGAAAAATTCTTGTTGCATAATAAATGACGAATTGTATATTCTGACAGATTTTTTGCAACTTCCTGGTCAAAAATTTCAATTTGTTGATGCTCGAGGTAATGTTGAAGAAAAGTTAATGACACAAAAAATGTCCCAAAAAGTTCTTGAAATGAAAAGTATGTTGCAGTTGCGGCAAGAGAAGCCAATCGTTTGTTACCACAGGCTCTATACACTCCGACATCTACAACAAGAAATGTTTTCAAAAATGCTGCTTTCATTCATATGACTTCAATCCACTTGTTTTTGGCCTGACTTGGCATCCTGTCACTATCTACATCTACAACAAGGAATGTTTTCAAAAAAGCTGCTTCCATTCATATGACTTCAATCCACTTTTGGCCTGACTTGCCATCCTGTCACTATGGTGAACAAGAACAATAATGTGGTATTTGTACCTCCAAACTGCTCGCAGCTAAGACCATTGGAGAGATATTGGGCTCTTGTTAAAAGGGATTTGAAGAGCACAAAAAACTCCTAACCTAAATAATGTAAAAACCCTGCCCTTCATTACTTTCCAAAAATGTTCTAAAATAAATCAAATATTAAAAAAAATATTCTTGCAGATAAAATTTCCTTTACCTTTCAAAACAAAATCTCTTCCCTCCGTAAACTCTGATTTAATTGTTTTTAAATCCTTAATTTTACGGTTTTACATAAAATTCTTAGATAAAACATAATTTATGTTTAAACCACAATCAAAAAAGCATTTCTCGAGATAAAAATCTCTTTATACAGAAAAAAACTTTGTATCTTTATTGTCCTCAAAAACAAAATAAATTCAAAACTTTTATGCACGTGAAACAATTTACAATACACGAGTTAATGTGGCACATGCAACTTATGCAACATACATACATTCATATACATATACAAACTCTTTTTACATGCAGTCAAATTACATGAGAAATTAGCCAAAAATAACAAAATGTCAACAGCATTTGAGTGAAATAATAAGGGTTGTTGCCACCAGCTAACAAGCAACGAAAAAAAGCTAAGGGTGTCAAGTTTGCTCGCTTTATGCAACATCATCGTCATCATCATTATTATAAAAGTTAAAGTTTTTTAACAAATGTTACACTTTATTTTTAATTTTTTTCTATTTTCAAAATTATTTGAAAAGAGACAACAACAACTGAAAAACAAGGGTTAAATTAACAAGAATGAACTCAGAAAAACGAAGACTATAATAATGTTACCCTGGGGACCTTTTATGGTTATTCTTCAGATATTTTCAATGTTAAGCATCCCTTTTTTATAGACGAGATTTATATTGTTCTAATAAATTTTGTTATTTAACAGGTTGAGAAGAATGGGAAGACAAATCTTAAAAGATTTTCGTTATATTTCGAATCAGAATAAAAAATTAAGATTCTAAAGAAACAAAGATATGAAATAAACTTAAAAATTTGAAATATTTATAAAAAATATTAAGATTTAAAAAAAAAATACTTAACCTCAATTTTAAAAAGTTTACTTTTCTAAAGAATCCAACAAGAGTTTCTGAAGTTTTTGTAATTTTAGGGGGATAATTTTTTAAATTTGTTATTTGCAATTATAATTTAAAAACTGATTTTAAGAATAAATTCAATTTAAAAAATGTTTTATTTAACCTCAATTTTAAAAGTCTGATTTTTCAAAATTTTCAACATATTTTTTCTTTTTTAATTTTAAGACTTTATTTATAAATTTATTGTTTCTTTTACATTTTTAATAAAAATAATTTAAAGATTAATTAAACTTTTTGTTAAGTGTTTTTCAACTTAACCTTAATTTTAGAAAGTTATTATTTTCTGAGGAATCAAACAAATTTTCTGAAATATCTTTAATCTTAAGATTAATTTCTAAGTTTATTATTTTTTGTAATTTTAATTAGAAAGACCTCAATTTAAAGAAGAAATTCAAATTTAAAAAATTGAATTTATATTGATTTCGGATGAGGATCTAAGAAGATCTGATTTGATTTATATTTTTTAATTTAAAAAATTAAGATCGAGCTAAACACAAAATAAACAAAATTTAGAATTTTCAAATGAACAGTTAGAAAACGGAAAAACCTTAATCAAGTAAAGATCGGAAATGTATTATAAGTAATCGAATCTTTTATTAGAGACAAAAATTAATATTATTTTGAATGAAATGTTGAACAGGCATAACTTGTGCAAGCGGTGAAATGAATATATTAGATTGCAAAAATATATTTTTAATAAACACAACATAACCTCACAAATGTAATGTATTATTTTCCTTGTATTTTGGATATTTCAAGTGTTACTAATTTTCTTAACAAGCTAAAATTTTATTATCTTATAATTTGCTAGAAAAGCTAAGAAATATATCTATTTTTTCTTTGCATTCAAAAAAATAGCCAAGAAAAACAGTTATAGTTTTTTTTAGGTCACTAGACAGCCTTTAGAGTTTTTATAGCTTCGTATAGAGTTAGATTTAGATTTACATACGTTGTTTTTTTCTTCTTTTGTTTCTGGCAATTTTTTGTGTTTCAGGAAATTTGACTCCCATTTTAAAAATTTAAGTTATGCTCCAGTTAGTTATAAAATTTTATAAAAGAAAAATATTTTATTTTCTTTTTTGTTTTGCAGAAGAAAAAAGCTATAGCTACAAGTGTCTATATTGCAACAATGAAAAGCTATGATATTCTAAGGCTAAATTTTTTTAATAGTTAATAATACCTTTTTCATATTTTTTTTTATTTTATTTTTTTTTTTTTGTTTAGACGAGAGCATACTTGAGTATAGTGTTTGAAGAAATATGTTGTACTACAATAGTGTTATATTCCTCTGATTCCCTTGCCAGTTTAGCTGGAAAACAAAGATTATTTTAACTACGTTTTCTTTCGTAGCTTACAGATATATTTGTATGCATATGGAATTTTATTTGAATGTATTTTCTGTTTTCTTCTGTATTGAATTTTAAAATTGTATAAAAATAGGGTCAATAGATAATACATTAGATATGATGAATATATTTTTTTTACATTTAACTAGAAGAGATATAAAGTAGGTTGGCGTCTAATGGAAATAAAGGCAAAATAAAGACAAAATTACAAAATTATTAAGAAAAACAAAGTTGTGAAATAGTTTTGTAATTCACTTAAAGGTAAATATACTGTGATATGATATTCTTAAAGAATCTAAAATAACTTTCCCAAATGTATTTTTCAAATTCAAGACTCCAAACAAGTAAGAATATTACATTCGAAAGTTCTTCGCTTTATTTTAAAGGTTGTCTTAGATATCGGTTATATATTTAATATACTGAACCTATTTGCAGGTTTTAAATAGAAGCAGACTCAGATATTACTTTTATATATACATTATGGAGTCTAAGATGATTCCCTCCTCTTCATCACTTGTGTTGGTGGAGGGTATAGTAATTTAATTTGGGATGATTTTCTGCTTACTAGGAAGCTTTCCTAGGAAGCTGTTTAATTTCTCTCTCCCTCTTCTTTAATTCTCTTCCTTTTTAATATTCCTTTATTATCCCAAATTTTTTCTCTTAATATTTTCCTATATTTCCACATATATTTGCACCATATGTCTTTAAAAATTTTCCTAACAAAATATAAATACATATTTTTTTGGTATAACATGAAGCAGGTAGTTTCTTTCTAACATATTTTATTATTTGAGATATCCCGCCGTTTAATACACTTATGTTTTTTTATACCCCATACTTCTTTGTTAAGTTTATTTGTTTAACTACAAGGTTTTATAGTTAAAGTTCTATATATCTGCAACTGTGTGGGTAAAATAGTAAGTGTGTATCTAGGCATCCTAGGGTTTTCCTTAAGATCATATTACTTATTTTTAAGAGTGCAGATTGTTTTTATTAGGAAAAGCAAAAAAAAAAACTGCATAACGGGGAAAAATCATATACAAATCTATAGATACAAAAAATGGCTGATAGCACAAACAACTACAATGACGTATGTACTTGTAAGAGAACAAAAAGTATTTCAAGGGTAAAAATTCATATTTCTTGGATATTTTTTCAAATGAAAAAAATCTGAAATGAAAATAATTATAAGTAATTATAGAAATCGAAAACACGGAGAAAATTAAAGAAATAGTGAAAATATGAGATTCTCTTAGAACTTTATATATTTTTTTATCCTTTAGATACTTTAATGAATTTAAAAATTATTTCTTTAAAATTAACAAATTTTCATATGACAATTTTTTAATTAATAAATTTTCTTATGATTGAATGATAAAAATTAATAACAATTAATTAAATCCATTTAAAATTCTTTTATGTTGTAAGTATTATATTACCTAAAAGGTATAAGATACTTTTCAGATATATTCTTTTATTGAATTAATCACAAATTGTTAATAATCACAAATATGGTTATTTTTTATATTAAATTAATAAAGCATTTATATGAAAATTATTTAAAATATTGTAAAAATTAGTATCTAAATGACTGCACTGATTTTTTGAATTGTATCTACAGCTAATAATTGAATTAAATTTTTATTATTTTGCCAAATTAGAAATTTAATTCCATCAAAATTGTTTTCAATTATTATTTTTTATTCATTTATTTACTTATTTTATTATCAAAAAGTTGTCAATGTTCAATCTTATATATCTTTTATTATTTAGATTTTTGGTATCCATTAGATAATATTCAATTCGAATATCAAATCTGAAATATTATTAAAAAAATTATTTATAAAAGAAATGAATTTTATATTGATTTCAATTTTCTATCACAGAAATCTCAGTATCTCAGAGATACAATTTTGTTTATAATTTTGTCTGAAAAATTTTTACTATATAAAACAACAAATTCAATTTAAAACAAAATTTCGTAACCTCTGGGATATTATGATTAAAATAAATATGGTTTAGAAGTTAAAGTATCTCAAAGATAGGTAACTATGAAGATTCAAAAATATATGTCTAATGGTAAAATTTCAAATCAGTTCAATCTTTATGTTTTAAAATATCAATCAAAACAAAATTTAAAAAATCGAAGTATCTAAGAGAATATAATGAATTCTGAGTCACTAAAATACTAAACTTAAGCCAAATTATTTTAAAAATCTCTTGGATTTAAATATTTAAAAGATATAAGCGGGAATGCTACAACAATTAATGTATTTTAAAGATGTGTTACTATGAACTTCCAAAATAGTGGGTTTCAACATCAATTCAAACTTTATTGAAAAATGAGTAAAAGAACATTACTACACCTCTTGAATTCAAAAGTCTTAACTTGCATATTTTTTCTTAAACTCTTCCCAATTTTTTAATAAACACAAAATATCAGATACATTTCATCCACAATAGAATTAAGATACTAATTTGTGATACATTTTCTTCTCTTTGGCATATGTATATATTAACCATATTAAATATAAATTTTTAATATTTTTTATATAACGTTGGATATTATAGAATTTAGATACAATTATCAGATACGTTTGTACGTTTCTCATATACGTTTGTACGTTTTTCAAAAATAAATTAAAAAGCTTAGGATTTTTGTCAGCTGATTAGATGATTTTTAAATAAATTAGAAAATTTTCCAATAATTGATTTTACAAAAATGTATTTAAATGATTTGAAATTGTTCAATATAAGTATCTGACAGATAAAAAATGAAAAAAGTATTTCTATATTTAAAATTTTAAGAAATTTCCAACAACATCAAGTTTTGTAAACAAGACTCTATGCTAAAAGTTATTAAATTCAACTACCTGATTTTATATATATATATCGCTCGGGAATTTTCCTTAGTCCACATTCTTAATAACTCCCTAAAATAATCCCTTATTTTAAAAATGCTTTAATTTAAAAAGAATAAAATTTCCAACTAAAATTGTATATTTAAAATCTTTTTTAAGCCAAAAAAAAGAAAACACATACATCATTTCCTTTTAAAAACAAAAACCATAAAATTTAAACTTACCCTTAAGAGCTGTAACTATTTTTAATCCATTTAATCCACTATCGGCTAATAAAAATACCAACAAAATAACTAAAAGTTGCATTGACATCAAGCCAAAATGTTTAGGTGCTGATGCTGCTTTAGAAGATTTGGTTGGTTTTATTCCATATGATGATGTTGTAGTTGGTGTTGTTTTTATTTTAATTCCTAACATGTTGGCGACATGAGTATTATTATTGTTGTTGTTGTTGTTCTTGTTATTATTATTCTTTAGGATATTTTTAAATCTAACCAAATGCTTTAACATATGCATTTTGGATTCAAAATGATTTGAAATGCTATTTATTGTCGTTTTAATTTTATTTCTTTATATTTTTCTGTATTTTTCTTCTTTTCTTCTATTTTTCGAATAATTTTTTTTTTTAAGAAAATTAAAAATAAATTTTAAATCCCAAATGTGAAGATAATATATGAAGATGTTTTGTTTTTGGAAATTTATTTAAATGACGTTTTTCAATGTTAAATTTTATAGATTTTTATTTATGTTATAATTTATCACTAACAAAGACATTTTGATTTATAAACTTTTCTTTCTAAATTTTATATAATTTTTTTTCAAACTTTATTTAAATGATATGTTTTAGTCACTGTTTTAAAAAAATTGTGGAATTTTTTTCAAACAACAAATTAATCCAATTTTGCTTTAAAAAAACACTTGATTTATGGCCTTCAATCACAACTTTATTTTGTGATCGATTATTTTTTATTAAAAACTTTTTTAATTTTTTTTAAATCCTTTTTATTTCACACATTTTTGTTTATTTGCAAAAAGGGGAGCAATTCAATATCCACTTGTTTTAATATCCCCGTTTCTATTTAACTAAAAAATTTCGATTATTTATTTTAGATTTACACTGTTCAACTGCACTTTGTGTGTGTTATTTAGTATAAATATCTTTTGAATTTGTTTTGTATCCCAAAACCGAACGCCCGTTTGTGCGTTCTGTTCTTGTAAAAGTCAACCAAACCGCCCGGCAATCGTATTACAACTAAATCCATAGACGATTGCACAGTTCGGTAAACACACAATACGCACCAACACATACACACAAACCCTCTATTTCAACAAATCCCCCAAATAAAAACATTTTACTACGAATCCAGCAGATACAATTTACTTTTTGTCTGCCTGTGTGTGTGTGTTTATTTTTTACTACCTACAACGAAGCATCAATGTTTCGTTTTTCATTTCGTGTCCGTTTTATTTAAATATTTAAGTGTGTGTGTGAGAGAGTTTGATTTTGTGGATTGTATCTGTAAAATGTTTCATTTCCAATTTCATGCCTGCTGTTGCATGTCTTTTGTTTATATTATATTTTTTTCGTAAAATATTTTATTTAAGTCATGTGGTGGATTGTAATTCAGTTTGTTCTCTGAACTTGTTTATGTTTGTTTTATGCAATTGTTGTGATGTTTATTTAGAGGTAGAGAGAGAGGAAATTTCATTTACCATTTTGTTTCTGTGAGTGTAATGTATAAATAGTGCTATTTGTTGTAATTAGTTTATTTGTAAAAATAAACAAAGAAATTAACATGTATATGAAACCAAATGTTTAGATAAAGTTTAGCAACATTGTTGAGAGACATAAGAAGTCATAGCAATTAAAAAGTGTTTTGAAAATATTTCATTTATTTTATAACTTATTTAGACCAGAAAAAACTTTCTGAATTATAGAAATGTAAAAATTTTAAAAATATCAAACATGTTTATAAACATTTTCTTATAGACATTAGTTCTCCTGTTAACGAAAAACTAAGTAGGCGATCATGTTGCTTTTAATAATATAAACATGTTTCTAACGGCTTTAATCTTGTTTGTTTCATATAAAACCCAAACAAATTTAAACAGGTTATCTGTTTGACTGTCTTAACATCAATCTTGCCAGCGCCAACGTGTTTTTTTTTAATTTTAATCATTTATTAGTGGTATTCAGAGCCTATAATTGTATGACTTCTCACTTTTTTCATCATTACCAAATGCTACATACATTTTTCGATTTGATTAATTTTCCAAATATAGCAAAAATGATAAGAGTTGTTTTAATAGTAAAATTTTATATACTTTTTGTAAGACAATCAAATTTACAATATTTTTTCTAACTCTTAAAATGAGCCACACTATTATTTAATATTTTGTTTGTTGATGTTAACAATCATACATATTAATGACTCAATGTATTGATTGAGTTGTTAGATACTTCATTTAGTTCGTTTTCATTAAATTTACATTTTATTATTTAAATTTTGCTACTGTTTGTAATTAAAACTGTATTTGTGAACATTAATAGATACTTGACACTTGATTTATAATATTTTGGAGATATTTAAGCACAAAAAATAGTTTAAAAAAAGTTTATAAATATTTGAGTGGTCCAACCATAAACCATCCTTTAAGAGATTTCAATAAAAATTTTGAATTCATTTACTTCATCTTTACGTTTCATCGGCTGAATTTGGATCAAATTTCATCAATCTGTATCTATAAAGAACATGGAAAAATATGCATACTCGAACAGTATGTTTCATAGGAATATAAGGGATAGTGTTTCAGTAGACCCGTCAAAGTCAACTTATCGTCGTAGAGATAATTAAACATCTTAAGAACTTCACTAATCCGATGTTTGAAAAAAATACCTAAAAAGGGAAATCTGTAAGCTTCATGTATTTTGGTTGAACTAACTTTATGCTAGAGTATTCAGTTACTTTTCCAGCAGATTCAAGGGTTTATTTTCTAGCAGATCTCAGTCTAATATTTTTAGTAATTTTTTTCATTTTGTACTTATTTTTCAAAGGGAAGCGATCCTCGTAAAATTAAAAAAATAATAATTGGTAATTGTGTAGGGCATAATTTTCCTACATGCATTCACGAACAACTAGGGGCCTACCCTCGATGAATTTGATTTTATGATTTCTGCTTGTAGAGAAAATACCTATTAAAAGCATTATCGCGGGAGATTTATTCGATTTGAAGTAATTTTCATGAATTATATGGGCTGTAGGAAGTTAACTTCGAGAAATTTGAAACGGTTTTTCTGGTCTAGATATATTATCACAATGTTAAAGGTTTTGGGAGATTTTGCAAAATTGGAACACTTTTGCCGTAACAGTTCTTTAGATATTCGATTACTAATAATTTCATTGAATAGAGTTAACATCTTCCCTTGACCCAGTCTGTTCCAAATTTTTCCAGTAAAAAGATTGATTGGTACCTAAAAACGGCTATCGCTCTAAAAGTTTGTAATATTTGCAATAAATAATAATTTCCTTACATGGGAGCTATATTTGCCCTTAATCCTAACTGCCGTATATTTTGTCTAGTGAAACAGTTCCTTTTGAAATTGGTTGGTACCAACTTCTAAAATTCTCGCTGTAATAGTTTTCTAGATATTCGATAATTAAAATTGACTTTGTATAGGGGTACCTCTCCCCCTAAATCTGGCTGTTCTCTATTATTACCAATGGCGCTATCTCATAGTAGCATGATTGCTTCATAATTTCCAGACCCTCGCTGTAATAGTTCATTATATATCTAATAATCAATATTTGCTTTTTGAATGGGCTACGCTACCGCTCTCCCAGATCTTATCTTTATTTTTTGACAAAGCTTTTTCACAGTTGCATGATTGCTACCTCTCCCCCGATCCTATTCACTCAATACTTTTCTCGGTAAAATTATTTTTCTGTAGCATGATTGCTACAAAATCATTATTGTTTTAATTTTTTTTGCTTTTTATAATTTCGAGATTTTCCGCATAATTGCGATCTATAGAATATTCCATATGTTTACATGTGCAGATAACCAGTCAGACGGCTAGATGGACATCTTTAAATCCAAAATAATTCTGAGGCGATCGGTGTACTTTAAGCTGGTGTTAGAATTTTTTATGTGTTTCAAACTTCGGCACAAACTAATAATACCTGGTGTAGGGTATAAAATTTGTGTATTGGTTCGGAAAATTATTAAGAATTAGCCAATTTCATTATTTGTTTTCCTCTTAATGACTACAAATGTATTTTTCTTGTTAATTTTTTTTTAAATTTCTTTCGATACCACTGTATTTCCATAAAAATTTCAAATCATTATTAATTTTATTATTTAATTTAATTATAAAAAATCTTTCCAAAAACTATAATACATTTCTCACACCTTATTTCTTAAAATATTCAAAATTCATATTTATTATTATTTTCTCTTTATTTAAATATATTAGAATTATTGTAATTTAATAAAATTAATGCAAATAGTTTTTGAAAAAAATGTCTGTGATTAAAACATATTTCATCCATTTTTCTTAAATAGTTGACATTAATCCTATCAAAAGTTATTATGATGATTAAAATATTTTAATAAATAAAATTAATAAAATTTCTTTCACACTTTATTTTTTTAAGGTCTCCAAGTGTTGAAGTTAATGCCTCATCATTAATAATCCCTTTCTAATGATCATTATTACTTAAATGTTACGCTATTTTGTTCATATTTGCATAATAATGATCAAAATTAATTTGTTTTCTCTTAGTTAGTTTGTGGTGTTAAGTATTAAAATATTTTTTAAAGTAGTTATTACTTAATATTATAATATTTAAAATAACATATTTCTCTCTTTTTTCTCTATAAGTTGTCATCTTTTATAATTTTATTTTTTTTTATATTTCCCATACTTATACCCTACACCACCATTGTTGGTTGGGATATTATACGTTTGTGCAGATGTCTGTGACTGATAGGAAAATAAACTACTTTCAAGTATACCGTTCGACTCAGAATCACCGATTTAAAATATCCATCCGACTGGCTGTTTTTTGACAAAGTACAGGTTGCGGTTTGGAAAATAACTTAATAAAAAGTGGTCCAAATACAATGCCCATTGATTTTGGTTTTAATAAAATTTGTTCAAATTAAAGAAAATATGAGACAAAATAGCTGTGCAAAATTATACGAAGGCCAGTCCATGAGTTTTTCTAACTCCCATATCCTTTAAAATTCCTTTCACAGGAACGTTAGTATCATATTGATCTACTGCACACATAAGCATAATAAAGAAAAGCAAATTATACGAGTGTCATTCATAAATTTTTCTTAGCATTAATTTGCAAACAACAATGTGGTGTAGTGTATTACACAGTCGGCCTTGACCGACTATAACAATTTTATTTTTTTATATTTAACATGTTTGTAACATGAAGAAAAAATGGTGTTACACCGTTCGACTTAGAATCACTTTCTGAGTCGATTTAACAATGTCCGTTCGTCTGTGTGTCTGTCTGCCTGTTTGTCTGTACGTGTAAACGTGGCGAACAGTCTACGGGACGCAATTATTGAGATATCTTTTTCCTGGCCTATGAACGAACCTATTGAAACGGAACATATTTGGTCCAATATTTCAGACACCTCCCTTAAAAATGTTCTTCCCGGAATGAGTTTTTAAGGTCATAAAGGACATTAAAACTAAATTTTGCACAAGTAAGTCCTATGATATTCTAAAACAATGTTCCAACATATGCGAGGGTCGTTCCATTACTTCAAAAAGGTCCCATATAAACCCCCTCCCAAATATCACTTTTAAAGGGCTTAAGGTATTGTAATAATAACAGGTCAAATTAAGGTAAAAATATAAACAGAAATCGATGTGCAAAATTATACGAGGGTCCATATAACCCCTCAGAAACAAATTTAACATAGATGTTAGTGCCACACTTAAGAATAAATCAGATAATTGAATTAAACAAAGATACACACAAAGAAAATCTATGTAAAATTAATTAAAATAGAAATAATTTTACTGATAATTCATTGATAAAAAACTTTAATTTAATATTGTTTCATATTAAACAAAATATCTTGAGCATATTCTTGAAGTTTTAATACTTGAAAATTTACTATTTAAAATCAATTTTAATTTATATATAAATATTAAAAGATTCTTATATATTTAATATTATTTCACCACAAACGTAAAAACGTTTAAATTAAACTAAATGAAAACAAATTATTCAATTTCAAATCAACTATGTTCAACGTTGATTTTGCTTCAAGCTAGTTTCTATGTATAGTTCGTTAATATTTTAACCATCATTTTTAACCAACAATGTGTTGTAGGGTATTAGATAGTCGGGCTTGCTTTTTATCTGATTTTATATTTTAAATATTTTCTAGAGAAGAAAAAATCATTCTGGTGTTAAATTTGTTTTATGCTTCATTTTCTTGGTTCGTTGCTGTTGAATGTAGAATGATTGTTGAAGTACATTTTTTTTGGGAAAAAACTTTCTTTTATGACAAAAAATAAAGGAAAACTGTGTTAATTTTATGTAAGTATTCTGTAGAATTTTTTTTGGAAAATATTTTTTCACTGGAGATGATGCAGCAATGTGTATTTAGCTTTTCAGCTGCTTTATAAATATTGCATAATTTTTGCTTACATTTGACATTAATTTTGAAATGTTTGAACTGTAAAAGGACTATATAAATATTTGCTATAAAAGGACTAAAGAAACAAGGTTTAAATTTTCTACTTAATGTTAGATTTTAAAATTTAAGAATTCCAGTAACTTTAATCTTGTGGATCATATCACAGATTGGATATTGACCAGTTTTTATTATATTTTATGACAACATAATTTTTTTCTTCCCAGTCAACATTTTTATCCCCTTGTAGAATCATCGATATTTTGAGAAACTGTTTTATTTTCTGGAATATTCTCATTCAATTTCATTCTACTATTATTGGTTTCGGGAAATTTGTTGTAATGACCTATATAGTTAGTACATTTTTATGGATATGGTACTATCTGTGAAAGGTTTTAGTTTTTGTTTAGTCCAATGTAACTGTTATTGAATTAACATTCAATTTTACAAGTTTTAATACTTTAAATGCTTAGAATCTGACTGTTCGGCTGGCAGTTTATCTTTACCCAGTGCACATGGTGGCGATGAGGTGCACAAGGTTAAATATTATTTTGGACCAAGGGAGGTTTCGCCCTTGAAATTGTTTAGTTCTTAAAATTAAATTTGGCACAAATATGTTAAATAAGTTTATCCAAATTTGTCCTACATGCCAAATTTCATAAGTGACCGCTTCTACCATGCAGACCAATTTCCGAAAATCTAAAGCGATTTTATGCATAAATCTAAAATTGTAAAACTTGTTCTAAAATTTACATTTAAGGTTTATACATACAAAAATGCCTTTCTATACCTGATCCTAATCTTATATTTTATAAAGTCTTGATATGTCCATCTTTCCTTCGAAAATCACCAAAAATTGCACAAATATCTCGTTTATGTTGGTCTGGCCTAAATCTAAATAAATAAAATCTGCTAAAAAATTGTTTAAACTGACCTCTGCTTTCTGATACTTCTACGGGATCTAGAGAAACTACAGATCGATCGTTTAGTTCTGTAAATGTCCTCGTAAAAAATGAAAATTTCATTATAATATATATAAATCTTTATTCCGGCGTGTCTTTTCGTTGCAAAGATCTGCTTAAAAGCATAATACCCCAACGATCTATGATGTTGTCGCTTTTGGTAATGCGATATTACGCATTTCGTTTCTAAGGGAAATGCCACATTGCAAATGAATATAACATTGCAATAATCTATGTTAACATTTTTCACTTTTTTTAGAAGTTTAAGAAGTCTTAGATATCGGTTTACAAGTTTTTTCTACTGAAGCGGTTTTACCGGTTTTAAAGGAAAAAAAACGTACTCAGAGCAATAACAATAAAAACAGGCCAGTTTTCATTATTTTCAATTATACATATGTGTGTGCCAACAAATGACAGACTATATTGCTAAATCGAGTCAGATTTTGATTTAATCCAATCATATATAGCAGTCTATGTAAACATTGAGAAATTAATGGATTCTTAGTTGCTCTTACCTTGGCTTTATAAACGGAATGATAATGTCAGTATTCACTCTTCACCACTTCTCATAGTGAAGTGCTCTAAAATGAGTGAAAAACAAGTTAGTATATCACCCAGCTACTATATAACAACCTTTCCAGGACTGAGGTTTTAAGTTTTTTTAACTCTAAAATATGAAATAACTATATTGAAATACTGTGCGATTATTAAGTAACTAATTGCGGTCCATATTTCATTAAAGCTCTAATATAAGTTTTTGTCCTGCAAATGAGTTTGGATTAAGTAAAAATACTAAATGTTGCATTAATTCATTATTTGCAACAAATATTTCTTTTAGTGACGGTTAAAAAAATACGAAATTCTGGATCATCTACGGTCCAAATTGAATGCAGTATGTAGCTTTTCATAGTATACCTTAAAGTATTTTAGTAACATACAACACTTATGGCTTTGGACCGGTATCTCATATTAGGTTTCATTACGAAATCGCTACAGAGCTTCATATGATTCAAGAACTTCAAGGGGTTTAAATAATAATAAACTCCCATTTATATCTTGTGATGTCGGAAGTAATGTAATGATTTTTGTATATTTAAACTTTTATTAAATTATTTCCATTTATTCACAAAACCCTGATTACATAAATATAATTCTCTTTGTTTAAGGAAAAGTATTAAAGAACAC
The DNA here is from genome assembly GCA_004302925.2 of Cochliomyia hominivorax. Taxonomy (NCBI): domain Eukaryota; kingdom Metazoa; phylum Arthropoda; class Insecta; order Diptera; family Calliphoridae; genus Cochliomyia; species Cochliomyia hominivorax. The sequence continues at coordinate 48,780,275 of PYHX02000158.1, forward strand.
ACTCTCCACATAATATTATATAACAAATACTTGGCGCATGCGCTTTGCGCACCAATGTCAATGAAATATGATAAGCTTAGGGTACTCGCAAAAATGAGAAGTGAATAGTAAGCACTACATTTATATTTTTTTAATTTTAATAACTTTGACGAAAGTTTTAATTTTAACGAAATTTTTAAGAAATTTTGTACAAATATGATTGTGAAAAAATCGGGGAATATTGTATTCCTTTTGGCTATAAACTCTTCTCTGAAGCAATATTTATATCACTGTTATTTTAAGTTTGATAAATTAAAATAACAAGAACAAAATTACTTAACCAAATAATCATTAAAAAAAAGAACAAACAATTGGATCTTGAAAGCATTGGTTTAGGATCCATAAGTACAAAAAATTTTACAAAGTTTTTTCGATCAAAAAATGTATGCAGAAAAGTATTCTTAATATATAAAAGAGCAAAATATCTATCACACCATTGATCATTACGAAATTATTGACAATAACCATTTAGATCAATCCAAAATATTCATAGGAAATATACGAGTTCCTTGTGAATATGGAGTTAAAATCGCAAAAAGATATAGTGAATTCTCGAATATTTTTAAAAGATATGGAGCATTTTTTCAAAAATATAACTGAAAAAATTAATAAATTTTATTGAAATCGAGTAAGAAAATTTTTCCTTCCATGCAATAATTTAATTATAACTTTCCAATAATAAATTACATAACCATTTACCATTGAAGGTGCTAAATGACTTCTAGAATCAAATTTTCTGTATTTAATATAATATTTTCTTCAATTTCCTTTTTTTAATTTTTTTGTTCAATTCTTATACCCTACACCACCGAAGGTTGTTGGGGTGTTATGAGTTTGTGCTGAAGTTTGTAACGTGCAGAAAATATGGTGTTACACACACCTTCAAGTATACCTTTCTATCTAGAATCACTTTCTGGGTCGATTTAACGTTGTCCGTCCGTCTGTCTGTAGGGCTGGTTGTCCATGTAAACGTTGTAAACAGTCAACAGGTCGCAATTTTTGAAAATTCGCGGTGCAATTTGGTACCTATTATTATTTTGACTTAAAATGAAGCCTGTTGCATTATACCATGCTCCGTCCATACAAAATTTCTTCCCGGAATTCTGTTTTAAGATCATAAAAGTCCGAAATACAAAGCGATATAAACGAAATTTGGCACAAGTAAATGTCACTTTTTAGGGAAAAAATCTCACATATACGATATTGTTAATTGATCAAATTAAGATAAACATAAGCAAAAATCGATTAGCAAAATTATACGAGGGTCGGTTCATAATTTCTTCTAGACTCCATATAAAATCCCCAGAAAAAACATTTTAAAACGCATAAATTCAACATAAATCTTTGTGTCACAATAATGTGCTACACACTTGAGAAAAAAGTAGAACATCAAATTAGAATATAAAATTATAACCCAAGATGTGGTGTAGGGTATTAGATTATCGGGCTTGACAGACTACACGTTCTTAATTTATCTTTCATATAATTCTGGTCAAATAAAAATAAAAGAAGTGTAAATCTCTATTATATGCTCGACAAAAGAGAAGCGTTAAAATAAGGAGGGAAAATTGTTCGCTTATAATTTACTGATTGCTGAGGACAACGCCAGCAGCAGCAGCAACAACAACAACAGCAGCAGCAAACACTAAAGAAAACAGATGAAAAACTTTATTTCTTATTTTCTTTTCAAATCTTCTTGTTTAATTTCGTTTTCTTTTCTGTTTTATTCATTTCAAACAAAGAAAAACCTTTTATTCTATTTTACCAGTAGTTTTAACTTCTTCTGGTACTTTTTCTTATTTTGTTGTTGTTTTTGTTATTTGGGAAAATTCATGAATACACGTTGCTGCTAAAGCAGGTGTTAAAACTAGAATTTTCTATAGTTTTTTTCCAATTTTACTGGTTTTTTATATTCCTTTTATATATTTATTTCCAGTATCTGTTTTTGTTTTATTCCTTTTTGCTCTGGCATTTGTTCTTGTCAAAAACAAAAAAGGTCAAGAATAAGAAATTTCTTTACAACAATTTTGTTCGCCTTTTCGTAAATTTTATCTGCGTGTTAAACAGGTAGTGACTAGAATTATTTACTCACTTGATGAAACAAGCAGGTAACGAAGAGCAAGGAAATTAATATTAAGGGATCGTGAAGGAAATTTCAGGTGAGATGTGTGTGAATATGAAATTTTGTGTTTTTATTAATTTTTAGTTTTCATTTAATTTATTTAACTGCATTAATTGGCCAATTTTCACTTCAAATGGAATAAGTATATATTAAATATTTGAAGAGCCATTAAATTTAAAAGTGACAATATTTTTATTACATTTCGGGTAATTTACAGATGAAAAAATTAAATTTAAGAGACTTTGACATTTTTTATTTTACATAAATATAAAATTTAGTCGATCAAATTACCAAATATTTTTATACCCACTATCACCACAAGTGGCGAAGAGGGTTTATTAACTTTGCATTCTGTATGTAATTCCAACCATCTACAATAATTTACAGAGCGCAATGAAATTTGCCCTGAGAATTTATCATAATCCTGAAAAGTTTCCTATTTAAAACCAGAAAATCGGTTTAGTATAGTACAAGATATAGGCCGATATCTGCAGCAATTCCTAAGATCAAGGGAAGAACTTTCGTTCAGCAAAATAGCAATATATTCCAAAAATGATCAAAACCGATTCTGTAGAAAATAAAAGCGCCTTGCTGCACAAACATTCTAATCAGTCCAAGATCTCGAAAGAAATTTCTCAAATCACAACGTGGTTTAAAAAAATGTATGCAATGAAAATTTTTCCAAATACCCCTGTCCCTGTCCTCTCTTTTCTAAAATTTTATTTAATATTTGCATTGCGTTCAGAAAATTTTTTCCAGTAAAACTGTTTGGATAATCATTATTTCCTTTGTATGGGAAGATCACTTCCTATCAATCCTACCCGTCCTATATTTTGATCAGTAAAACAAATTGTTTGAAAAATGTTTGGGATCGAATTTGCTTCTATAGTTCTTTAGATATCCGATTATCAACATTTTCTTTGTATGGGCTACACCTCTTCCCATGATCCTATCCGCCCTTCATTCTGTCCAGTAAAACAGTTACTTAAAAATTTATTGGGATTAAATTGGAAAACTCTCGGTGTGGTGGTTTTTTAGATATTTATATGGAGGCTACCCTGATCCTATCCGTCCTTCATTTTATTTAGTAAAATAGTTCCTTGATAAATTAGTTGGGACCAAATTTTAAAATTCCGCTGTTATAGTTCCTTAAATGTTCGATGATTAAAATTTGCTTTGTATTGAGGTAACCTCTCCCCTTGTTCTCTCCGCTCCACATTTTGTTTTGAAAAATAGTTCCTTGAGAATAAAAACAAAAATCAAATGCAAATAAAAATTTGGCACGAGGATTAAAAGATTGAATGTTCTCTGCTATCAGATATATTTCCAAACAAAACAAATTCTTCAGTTATTTAATGCTCCAACTGTTTGATGTAAAAGTCAAATATAAAATGTTTCAGATAATAAAATTTCATGTATGAAACATTTAGATATACTGCAGTTTCACACAAAAATCTGTAGCGGATTAAATTTTAAAAGTCCCTGACATAGCAAGATTCACATGTTTGCGGCTTTTAAAGTTATGGAGAAGTTTCTACCTACGGTATTACAGTTATATCCAGATACCTTAAAAAACAACATTCTTATATTGTTTCTACTGAACTAATTTATATCTCAATCAACAAGTGATTAGTATAGAAATTTTTGAAAACTTAGTTCTACAGTATATGAAACTGTTCAAAAGTTATATCAATCTGAAACTTTGAAACAAAATCTAAATTAATGCGATTTTTCCAAAAAGAGAGTAATATTTATACACAAATAAAACAATTTTTTCTTTGAACTTTATAAATTTTTTATTGTTTTGTAACGAAAAATTACGAAAGGGAAGAACTTTCGTTCAGCAAAATAGCATCAATTTTGCTATAATATAAGGTTATATATTCCAAAATTATCAAAACATATTCTGTAGAAAATAAAAGCGCCTTGCTGCACAAACATTCTAATCAGTCCAAGATCTCGAAAGAAATTTCTCAAATCACAACGTGGTTTAAAAAAATCGTATGCAATGAAATTTTTCCAAATGCCCCTGTCCCTGTTCTTTCTTTTCTAAAATTTTATTTAATATTAGCATTGCGTTCAGAAAATTTTTCCAGTAAAACTGTTTGGATAATCATTATTTCCTTTGTATGGGAAGATCACTTCCTATCAATCCTACCCGTCCTATATTTTGATCAGTAAAACAAATTGTTGAAAAGTGTTTGGGATCGAATTTGCTTCTATAGTTCTTTAGATATCCGATTATCAACATTTTCTTTGTATGGGCTACACCTCTTCCCATGATCCTATCTGCCCTTCATTCTGTCCAGTAAAACAGTTACTTAAAAAATTTATTGGGATTAAATTTGAAAACTCTCGGTGTGGTGGTTTTTTAGATATTCGTTTATCAATATTTTCTTTATATGGAGTCTACCCTGATCCTATCCGTCCTTCATTTTATCTAGTGAAATAGTTCCTTGATAAAGTAGTTGGGACCAAATTTTAAAATTCCGCTGTTATAGTTCCTTAAATGTTCGATGATCAAAATTTGTTTGTATTGGGATAACCTCTCCCCTTGTTCTCTCCGCTCCACATTTTGTTTTGAAAAATAGTTCCTTGAGAATAAAAACAAAAATCAAATGCAAATAATAATTTGGCACGAGGTTTAAAAGATTGAATGTTCTCTGCTATCAGAATTATTTCCAAACAAAACAAATTCTTCAGTTATTTAATGCTCCAACTGTTTGATGTAAAAGTCAAATATAAAATGTTTCAGATAATAAAATCTCATGTGTGAAACATTTAGATATACTGCAGTTTCACACAAAAATCTGTTTTTCGCCAGTACATAAGAAACTGCTTAAAGAAAGTAGTTGATTTTCAAGCAGATGAAATTTTAAAAGTCCCTGACACAGCAAGATTCACATGTTTGCGGCTTTTATAGTTATGGAGAAGTTTCTAGTTACGGTATTACAGTTATATCCAGATACCTTAAAAAACAGCATTCTTATATTGTTTCTACTGAACTAATTTATATCTCAATCAACACGTTCTACAATATATGGATCTGTTCTAAAGTTAAATCAATCTAAAACTTTGAAACAAAATCTTATTTTATGGGATTTTTCCAAAAAGAGAGTAATATTTATACACAAATAAAACAATTTTTTCCTTTGAACTTTATAAATTTTTATTGTTTTGTAACGAAAAATTACGATAAACCACCCAAGAAAAAATAAATTTTTCGATTTATACCGAAGTTCACAGTTCATTATTTTTTTACAATACCAACAGGTATATATGGTATAAAAACCACCAATTATTATTTATATACCCACCGCTACCACAAGTGGCGATAAAAGTATTTCATGTGTAGTGCCAAGAAAAAATTATCTAAATTATCGCATTAAGTATATATTCTTGCATCAAATCAAAATTTAAGTCTATTTAGCTATGTCCGTCTGATTTTTTGGAAATATTCTCACACCTAAAATAATTGTCTGAATTCAATGAAAATAGGCAATATTATTAAGTGTTTCCCTAAGCATTTTCCTACGTATACTCAGATATACCGTTCCAATAGCAAAAAAGATATATTTCAAACAACTTCAAAATTCCGTAGAAAAACTTTTTTTAAATTTTTCAACGTAAAGTAATTGGATTAAAATAGAAATTTACTATAATATAAAGCTAATATATGCTATAAATTTCTGCAAATTCGATTCATGTTTTGCTATAACTCACATGTAAGGCCTCTTCCAATTTGAATACTCCAGTTTTACAGTTCATAAGATATTCGATAATTAATATTTGCTTTGTATGGAAATACCTTGCCCCTTGATCTTACCCGTTCTATATTTTGATCTGTAAAATAAATGCTTGAGAAAGTGATTGCGGTCGAATTTGGGAATTATTGCAGTTATAGTTCTTTAGATATTCGATATATCTAAGAACTATAACTTTAGATATGGAGAGGTGGGGACACCTCTCCATACAACAGTTAGTCCAAAAATTTATTAGAACCAAATTTTAAATTTTCGGTATAGTTGTTTTTTAGATATTCGATGATTAATATTTTCTTCGTGAGGAGGCTACTTCTCTCCCTGATCCTATCCTTGCTTGGGGCTTAATTCGAAAATTCTCGCTGTTCTTTCTTTAAATATTCGATGATCAATATTTGCCTTGTATGAGGGCCAACTCTTCCCCTGAACCTATCCGTCTCATATTTTGCCTCGTAAAAAAGTTTCTTGAAAAAAAATTTTAGAACCAAATTTTTAAATTCTGATTCTATCCGCCTCACATTTCGTCTTGTGATATAGATCGCTGAAAAAGTTATTACGACCAAATTTATAAATTATCGATGAAGTGGTTCTTTAAATGTTCGATGATAAATATTTTATTCGTATGGGGGTTACCACTCCACCTGAATCTATCCGTCCAACATTTTGTCCAGTAAAACAGTTTCTTAAAGAAGTGATTGAAGCCAATTTTGAAAATTCTCGCTGTTATATTTATTTAGATATTCGATAATTAATATTTGCTTTGTATTGGGGGGTACCTCTACCCTTGGTACTATCAAATTTTTTATAGCCTATTTTACTTCCGGGTATATGGAGATAATTCTGTAAAAATGTCAGAAAAATCAATCCAGTAGTCCCAAACAAACAAACAGACAAGCAAACACAGATTATTTTTATATGTATAAATAATTTTTATATAAATAATAATTTTTAAATTAAGTTGTTTTTAGATTACCACTTTTATATATAACAAGCCACTTGTAATTATGTGTAATTGCTTGTGTTTTCCCAAAATCCCAATTCAGATTATGAAACTCTTAAATGTCATTTGCCTACAAATAAACCTTTGTTAATTATAAATGTCAGTCAATCTGACACAAATGACAAAGTTAAGTTTTCTATTGCCAATATTAAATAAGAAGAAGAGATTTAAGAACTAAGTAAAATGTAAACAATAATTAGTAAAGTGATAATTGAGGACCAAGAAAAACAGAAAGGTAATTTACAAGAAGAAGAATGAAAAATATATTGAACTCCTTTCTGAGACTTTATGTGAAAATTTTGTATTATAGTTTGTTAAAATATAGAGTTATTATTATTTTCATTAGACTAAATTATATATCCATCATTTTCTAATTTTAATTATATCAGACTTTATAAACTGTCGATTAATTTAAGAAAAAGAAACCAACATCTATATAATTATAATTATGCCCTACACCACCGTAGGTGGTTGGTATTATGTATTTGTGTTGATGTTGGAATCATACAGAAAAAATGGTATTTAACCAAACTTTTAGTATAAAATATGACTCAGTGTCACTTTTTACCTCAATTTAACGATGTCCGTCCATCTGTCTGTCCTTCGGCTGACTGTCCATGTAAACGTTTCAACACTCTATATGTCTCAATTTTTGAGTTATCTTTGATGAAATTTGGAACATATTATTATTGTGGCTCAAGAACAAACCCTATTACAATTGACCATGTTTTATCTAATATATCAGTTACCTCCCCTACAAATGTCCTGCCGGAATGAGATTTTAAGCTTATAAGAATACTCAAAATAAAGTGATTTTAACGAAATTTTATAGAAAGTCTATTAATAATTTTAAACCAATGTGCAAAATAATACAAGATCGATCTATTGCTCTCATAATCCACAAAGCCCATTTTCAGATATCACTTTTGAGGAGATAAATCTCAAAAAGTGTATTGGAAGGGGTATTGTAATAATAATTGATTAAACTAAGATAAATAAAAGAAAAAATCGATATGCGGACTTATGCGAGGGGTTGGTTTATTATTTCTTGCAGCACCCATAAACATTTGTTTTTAAAACACATGAATCACATAAATGTTAGTTTCCCAAGAATGTACTACACTCTTAATAATAAATCAGGGAATTAAATTTATACGAGAGTCCTGCATTATTTTTTTCGCAAGTACGATTTACAACCAATATTGTGGTGTAGGGTTTAACATTGTCGGACCGACATTAAACATTCTTGACTTATTCATTCTTAATATTAAGCTCTTCTTATTTAATTGTGAATAGTTAATTAAACAAATCAAATATGCACATATGTACATATACTTTTCCCAATATACTCGTGTATTCCAATTTATTATACACGGTTCCTTTTTATTATGATTTATGACTTATTTTTTTCTCTCAGATCAAAAACCGAAGTATATGAAGTATATTTTGTTTATTTTGTTTAACGTCTGGGTTTCTTACTTGTTTAAACAACAAATTGTGAAAAAAGAACAAAATTGAAAAAAACTACAACCATAATATTATTTTGTTCCCCCACATGCTGACTATAATAAAATGTATTTAATTTACAATTTCGAAAAAAAGAAAATATTGAAATTAATACAATTATTACGATTAAAACTGCCCACAATAATTGAAATAAAAAATTGTGAGAGAGAAAAAAAAAACAACCCAAATAGACGTGCATTAACAGACATTTAAGGTGAATCATCAGAATTTTTTAAAATTGTATATAAATAAATAAGAAACCCATATCAAGAGTCAAGAGAAACGATAACAAAACAAAATTATTGAATTTAATATGGCGAACGAAGAATACTGGGTGTAACAAATGCAATTGTTAACATATCAATAAAAATATTATTTATATAATATAATTTTTTAAAAACGTTTTTTTTTTTTTTTTTTTGAAGATCATATTTATTTGATGAGGAGTTAATATTGGGTAAGGGATAAAGGTGATTTCTTATAAAATTTATGGATAACATTAGCGAAAACCTGAAAGTTTGATATATAAATCTAGAGGGCCGTGTTACAATCGAATATGGTCTTATAATTGTTAAATTAGATACATAAACTGAAAGTTTATAGTCTTAAAAGCTCAGGAAGCTGTAACATAATATGGAACGATAATCATCAAATGAGTAGTACATATTAAAGACTGTTAAAAATTTAATAATGTTCATAAAAAAGAATTTAATAAACTAAAACTGTTGTTCAGGAAGGAGCCTTATATGGAGGCTATATTAAAATATGGACCGAAATTGGTCCAGTTAATAATAAGTTTTTAAGACTGTTGAGAAAATAATTGTGCTAAACTTCAATAGAATCGGTCTATATTTAAGTGCTTAAATCTCTAAACCTGTAAACGCCCTATTCGAGGGTAGTAGCAAAATATGGACCGTTATTTGTCAAATTACTAACGAGCATTAAAAATGCTAGACATTTTTTATACCAAATTTCAATTAAATTGTCTATATTTAAGAGTTTTTGGGAAGAGACTTTAAATGGGACTTAGGTTAAATGATGACCACATTTCATTTGGGTTGATATTTTTGTAAACGTAGTTTAGCCTATAACTTTTATATTGATCCGATTTTAATGATTGCGATGATGAAGTGCATGCAGCTTTTGTTGAACAATTTTAAAGAAGTTTGTATCCGGAATTTTGAGGTTGTCTCAGATATCCATTTTTGGAAATGGACCAATATGACTGGTTTTAAAAAAGAAAACTGCATAGGAAAATAACAATTATTGTATCCTAGATTCAATGTATTCAGACAATTTTACTAAGCGTGAGAGCTTTCTGTTTCCAACAGAGAGGGCATAGCTTAATCGACTCAGATTTTGATTTGATTCAATATAATCCTTTCTTGGCATTACATACGGAATGACAAAGTTAATCACATGTAGTGACTACAGAGGACTCTCATGGATTAATTCATCTACAAATAGTTTGAAATTAATGACCACAAAAATGCAGTGAGTGAGTCCAAATCTCAGACTTAAGACGAAGGCAAAATGCGGATTACAACGAAGTCTTTATCTGTAATGGTCTAATTTATTTACTCTGAACATGCCTCTGATTTAAAAGTGGATTTATTCCCTTTACTTTCAAATTTCCAAGCTATTAAGTAGATTCATTAGCCTAACTTGATTCTGGAGCAATATCAGACAAACTTCTTGAACTTTTCCAGAAATAATATTTTTCTTTCATCCGATAAGAGGCACTATACATCCTAAAAGAACAGTAAGACAAAGGAATAAATAAAATTTAGAAGTTTTACTAATTTAGAGTAGGAGTTGTGAGGATCTTTTGTGTTTACAATTATCAGCAAAGTTTTGTCATTTAAGTCAATGGCTATAAATTTATTTGATAAAAATGAAACAAAGTATGTTTGAATTAAATTCATTTGCTGAAGCTAATCTGAGGTTTACCTCAGAATAAAGTAAAAGGTAGAACGAGTATCATTAATATGTATGGAAAATTAAACTTTTTAATAAATTCGTATGATAAAAATAGAATAAAAAGGAATTATTTTCGAATTAATTTGATCGAGCAAGGAATTTTATAAAACATACATAATTCATTTGATAGATATCAGGGTTTAAATATCCTGGTATTAAATCACAATTTGTATAACTACAAATTCTATTAATCTGGCTATCCTACTTCTTGCCCTGTGTCTTTTGAAAATTCTTTTTCTTTGTTATATAATATAGACCTTGATTGGATAGGTTTACAGACTAGGAAAAAATTCAAGGACACTTTCGTAGTTGAATTAACAATATTGTAGCAGATCAGCAAATATCATCGTATCACTTAGTGCGCAGAAAAGCTTTATTCCCCAAATTCATACAATGCAGAATAATCTGAATCTGAAATTTTTTGTCATCCGTTTGGTTATATAATTCAAAATTACGATCCTTAAAGTCAATAACTTTAAGAATCGTATATATGGGTGATCAAAATGGAATATCTTTCTTTAAAGAAGTACGATTAAATCACTATGACTAAATGTTTTGCATTTTCATGATATATCATCTTTAATTGATGAAATTCACTTAAAATTGGTCATTTACGAACCGATCTTTTTGAAATATATGTGCAATAAAATCACATTCACAAATTTTATCAAAATATTTGTAAAATTGAATCATGTAGGGTACCAAACCTTCCATGGGCAACCTGCTAAGGAGCCTTTAATTAAAGGTATAGCAAAAGTTATTTAAACTTAAAATCCTATTCCAGGAAGAGGCTTTATAACAGAGCTATATTGAAATATGTATCGATATTGATCACATTAGCAAAATATAATTGGGACAGCTAGAAATATAACCACCACGATTTTCATTAACATAAGTTCCTATACAAGAGTGTTTTAAGATCAAATCTATTTTCTGGAAAGAAGCCTTATTTGGGTCAAAAATTGTTCAAGAGTTTATAAGCATAAATCATATTCGAGAAGGGTTCTTATACGGATGTCACGTATAAGAACCCTATAACTTTTTCCTTTGGATCCGGTAGAATATTTTCTTGTACAAAGATAAAATATATATAGTTAGATGTAATGATTAAATTCTGTCCAAATCGAGTTCTTTGATGCCCTCATTGATAATCAATTGACTACTGCTAAAGATACATCAATAAACAATGTAGCCAAGGTTTATTGCGTTCAGACAATTATTCTATGCGTGAGAATATTTCTAACAGACTGACAGACAGACTTAGTTTAATCGGGTCAGATTTTTATATAATGTCAGATTATATTTACTTAATGGGATCTTAGATGATTCTTTCTTGACATTAAACATGGAATGACAAATTTAATATATACTCGTCACCACTTGTCTTGGTGAAGGCTATAAAAATACACAAAAGGTTGCTAACAGTTGAAAAATCTCAATTTGTGACTAAGTCGCACCAACTGTAACTCTGCTCATTATAGTTTGAATTTTTTAGAAATATGAAACAAGAGAAACTCTTGAATTTTGCCATCAAAGTGCTAAATATATATGTTTAAGAATCAGTTTTTAAAACTCTTTTAAAAATTAGTCATAATTCATGGGAGCCTAAAATATTAATATCCAATAAATTTATTCTTTTTTTGAATGTCAGAAATTCTGGATAATTTACAATTAATATAATTTTTTATTCATAATGGATTTTTTGGAAGCAAAGTCTTGTTAGAAGAAAAACAGATAAATGGTTGCTGTCCAATTTGTCCAACATTTGAGTTCGTTTCCTCTTTCTCTTCGTTTATACAACTCTTGCAAAAACCATTCGAAGAAGCCTTTTTTCGATGTACGTACCACAGAGCGACAGTGTCGTGATACCGCAGCAACCCTGTCTTTGAAGAGAAGTTTTGAGGTACTTAGTAAGAACGACGTCCTTGCCCTATTCAGGACAAAAAAGCGATAAATTGTAGTCCACACATGATATTTCGACCTTATATAATACCTTGGCCAGTTGGTCGCTCTGTGAATTGTAGCAATCTAGCTTGTAGAATATTGCACTCACCAGGGGTTTTCAAGACATACGGATGTTGATTTCCTTAATGAAGGCACCAACACCAACTTTGTCTTCCACATTCCACCCATCAACGTACATAAGAATATCCCACATATTTTAATTGATGTTCCTTACACTCCTACGATTTTTTATTTATAGACATGCGAAGAATGGATGTGAGAGTTAAGCGTTAATATTTAAAGATATAAGTTGTAAAATTGCTACAATAGAATTATATATTTATTTTTTTAAAGTTTATGTGCCTTAGGTTTCTAGTTTCATGCCATCAAATAAACAAATTTCTTGCATATAAAATATGTTATTCAAATGTAATGAAATTCCGCTTAATCCTATATGTCGGGAATACTTCGTCTACAATGACTGACAACTAAAGTGAACTCCACAATCAAACATCCTACTTTTTTTCAAAAAATACAAACAACAGATGACTAAAGATATTCCAATAGACTAGTAAAACTAGTAAATAAGATTGTGATTTTATATTACTACCCTACATAAGGCGACAATGGCGCTACTATAAGAAAAGACAATATTTACAATATGTATATTTTCTTAATATCTGTTTTGATTAATGGTTATATGAAAAGCAAGGAATAAAGTAAAATTTTGATTGAATGGAGAACTGAAAATATGTCGTAAATTTTATTTGATTTTTATTTTAACTGGGCACGTCCCAATATGTCGACTCAGAATTTGATATAATGGTACATTGCCTCAAATGTTCATAACAGACTTCTTTCTTACTATAGAGTTTATCTAATATCAACTATGATCTGAATAATATATTTATTTCATACAAATCACTAGTCTTTTTCAAAAGAACAGAAGGCGTTAAGAAATATATTTTTTATTTTCTTTCCATTTAACTATTCTTACTTCCAATAAACTCTTTATTTAGGCATCATAATGATTTTAAGTTCTTTTATACAATCGATTGACTTTGTTTTCTTCTAAAGATATTTTCATAGCTTTTGACGGGAAAAGTTCCATAACAAGTAATAATGCTGTATAATATATAATGGTTGTGAAGTAAATACGTTATGTTTCGTACTTACACACTCACAAACATATACATTATAATAAAGTTTTTCTTAAATAAAACACAAAAACACTAATTGAGTCATAAAATAAGTTTTATTTTTATACCCTTCACCACCACAAGTGGTGTCTTTCCGTCATTACGCTAAGAAGGAATCATCTAATTCCTTATAAGTAAATACGTTATGTTTCGTACTTACACACTCACATTATAATAAAGTTTTTCTTAAATAAAACACAAAAACACTAATTGAGTCATAAAATAAGTTTTATTTTTATACCCTTCACCACCACAAGTGGTGTCTTTCCGTCATTACGCTAAGAAGGAATCATCTAATTCCTTATAATATATATATATATATATATATATATATATATATATATATATATATATATATATATATATATATATATATATTATATATATATATATATATATATATATATATATATATATATATATATATATATATATATATATATATATATATATATATATATATCTTAGCGTAATGACGGAAAAATACCAAAATCTGAGTCGATTTAGCTATGTTTGTCTCTCTGTTATTGGTACGCACACATACGCGATAATTAACAGAGCTAAATGAAATTTGACTGAGTATTTGCTATAGTTCTGGGGTATTTCCTATTTAAAACATATTTATAAAACGTTAAAAGATATAGACCGATATCTAAGACAACCCTAAAGTAAAGCGAAGCACTTTCGTAAAATTATTAATTATTAATCGACAAATTTGAATATCGTGTTATATATACATCATTACTGTTCCAAAATTGTCAAATTCGGTATAATAGAAAATCGGTACATGACAAAGAGCTTTCATAAAATGTATGAGTTTGTGAGTATGTGTGTACAATGTACATGTACGAAACATAATTTATTTATTTCTCAGGATTTTGTGGTGTAGGGTTCTGAGGATTCGGCTTAGCCGAATATAACATTCTTACTTGTTAGCCTTGACTTTTTTCTACTGAACTCATTTTGACCATTTTTGGAATGGTAATGAAGTATATATACGCTTGATAACTTTATGATAATTATTCGCTTGAGTTAAAAGGTTACTCAATATTGGTCTATATCTTTTAATATACTGAATCGATGTTGCTGCTTTTAAATAGGAAACTTTTCGGGATTATAGTAAAAACCTAAGCATTGAGCTCTATAAATTTTTTGGATGGGGGTGTGCCAACAGACAGACAGACAGACAGACAGACGGACATAGCTAAAACGATTCAGATTTGATTTGATGCAGGAATATATATTAATAATGGTTTGAGATGATATCTTTTAGTGTTACACACTGGAATGACAAAGTTAATATACCTTCTTCATCACTTTTGTTGTGGACGGTATACAAAAAGCTTAACAAAACTATAATTTTGCATTCAAAACCTACTTTTTTGTCTTAAGACCATAAACGTACTTGTAATTTTTAGAATTATTGAAAAATATGTATTATAAAATTTATTTATAATACTTTTTTAACTTAAGGCTCTTTATTTCATTTTATGCTTCATAAGCTACACATAACTATTCATGAATATGAATATTATTTTTTGTGTACAAAAACAAAAAAGATTTTTTTATAAAAAAATCTTTAAAACAATGAGAAACGAATATTTGAATTTATTTATTGATTTTAAAAAAAAGATAACTTTGAAGCTTTGCGACCGCCTGCTGTCATTATCAACGCCTCTGTTCTATAACAAAAACAAAAGGAGAAAAAATTATATATGTATGTTATTTTAAGCAAAAAAAAAAAAAAAAAAAAAACAACAAAATTTTTGTTATTTTGTTAATATTTTTTTATTACTTTAATGAAATACAAAAAAAATATCTCTAATTTGGGTATAATACGAAGAACAGTAGGCCTCAACCATAACAAACTATAACAAGATCAATAAAAAAATCGATATATTCAAATTTAAATGTAAAGCTTTTAAGCAATCCCGATTTCCTATATCACAGCATATTTTATTGTAAAATTTGAAATCTAAATCAGTATCTCCGATTTTATCAGTTTGGATGACAAATTTTACTCTTCCTTTTATCTAATTTTTATCAAATTATATCTGCGATAGAGGTTATATAAAATTTGTCATTATGTATGTAACGCTAAGAAGGAACATCTAAGATTCTGCTTTGCTAAAAAGGATTTAAGTTAAATATCTATATCATGCAAAATATATATAGTAAACTGTTCTTACAATTATGGCCTAAGTCAAATATACAGGCGAATACACTAAACAATTTAAGCCGATAATTTTCCCAAACAGTATGTGTGTATAATGTACATGAACGAAACAAAATGTATTTATTTATCAAGATGTAGGGTTCTGAGGATTCGGCTTAGCCGATTATAACATTCTTACTTGTTAGCCTTGACTTTTTCTGCTGAACTCATTTTGACCTTTTTAATAGAAAACTTTAAAATAGAAAACTTTTCGGGAATATAGTAAATACTTAAGCATTGAGCTCTATCAATTGTGGATGGGAGTGTGCCAACAGACATACAAACGGACATAGTTAAATCGATTCAGATTTTGATTTGATGCAGGAATATATATTCATAATGGTTTGAGATGATATCTTTTTAGTGTTACACATGGAATGACAAAGTTAATATACCTTCTTCATCACTTTTGTTGGTGGACGGTATACAAAAAGCTTAACAAAACTATAATTTTGCATTCAAAACCTATTTTTTGTCTTAAGACCATAAACGTACTTGTATTTTTAGAATTATTGAAAAATATGTATTATAAAGTTTATTTTTTTAACTTAAGGCTCTTTATTTCATTTTATGCTTCATAAGCTACACATAACTATTCATGAATATGAATATTATTTTTTGTGTACAAAAACAAAAAGATTTTTTTTTATAAAAAAATCTTTAAAAACAATGAGAAGCGAATATTTGAATTTATTTATTGATTTTAAGAAAAAGATAACTTTGAAGCTTTTGCGACCGCCTGCTGTCATTATCAACGCCTCTGTTCTATAACAAAAACAAAAGGAGAAAAAATTATATATGTATGTTATTTTAAGCAAAAAAAAACAACATTTTTTTGTTATATATATTTTTATTACTTTAATGAAATACAAAAAAAAAATAATCTCTAATTTGTGTATAATACGAAGAACAGTAGGCCCCAATATAACAAACAATAACGAGATCAATAAAAATCGAAATATTCAAATTTAAATGTAGAGCATTTAAGCAATCCCGATTTCCTATATCACAGCATATTTTATTGTAAAATTTTAAATCTAGATCAGTATCTCCGATTTTATCAGTTTGGATGATAAAATTTTCTCTTCCTTTTATCTAATTTTTATGAAATTATATCCGCGACCGCTAAGAAGGAATCATTTAAGATTCTTGCTTTGCTAAAAAGGATTTAAGTTAAATATCTATATCATGCAAAATATATATAGTAAACTCTTCTTGCAATTATATAAAAGTTGAAATTGCTGAAGGATATTCGACACAACTGATAATTAATATTTTCAGTTACATTTCTTGATGATTTTTTTATAATCTACACCATTATATTACAATGCTATCGCCACCATAAAGTGTAGTGATCAATTCAGTATTTTTTCTAGGTGAAATCGTCGTGCTAATTTTATAGAAGACTAAGAGACTACAACTTCTATATAGGAAATACACAAGCGGAAAATACTATTTCATATTTATCATAATCAGTCTGCGACATTTGCAAAATACCATTAGTCCGAAAATAAGCAAAGCCATTAATCGAAACGAGAATTTGATGTCTGGAAGATTTGTTAGTTATTTTATATATTTTTTATTAATTCCAACTTTCGAATATAACCTATGGAATCAAAACAAAAAATTAGTGTAATAACAAGTAGGAATTCTATATTCGGCTGCCTCGAATCTTCGATACCCTCCGGCACATGTGCGTGATAACATACCCGGCTTAGTTCACATTAATGCTCTAATGCATCGATAGGCATACTAACCCGCACAGACTTATAGATTCAAATTTTTTCTATGGCGAATATACTTATGTTGTTGGTCATAAAATATGTTATATTTATAACTACAATGTTTTCGAATAATCGGAATTTGATAATTTTTAGAACAGTGACAAATTTGACAAAGAGATTGCTAAAGTGTTTGAATTTTAAGGTCGTCTCAGATATCGGTTTATACTTTTAGTAAAGAATCGATTTGCCGGTTTTAAATAGCTGTTAGCTTAGGACAATAATAAACTCTTTTGCCAAATTTCAACAGAGAAACGGAAAGTCGTACCCAGATAATTCGACTCAAATTTTGGTATGATGAAATAATATATAAGTTATGGAGTCTTACATGATTCCTTCTTGTTGTTAAATACCGAATAACATAGTAATTATTTAAATTTACTTTATTATTCGGCGTTGGTGGAAGGCATACAAATTTGTACGTTACGATATATGTAAATCATATTATACGAAGGCTTATTGTCTTTGCACTGTAATGCAAACAAAATAGAAGTTTTATCCCATCAAAACGAATTCCCTTATCAACTCAGTATTTTCTCCATTGAAATTTTATCCGAATATTTTAGTTCATGACTGATTTGGTGGTAAATGAATTGTCTGCGCGAAGAGTATCTTACAAAAAAAGACTTAGTGTCAAAAGATTGTCTCAAATTTTGGTATGATGAAATAATATATAAGTTATGGAGTCTTACATGATTCCTTCTTGGTGTTAAATACCGAATAACATAGTAATTATTTAAATTTACTTTATTATTCGGCGTTGGTGGAAGGCATACAAATTTGTACGTTACGATATATGTAAATCATATTATACGAAGGCTTATTGTCTTTGCACTGTAATGCAGACCAAATAGAAGTTTTATCCCATCAAAACGAATTCCCTTATCAACTCAGTATTCTCCATTGAAATTTTATCCGAATATTTTAGTTCATGACTGATTTGGTGGTAAATGAATTGTCTGCGCGAAGAGTATCTTACAAAAAAAGACTTAGTATCAAAACATATGTCCATAGAATGCTTTTGAAGTAACATTAGGGTTTCTCTTCTCCTAGGTTTCTTTTTGTTTCTGTTTAAGAAACAATCTTTTTCTAGAGAATAAACTGAAATATCATATATTCTATAAAAGTAATGTTATAATAGATTTCTAATGAACAAATTCTTAAGTTATAGTAATAATAAATATGAACCCTCTATTCGGTACTGCCAAATCTTAAATATCCGCCAGTCAAATATAATTCGATATTCGTGAAATTCAGGGTTGAATATAATATTACCATCCTAATTTTATTAATTATTTTTATTAGTCGCATTCTATTGAAATACTTATTTTTAAGATTTTTTAAGCTTAAATTTTTTCTGGGAAATGAAGAATTATTAATGAGCTTTAGTGTAAAAGGAACCGATACTAAAGACTTTTTAAGCTTATCTCTCAATAATAAATAATCTGGCCAAATTTGATGAATCTTAGTTGATTCTTTCTGGAGTTGCACACGAAGGCAACTTCTATTAAATACTTCCCTAAAATACCTGATAGAAATTTCCCGGGATTTACAAAAATTAATATCCCGAGAAAATCCCGGAAACGTTTTCCCATAGAGAAATCCTAATTAATATCTCTTTAAATCTTATATCTAGTGACCGAAAATTTCTTGTCTCTTCGACTCTTTGAGTCATCTTCTGATAACTCAAAAAGTCGTATAAAATAATAATTGTTGATGCTTTTCACTCACTGTATCTGATTTGTTGCTTGTCACTTTGAAACCATTATTCAACAGTTCCCGCTAGATCTTTTTACGTAAAACACTGCCTAAAATTTCCAAAAGATACTGGTAGCTTTGTAACTCTTCAAAATTTAGTATAAAACTGTCAAAAATGTTTGACTTTTTCCATTCTTTTTTAATATTGTCGTCGTGCTCGGCACTTAAATATTTACAACATCATTGATATTGACTGAAGTTTATAATTTACTTAGTTATAAAGTGCAACTAAGGTAGATGTTGAAGCCTACTGGAGATTTCAATGATTGTCAATGTTAACGTACCCCTCAATTTCACAAACATTTCAACATTCTCTATTTTTCATAGTTCTAATAATGTAATGTAATATTCTATAAAATCGTATTGTCTATAAAAACAATCGGTCTTAACCAAATATAGAAAGTTATATACAAGTTATCACTTGTTACATTTTTCAGTCCCACTGTTTCATTACATAAAGCATAATAATATTATAATTATTTTCAGCTTGTATAACATTTTTATAATTTGACGTAAAACGAAAAAAGCCTTCAACATTTTAATTTTTTCTATTGAAATCTATTTTTGTTTAAATATTTAAATATTTTAATGCCGATCTATTGTAAAAAATTAATTAAACATTGTATCTGGGAAATTCTCTTCGTCTAATAAAGAAATCGTGAAAATGAAATAAGTATCTAATAAATATTTACCAGTCAGCCAAATTTACCAAATTGAGAATTATCTTGAATGTGTAAGTACATAAGTAAACATGTATGTATTTATGATGGTATTATGTTGTAGTTGTTTCTTATAATTAATATATTTCAATTAAAATTTATTTTTGTTTATCATTGGAAAATATTTTTTAATAAACATTTTGATACGTAAGAGGTAAATTCATTTTTAATTAAATTTTATTTTTTGAGTTCGATGAAATTTTTCATTAATAAATTAATAAGTAATTAAATATTGAAGTATTTAAGAAAACAATTGCCAGTATGAATGAAATAAACTTTGAGTGGGATGTTTAAAAAATTAATTATTTTAATGAGTATAATTAAATATTTAATAGATTTGCAATTGTATACTTAGCCAGAATGGGAGTAGACCAACTGCGGTTTCATATCAACATTAATCAGTTCTTCTTGAACACTAAAAACTTGGAAAGTGAACTAACGGAAAGTGTAGTGAAAAATATACCTAGAAAGGGTATTCTCATGGACTCCGTTCAATGGAATTGCTCTGCTATCTGTAATTAATAACGCCAAATGCTGGAACAGACAGGTATTAGGTAATCGACCGTATAGCAGTTCATAGAGTTCCATTCGCCACTGTATCTATACTTATTGACTTCCAGAAAGGCTTCAGCTGGTAGTTTCTCCTGCATTAGCAAGCAGAAGAACCTCCCGAAAGCTTACGAAAGTATTATATCGTTTGTTGAATAAAACACGTCAAATTGTTTTGGAAAATTTGGAACAGGTATCCAACTAAATTGTGTTCTGTCACCGCTTTTATTTAATATAATTTTGGATACAGTTCTAGGAAGGACACTCAATAATGCCAAAGTTTAGTGTAGTGTTGATGTAACAATTCATCTGAATCTAGCAAAAGAAGCAACATTCGATTATATAGCTGTCGTTTGATTGACAATCCTTAGCCGAGTATAATTCGGGACGTTCCAGAGCCAAGATCCAGTTGTCTAAGGAATGTGAAAGATCCAATTGGTGTGCGATCGTAATGGTCGCTTAAGAAACTTCGATTATTTGGATCATATTTATTAGCGTATTGTTACTGTGGTTCTCTTCTAATTTACGAAGCGTAACACTAGCAGTAAAACCACCAGGATTCATTAATAATCGATTTAATCCAAACAGAAGACGTCACATCATCTTTATTATTGCACTTAAATCTCACATCTTTGATGAAAATGTTAAGTCTACGCAATAGAATGGATGTAAGAACTGGTCCGTTGATAGAAATTTTGGTACAGGTAGAAAGAATGGGTCTCTTGATGTTCTAAGGTAAAAAAATAGAAAACATTTTCCAAAGAGCTCCCAACACACCCGGTTGGTTAGCTCAGTGCTCGGACCTTTTGATACGAAGAGCTAAAGCTGACAAATTAAAAACATATAACGCTCAAAAGTTTTGGGGCCAACAACAGAGCACCGTTATTGAATCAAGTTTTCTAAAAAAGACAAACTTATATTGCAGTTGCTCAAGTGAATGTTGAAGAAAAGTTTAGGATTTATTGATATGGCAAGCAATATGCAGTTGTGACAGAAGACTTGGCATCCTGTCGCTATGGTAAACAAGCCCTTGATATCTCAAAATTGACTGTAGCTAAGGCCAGTGAATTGATATTGTGCACATGTAAAATAATAATTTTAACATCACAAAAAAGGTGTTCAAAAGTGAGATAGATTTTGATCGGAAATAGATTACCTGCTCGAGCAAAGTAATAAAATGCACTATAAAAACATAAAAGGTACAAAATCTTAACACTAGTGATTCAAACTATAAAAATATATACTTTTTTAATTGTAATAACAATTTCAATCAACAATTGATAGTAGATAGTTTAGTTCCTCGTTTGTAATGTTCCAGAGATTTATGTTGTTGACGTTATTAGATCAGAATATTCTACATTTAATTCTGAGTCACTTGTTGATAAAAACCCGTAATTTTTACATAATTGTGTTCTATATTAACAGTACAAATAAAGAACGAAAATGGCACAATAAAGAGACGAATATGGCACCTTTAGAAGCTAAACGAATGACGTCACTAGAACTACTACAGAGTAGAGAAGGCGGTTTGTTTCGGAAATGTGCAGAAGAGAACAAGTTGGGGAGAAGGAAAGGCATTAGCACATATTAGAATTATATTTAGAAAATATTTTTAGGAGATCCCATTCTCCTTGTAGGAAAAAAACGAAAAATTAGAACAAATTAAAAAATTTGTATCGACGGTAAGTCCACTTTCCCACTGTTTTGATTTGATTATTAATTTTAGTTTTGAAACGAATTTTTCATATGCAGCATTATTCTAAAATTTTCGACAACTGATAAAACAATATATACCAGATTATTGCCAAAAACAATCTCTTGAATAATGAAAACAATTCTAAAATCTCTCATTAAATATGTCAAAAAGTTTAATTTTTTTACACTTCTCAAGCAAAATCTTATTTATATAAAAGATTTATGGATAAATTAATTTTTGTCAACATCAGTTGTTTTTCACCGAAAATTTTTAGGTGAAAAATCTTTTTAAAATCTTTTAACAAAACTATTGCCATCATTCATCTTAAAATTTAAAATTTCTGGCATATAAGTCTATCTGTCCCCATTGGTTCGGTTTAGAAAGCGATTTATTAGAAGAAAAACCCCCATGTTTATGAGAAAACACTTTAAAGAACAAAAACAAATACTTATTTTTGATTTTAAAAAGTTGACAAAAATAAAAACAGAAATACTAAGAATTGTTGTATAAAATAAGAATTGAAAAATGTAGAAAATGATGATAAATATATTAGAGAATACAATACCCCACTAATTTATGTTTAAATACCTCAACTTGCACACACTTAATCAGTGCAGATTAACTCATTACTCAACACTTTTATTTATTTTTACGACAATCACGACTATAATAATCATTATTATTATTATAATGATGATGATGATTATGTTGCCGCTGCTTTTGAATGTTGATGACAACATTTGTTGTTATTGTTTAAGAAGAGGTCGTTTGCTGTTGATCATGAAGATGATTATATTTTGTGGCCACAATTTAATCATACAAAAAAGCTTATTTAATACTTTTTTGTATTATTTGATTTAAAATCTTTACAATAAAGAAAATATTTATTTTCAATCCGAAAATTCATTAGCGAAAAAGGGGAATTTGTATTGGATTACGAGGGAGGTTGAGAAAGTTATTACCGTGAATTTAAATATTAACAAGTGAAAATGCTATGGCGAAACTTCAATACTCTCTACCACATGCGCTTGAAGTAAATATGTTATATTTCGTACATACACACTCACACCTACACTCTCAAATGTATACACTATATACAAGTTTTTCTTAAATATAACAAAGGAACAAATTAGTTATTAAAATTATTTATTAGTGATGCTAAACCAAATTAATAATTCTGGGAATAATAATGATTAATATTGTGACAAAACTTCATTCTAACTTAGATGTCGGTCTATATCTTTTAATATACTGAACCGTTATGGCTGTTTGTTTAAATAGGAAATTAGACTATAATAATTATATATCATTGAGGTTTGTCAATTATAGTGGATGTGAGCGTAATAACAAGAGACAGACGGACATAGCTGAATTGACTCAGATTTTGATTTAAAGCAACAACATATACACTTAATGGGGTTTTAAATGATGCCTTTTAAGTGTTATACACGGAATGACAAGATTAATGTCGCCATCACTCATGGTGGTGAAAGGTACAAAAATTGCGAATTTTATATTACGATTAAAAGTTAAGTGGAAGTTATCGAGAAATTTAAGACACAACAAGAAAATCATGAGAAAAACTATAAGAATAAAACGGCCAACTTTTTACTCCCGAGATGAGCTATTTGCATGAGATTTCTAAAATAAAATTCCTTCTTCTGTCAGTGTTGAGAACCTTTAAACTTCTAGTTCCCTGATTATCATCATTGTTACATAATCAAAAGGTTGCAAAATAAATTCTAGATGAAACTTGATGTTAAGGAGAGATTTATAATGATTATGTCGAATTATGTTTGAAGTCACAGATAAACTTCTCCGGTCACAGATTATGTCAGGCTGGAAGGAAAATATGCACCATTTATCAGAAAATACTTCAAACTTAAGTTGATAAATCCAACCGTCTGGCTTCGCGCCAAACATAGACATTTTAATCGAACAAGTTATTGAAAAGTGAACTCCCTGTACCTTTTATTTTAAGATATAGTTACCAATAAAAATGAAATTGTCATCATAAGACGTATGCATTCCGATGATAATGACCGATATCTGTAATAATTTTTTTATGTAATTCCGAATATATGTAATATATCAATTTAAAATTGGAGTTGAAATAAATCACAAATAAGTCAATAATATGGGAGTTAATAAAATGAGCTCCCAGTCCAGATTCTAATACTTCTTGTGAAAACATATGCAGCTACGAAATCGTATATTACACCCTAGAGAAAATATAAATACATGGAACTTTGGATTCCTACCAACAAAACACGTTATAAGTTGAGCGTTGAAAATGATATGAAGACGTGGCGGAGAGAAAGACAAGAAAGACCGTTATTAATACCCTAGAGAATAGATAACTGAATCGACTTATATTCAGACTAAACCAGCCAATTTGTGTGATACTGAATTTAGAATTCATGTGGTTAAGGAAGGGTTTCCAAGGACCATCTCTTATAGATATCTCACTATTGTCCAGTTATTTGCTATTTAACGGTCAGCATGATAGCTTCTCCAAACCAGTCAGTACCTTAAAGGACCTAAGATTAGGGTTCCAAATACGTTCCAAATTATGGCAACTGCGCTGAAGTTGTTGTGTGTTCTTCTTTAGTTATAATTGACATCAGAAGCTTAACCTGCTTTATTATTGAAATGTTCTTCGAATGTCGTACCTAATCCAAAAAAAGAGAGAAGTTCGACAATAGTCGATTAGTTCCAACTAAATTGCGGAAAAATCCAAGAATGAACTTATCCCCGCCTGTTCTACGGATTTCCAGCAAATAACTTAAAAACCGAGTTGAAGCAGCCTCTTGACACATAAGATCTTGTGGCGACGAATGTATTCGCAAAGCACCTGTCTTCGGGTTGACCATCATCTGAGATAAATTCTATCGTATAGTAATCCCTGCAAATATCCATCTAAAGGACGTAAAGTTTCGAGCCATTGGACTTGTTACAGGAGTAAATAGCCGCAACGGCCATGGTCGTTTAGAATTCCGAATACAAATGAATGATTTTCCATACAAAACTCATTAGACGTTCAAAAATTATTAAGTCGTTTGCATTTTTTGTAGTATTTTAGATCAAACATAGTCTAATGTTATTCTTATTTACGTCCGAAAAATTGTATAATTTTCCATTACTTTTCCTCAAGCCCTCGTAACTAATACAAACAATTTGTATTAGTTAAATAATTTATTTAACAGCAACATTTTTTCCATCCACTTCAACATCTGAAAAAAATCAAAATATTTACAAAATCAAGGCACTTAACTGACGAATGTGTCATTAGTGTCTAAATCTTTTTTACCACAAAAAAAGTAGCAAAAGATGACAGCAGCAGCATCCCAAAAAAGTAATTTTCGATTTCTTCATCTTGTTGTTTTGCGGTATTTTAGTTTTGTTAGTTTGCATGTCTAAAGTAAATAAATATAATTTTTTTTCTAGAGATTTTAAGAAAATAAATCCACATGATAAGTTTTTCTAAAAATTATTTTTAATATCCTCCACCACCAAAAGTGGTGAAGAGGGTATATTAACTTTGTCATTCCGTGTGTAATGCTAAGAAAGAATCGTCTCAACCCCATAACGTATATATTTTCTTACATCGAATCAAAATCTAAATCGTCTTAGCAATAATGTCCGTCCACAATAATTGACAGAGCTCAATGAAATTTGACCCTAGTATTTCTTGAAATCCTGAGAAGTATCCTATTTAAAATTAACAAAATCGATTCAGTATATCAAAATATATAGACCGATATCTGAGGCAAGCTCAAAGTTCAATGTAATTAAATTAAGGACTCGTTAAGTATTCCAAGTTATATTTTAGAAAAACTATTATATATTGTATAAGTGAGTGAGTGTATGTGTGAGAAACATAACGTATTTAATTCACACGTATTTGTGATGGAGGGTATTAAAGATTCGTCATAGTCGAATATAGCATTTTTACTTGTTCTTTTTTTTTTTGTTAACATTTTAGTGTCAAAACTATTTATTCATTGTTAAGTTGTGGCGGCGGTTTTTAAACAATATTTTTTGTTGTTTCTTTCCCGGATGGTTGGTTAGATGGATGGATCGTGAATGCGTGTGTGTAAAATCGTTCATACATAAATTCACAAGATGCCGTTGCTGATGATGAAAAGTTTGTTGTATAATGTATGAAGAGAAAATTTAAGTACATAAATGTTTTTAAATATCTATATGGAATGTTGTTTTTTTTTTTATTTTGTATATAATATATATAATTTTATAAATAAATGAAGAAAACATAAAACGGAAGCTGTTGTATAGACTACTCCTAATAATATAATTTAATTTTCATTCCACACTTAATGCTGATCTAAAGTGTGTGGTGATTTGCGGTTGACGCCACCACGATCTTTCATTTCGAATTGGTGTCTAAATATTTTTACATTTCAGCTGTCTAAAATTCAGCACTCAACATGCATTAACATTTTGATACTTGAAAAGTCATTTCACAAAGTTTATTTACGAAAAGGGCCTCTATTTAATTTTACTTAACTTATATTTTTTTTATTTGGCACTTTGGTCAACAAATATTTTTCGAATAAATATTTTGATTTTAAAGTTAAATAAAATAAAAACTTAATTTAAGTTCATTATACTAAGAGAGATTTTCATTTAATTTGAATTAGAAATTTCACTCAAAAATAATGAAAGGTGTTAATATTTTAGTAATATAAACTATTTTAATATTCTCACGACAATTTAACTTTGTTAGAACGAACAAATTATGAACGGTCCTTGTGTAATTTGCTTTCCTTATGCTTATGTGTGTAACAGATTATATAAAATTTATTCGTTTTAAAACGATTTTTTCTGGAGGGTTATATGGGAGATAAAAAAAATTAATGGCCGACCCTCGTAAAAAAATCGTACAGCGGCTTTGGTTTATATTAATCAATATTTGACTATATATTTTTACAATTCCCATGTATATATGCGATTTATGAGTTTTAAGGTGATATTTGGAAGGATGGTTGTATGGCACCTATGACAAATAAGAGACCGATCTTTATATAATTTGGCACAATTTTTTTTTGCAAAATTAGTATCATAATCATAATCAATTTCAATAAAAGCACGTGTCAAATTTCAATAAAATATCTTCAATACTGCGACCTGTACTTTGCGAACAAGCTTTACATAGACTGCCAGACGGATGGACGGACATGCTTAGATCGACTCAGAAAGTGATTCTGAATTGAACGGTATACTTAAAAGTGGTGGTAGGACTGTTTTTTTTCTACCGTTACAAACTTCTGCACAAACGTATAATATCCTCACCTGTAATAGTGGTGTAGTATACATGCACTTTTCCGCAAAGTGACCTTAAGTGGAAGCTATAGCCAAATAAGAATCGCTATTCGTTTTTTGAAATATTAGACAAAGTTCTTTCTCGGAATTTTGAAATTCCACTATTGAATCTGCCAAGGACAACTTCAATAAATAAGGACAATTATACGAATCGTGAGAATGTTTCCAACAGATGGACTCAGCTAATTCGTCTCAGATTTTGCTTTGATGCGGAAATATATATACTATAGAGGGTCTCACATGTCTCGTGCCATTACACAAGTAATTAATATGTTATTGTATCCGAGTCACAACCTGGGTATAAAAACATACTTTGAATCAGTCTTAAATAATGTTTTAGTAGGAAGGAATGAAGATCTTTTGGAATCTTTTGTTAGTTACATTTACATATGATTAAAGCACAACAATATTTACTGTTTCAATGTTAACAATTTAACCAGTTTTTATTAAAAATTGCTTGGAAATCAATAAATATTTGTTGTCTAATTAACAAATTTTCTCACCAATTTTCCTTATTTTCTTTAAAATATAAAAAACATTTAATATTGATTTTAAAAGTTCTGTTTTAATTTGACAAATCTATTGGACTTGGTGAAGTTGAACTGGGCTACTAGTGAAATATTCATATTTTTGCGTGTTCCTATATCATACACATTACATAGATTCGAGACCAATAATGAAATACAATACGGATAGTAGTTGTACCATATCTACACTTTCAATCCATTGGATGTTATTCTTACCACCTACAATGGATAAATATTATATACATGTGAATATTTCTCCATTGCGTATCACTCACACTGGATCAGCATAGTTGCTTACTCTTGATCAATGAAGCCACCATACTTGTCTTCATAAGCGATTTAAGAAGTTTATTCTCACTTGATAATTTAGAATAAAGGCTATAAAATGTGCCTAGCAGTTGATCAGGTGTGAAATCAAGGACCTAACTAAACCATCGGCTACGATACCTTACTTTATGGTTACCGCCTAAGCAACATGCACTGATTTTGACTTTAGAGACTTATAGGTCGAAATGCCACAAATTTAGTGGGAATTTGTAAATTTTCTGATTTATGAAAAAGTTTTTATATCGCTCATTTGCTGCAATATCAGAATTTCATCAAAAATATAGAAAGCCAGTTGTATAGCACATTGAGTATCGCCGAAAATAAAGCGTTAAAAATCATCTACTTAAAATTAATTTTTTTAGGTTATGACTGGCTTCAGCAAATGAGCGATATATTGTAAAAATAAGAAATAAGAAATTTATTTATTTCCAAATAATTAGATTTGGAAATATTGCTATGGTGTAGCGTATTATTTAATTTTTTAAATTTTGATTAAAATTAACTATAAACGAATGATTTTCTAAAAGACAAACTTTTATTTAATCTAATTTTTTCTAAGAATGACATAAATGAATACCTCCCAAATTGCAAAATATTTTTTTATAATTAGTGGCGCTCTAATTAAAATATTAAAAATAAACAAAAAACATCATAAGAGATCTTTTGCATTTTTATGCCCCGCACCACCATAGGTATTGGGGTATTATGCGTTTGTGCAGATATTTGTAACGGACAGAAAAAATAGCCCTACCGCAACTTTAAAGTATACCGTTCGACTCAGAGTCACTTTCTGCATGTCCGCCCATCTATCCGGTTGGCTGTCCATGCAAAGATTGTTCGCAAAATACAGGTAGCAGTTTAGAAGATATCTCAATGAAATTTATTATTTTATTTATTATTTTGGCCCAAAAATGATGCCTATTGAAATTGGTTATGATCGGTCTATTATTTCATATGGACCCTATACAAATTTCTCCCCGGAATGGGGTTTTAGTCCATGAAATCCCTAAATACAAAACGATTTTAACTACATTTAGCCAAAAATAAGTCTTATCATATTCTAGAACGATTTACGAAATTATACGATGATCGGTTCATTATTTGCCATAGGCCACCTTTCCAAATATCGCTCATAAATCGCACATATACGTGGGTATTGTAAATATATGTAGTCAAATTAAGATAAATATAAGCTAAAACCGCTGTGCAAAATTAAACGAGGATCGATAAATACATATAGTCCTCCAAAAAAGTTCCCTATAAAACGCATAAACTTCACATAAATGTTAGTATCATATTAATATATTGCGCACATATAAATAAGAAAAGCAAATTATACGAGATCCGTTCATGATTTTTTCGTAGCAGATTTTTATAACCAACAATATGGTGTAGGATATTATATAGTCGGACTTGATAACATTTTTACATATTATTGTTACAAGTATTTTGCTCTTTCTTTAATGTTGCATACAACAATATGTATAATTATTATATTTTAAAATAGTTTAGCACATTGTTGTTGCATGTGTATGAATACTGCCAATTATTTTATTTACTTATTTTCCTCATTTCTTTGTTGCATGCAAACAAAAAAATATTTTATTTTATTTACAAAAAGAAATTTAATATCATTTTAAAGAATTACAGTCACTTTATCACTCGAGTAGAAAATAGAGCCTTAAACAAATGACACAATGCTCTTTGTAGTAAATTTAGCTTTTGTTTTTCATTCTGTAGGCTTTTTAGATTTTTTTGTTGGTTCTTTGTCCGTCCATTATGTCTACTTGTTGCACGCATAAGTTATTTTGCACTTGCACTTTTAATTTCATTTACTTGTCTTTTTGCATCTTTTATTTTTGTTTTGTAAATTTTATGTAAATAATTGTAAAGTTTGTTTTACTTTTACTTTAATTTGTTTAAAATTTATCTATATACTTTTTTGGCACGCATTAGAGAGTGAAAACGATGATGATTCACAGAAATATATTTTTATTGTTGTTTTATTGTAAAGAACACTAATAAACAATAAAATGAGTAAATGAATTAACATTTAGTTCAAAGAGATTCATAGTCATCAGAAAATAATGATGGCGTTTTTTTTTAGAAAATTAAATGAAGGATTACAAAATCTAAAATTTTGTTTTTTTTTTTTATATATATAATGCTTTATTAGACGTACACTAAGAAAAGCATTAATTCAGACATGAAGATTTGAAAGATAAGTTAATATTGTACCCTCCATCATCAAAAGTGGTGATGAGGTTATATTAACTTGGTCATTCAATGTGCAACGTCAAGAAGGAATCATCTTAGTCCTCATAAATTATATAAATATTCTTGCAACAAATCAAAATATTGGTCGAATTAGCTTCATTCTCACACCTAGAATAATTGGTCGAATTCAATGAAATTGAAATAATCCTGCAACTTTTGAACCATTAGAAATATTATAATGAAATTTTACATGTTTTAAGTTAACTTGAAGGAGTACAAAACCTCATTTGGTCAAGGTCGTAATCGATAATATTTAAAAGCCGACCAAAGCTGTAAAAAATTCGAACTTAATGAAATAAATTTTATAAAATTATAATCGGAATCGATAACTTATTTGACAAATTAATTTAAGCATAAAAATGTTGTCGTCATAAAGTTTCGGAATAAGTATCATTCATAGGATCCATTCATAATTCCTCATCATTATCTTCGTTATCTTCAAAATAAAATCATTAAGTAGCATTTTTAATTGCAATAAAATTGTAAAAAAAAATTCCCCCCGTCGAGTGCAACATTTATACTCTTGTTGTCTTAATGACAAAATGCTCTTTCCGAAGTACGACACATTTATGAGTTTTTATATAATTTTTAACATTTAATGATTTCTTTCGCAACTTTTGTTTTTATTATCAAATTAATTAAACTTAATTAATATCGTTGTCTGCTCTATCGTTTTCCATCTCCCTCTTCTCTTAGTGCTTCTGTTGATTTTCTTAATACAACAAAATAAATATGTAAATGAGATCACATTCAGTGGCTTAACACGTTTTACGTTTTATTTTATTGTTCAATATTTAAGAATTAATATTTAACGATCGATATTATTAATTAAGCTGATGTTTGTTCGTTCAGTCGGCAGATGTTGGTATATCAAATGTGAACCATTATATTAAAGCTGAAATTAAATTAAACTTGGCAAGTTGAAGGAATTTTGAGTGACTCATAAATAAACAAAATATAAAATTTATTTAATTTCTTATTAATATTAAAGTTTTGTTAAGCTGTAATTCGGAGAATATCAAGTGATTTTATTTTATAAGGAAAAGGATTAAAATGACATTAATTTTGATTGTTGGGTTTCTAAAGGTAACGAAAGATAAGCTTTTGATATGAATTGAGGTTAAAGAGATCACAATTGTATTATGGATACTTTTATGTGTTTCGGTTAAAATTTATTTTTCCCTACACTACCATAGGTGTTGAGGTATTATGCGTTTGTGCAAAAGTTGTTACGATTTTAATAAAAATAGACAAAAATTAGTCTTATGATATTTTAAAACTTTGTCCAAAATTACACGTGGATCGTGTAAAATTTGATTTACCCATTAGCGTACAGTACATTATTGTGAGACTAACATTTATGTGAAATTTATGCATTAGAAAATTATTTCTTTTTTGGGTGGTTCTGGGCCTATGGTATAAGAAATTATTAACCGACCCTCGTATAACTTCGTTCATAGATTTTGTTTATAGCTTTCTTAATTTGACCGATTTTTATTATGAGTTTTATACCCTCACTAAAAAATTATTTGGAAGCAGGGTTGTATGGGACGTACGAGAAGCAAAGGACTGATTCTCGTATAATTTAACACATTGTTAAAGAATATCATAAAATTTATTTTTAGTAAATTTCATTAAAATCCCTTGTTTGAGCTTTTAAGCCTCATTCCGATGGGAAATTTGTATGAATGGTACCTGAAATAATGGACAAACATGACCAGTTTCAGTGATAAGTACCAAACTTCATTAAGTCATACCAAAAATTGCGGCCTGTAAAGTGTTTGCAACGTTAAAAAAGACAACTAGTTAGATGGACAGACAGACGGATGGACAGACATTGTTAAATCGACTCAGAAACTGATTCTGAATCGAACGGTATGCCTTAAGAAGTGTATAACATCAGCAGAAATGCATAATACCTTTTTACTGGTCAACAATTGTTAGTTAAGTTACAATTCCTGCCTTATAGAAAGCAAAGCACGCCGGGTATTTGTTAGTCCAAAAATAATTTTTAATTATTGCTTGAAATATTTTAAATGCAATAAATAAAATTTTCATGAAATTAAATCCAAGATAAACTCTCAGATTTTTATCAAAATTCATACACTAAAATTCTTATTCAGTCTATAAAAAAGTACTGAATTTTAAACAGCTCTACGATATATCAATAAAATACTCTTAACTATTCTTAACAGTCTTCCTATAAACAATAAATTCAAATTATATTTTACTATCCATATCCCTACATTTTTATGGTAATCTCTTTAATAGACCATCCTCTTTTTGTATCTGTTCACTATCTTCTTATTTGAATTAAAAAAAAAAAAACTGAACCTTGGATAATATGTTATAATCAGGCATATCATACTTGTATTTTGTCATGGTTTCCAATAAATGTTTAAACTATTATTCCACTCTTTACTATTCACTGAATGATGTTCATCTTCTTTTAAGTAGTTTTATTACCCAGAGAATGATTTTTTTCATAAAACTATTATTATTGTTATTATTGTCACTAAACTGAAATATATAGAATTTTTAACATCTAAAAAAATAATAGTAAAAGATTTCCATAACACAAAAGGTCAAAGTGATACCAAGCCCAAATACAAAGAATATAGAAAAAAATAAAATAATATTAATGTTAAAAAAATGACAGTTTAGAAAGAAAGAAAAAACATCTAAAAAATATTCCCTTTGCGAATGCATTTAATAGTTGGACAAAAAATTGTAAATAAATAAATAAATACAAAATTCAAAAGATACGCATTTTATCTGTAACTATTTTCAATGCAGTTTTTTTCTCCTTCTTTTCATTGAATTCCGAAAAAATTGAGGAGGAACTTGCTTGTGGAGTTATTGTGTTTTTATGTCGTTTGTAAAGCCATTGATGAGAACGATGATGATGATGATGATGAAAAAAGGGAAAATAAAAATTGTTGTTATGTTGAAATTGTTTTTCTTTCGTTTTTTGTCGTTGTTGTTATAGCAAAAGATCATCGAAATCATCATCGATAAAACCATGGGGTGTCGTTTAATCCACACCATCCATGTGACTTGTTTATATCCGAAAAACAACAAATGATGCTACAACAAGTACAACAAAAAGGCAAAATAAAAACAAATCATTTTTTAATACATTTTGTTGTTGCGGGCAATGTCACTGATGAGGATAATAATGCACAGTGAGGCGGATGTAAAAAAAGAAAAATAAAAAATTGTTATTATTGACTAAATGTTGTTTTAAATGTTTAATACTTTTCAAATAACATATTCCCGAATCACGTAAAAAATTCGTTAGGCTGATATCTGAGGCAAGAAGAACTTTTGTACTTTTTTCGGTGGAAGGTTTACGATTGGAACAAAACTGATAAATAGCATTTAGCTTCCACTAAATGGCCGGCTTATCGTCAGAAAAAGAGGGTATATCCAAATTGTCGATTTTATAATGCAAAACCTAGGTTTAGCTTTAAAAAACTATTCATAATTAATTCCCATGTTGATTTTGCGATGTCGATCGTTTAAATACATAAATTTACCACATACTTTCATATTTTTTATTATCTGGTATTTGTCCATATACAAACTGCTTCCGCAATGGAGTTTTCACCTCACAAAAAAATTATATATAAAACAAGTAAGAATTTTATAGTCGGTCAAGACCGAATATGTAATACCCTACACAAAGTATGAAAATTTTCGGGGATTTATATAGGTGCTAGAAGAAACTATATATCGACCTCAATATATATTTGCACATCGGTTTTTGTTTATATATCTAAATTTTGCCAATTATTATTACAAAAGAAATGTTTGTATGTCCTTCGTAACGTAAATAGATTTATGCCCTTCAAAGTGATATTTGGTAGGGAGCTTGTATGGGATCTATGAAAAGCAATAGGGCAACCCCAACTATCTAATGTGGTGTATACGTTAACGTATTATAAATATGTAAACGAAAGGACTTTGAATTAAAAAAATCTCACTTAAAACTTTGTAGTTTTAATCACATTATTCGAGGGTCGTACCATAATTACTGTAACTATATAAAGCTCACTAAAAAGTTTCCTAGTCCGCATTCTTTCAGTTTTGCCTGCTCAAAACGATACTATTGGATCGAACTTACTGATATTTATTATTGTGATCAGTGAGCAAAATCATTTAAGTAGAAAAATATTGATATCTAAGATACCTCAAAATTCAAAGAATATAGCTTATAATATTTGAACTAAAAACAAATTAATTCATATAATATTTTAAAATATGTGGTGCCATTTGACTCAGAGTTTTTTCATAACTGTCCCGAACTAGCCATCTGACTGTCTTAAAGAGACACTAATATTTACTTTACTGAGCTCTCGACTAGTCATTTTAACTTGGTATTATCATGTGACATAACGTTATGCCTCTTATAAAGCTTCTTCGCTTGTGTTCATTTACTGCCCTTCTACGATACACCTTGTGATAATAAAGGGGTGAGCGTGTTGAGGTGTTCTCTAGAAATATCGATTGGGATTAGACTATCTTTTCAATGTTTATTAGCTTCTTAAAAACTCAATAGTTCCTTCACACAAATATTGAGGACTCGCCATAGCTAAATACAGCGTTATTATATAAATACTTGCTGAAGTTTTTTCTAAAAATGATTAGGTAATTTTATGCTATTATATGACCAGCATTGATAGAATTATTTTCTTCGTGTTAAATAATTACTGTGACATAGTTGATGATTCTACAAACATCAATGTTATATAGTAAAGCCAAGTTATGCTGAACGGGCCATAGTTCCCCAAGACAGAGAGGAGCAGAGGTGAAGTTATAACGAAGCTTTACTACGGAGAGGCCCAGAGTGAAATATATTTATGTAATGTATAAATGTATATATCTTTAATTTGCCCCACTGTGTTATGTTGAATTATATCTGACAAAAAATGGAAAATAAAAGTGACAATTTTTATTTGTTTTCAACTGTGAATCTCAAAGGAATTTTCAGAAACAAATCCTAAAAAATTGTTTATAATTTTAATATTTTCAATTTATACTTTTTATATATATATTTTTTTTTAATTTCATAAATTTTTGTTTTAATAAAACACAACCGTCAGACTTTATGGTTTTTGTTAAGATTTAACCTTTCTCACTCAGCACTGTGGTTGGTTCGTTTGGTTGGTTGTTGTGTTGTTGCTGTTCTCATTGCTGTTACCGCTGCCCAACATTTATTTAACACCATTCAGCCAGTGCTTGGTTTGTTGCTTGTAAAGAGATAAGCTTGACATTTCATATTTTTGTTGCACACTGAAATACAACTACAACTACAAGACTTGTTGCACATTAAAATTTTCTCTCATTTAAACAAGAATAATAAAAAATTTTGTTTGTTTATTTTATAAAATGTCATAATTTATTATAACGAACCACATTCAACAACAACATTTCATTCAACATTTTATTTAGTTTTCATTCTTATCTCGGTTTCTATAATTTTCGGTTTCAATTCGTTCTTTTGTTTATAATAAAAGAGTTTTTTAATATTTTTTTTCATATTATATTCTTGATAAAAGTTTATTCAGTGATTTCGTAATAAGAAATATAACATTATTGACCTATTCCAATTTAAATTTGAAGAAATTTGCCAAAGAATTAAATTTTAGGGATTTAAAGTGAAAGTTATACGTTTTTATAACCTATACCACCATAGGTGGTGGTGATATTATGTGTTTGTGTAGATGTTTGCAACGGACAGAAAAAATGGTCCTGGCACCACTTCTAAGTATACTTTTCGACTCATAATCACTTTCTGAATCGATTTAAGCATATCCGTCCGTTTGGATATCCATAAAAAGTTTATTCGCTGTTTTGAAGATATCTTAATGAAATTTGGCACGTATTATTTTGGTCCAAGGACGATGCCTTTTGATATATGTCATACAAAACTATTTCATCAAAATTTTATGAAAAAAGGTCTTAGCATAATCTAAAACAATTTGCCATACTATACGACATATGACACATTATTTCTCATAGGTTCCATATAACCAACCTTCCACTTATCACCTTGAGACTCATAAATAGCACATATACGTGGGTAATAAGACATTGACTGGACCGGTACCTCCTTTTGACTCCAGTGACTGTCACTGTGTTCTAGGAAAAAATATAAGAGGACTTTAATTGCAATTTATAAATTTATATATTCAATTAATGCGAAACTTAAGTGATAGAAGGTATTTAAGATTCGGCACAGCCGTATACTGTATTCCTATTTACTTGCTTTAAATTGTTTTTATTTCATGTATAAAGCCCTCATGATCAGAGTTACCGTTTGTGTGACTTAAGTCACTAATTCTGTACTTTAACAAATTTCCCCTTTTTTGTCATCCTTTTTATAAAAAAAAAATTAGTTTTTTTAAGAGAAAAATGTCAAAGCGAAATTTGCAAAAGGAGAACCTGCATTATACAGCTTCATGTCTTAGATATTTTCACAAGAAACTATAATGGGCCAAATCTCTTATCACGGAAAATATAACATTTTACTGAAAAATTAATTTTCTGAGACAAATTTTCCGGACTTAAATTTTTGGTGATTTAGAAAATTATAAAAAATGGGAATATTTTTATAGGAACAATTTTGTCTATATTTCATTCGATTTTATTAATTCTAATAGATTTTATTGAAGGTCAAATAATACAAAGTACAATTCTTTTAGACAGAATCATAAAGTGATTCAGAATTTTTTATGAGTCAGCATTATTTCCAATAATTGTATATTTCATAAATATATTCCCGATATACAATACAAAGCTTTTAATATCATGTGTTATGGATTTCCAAGTAAAATTTAAATTTTCTATAAAATTTTTCACACATTTGAGACCAACTTAAGTTTCTTATTTCATATGTTAAATATGTTTGTCATGTTTCATAGAAATATTCAACATCGATTTTATATTCAAGTGTGAAAAATTATAAATATTTCTAACTAAAATTTTACATAAAAACTATTAAATAAATAAATTTTATAAATTACTAGATAATTGTTTTAAAACAATGAATATTTTACTTAACAAGTAATCTAATACATTTATTGAAAATTTTATTTAAAACAAAATTTACACTTCACATTTGTCAACGCATGTTGTCAAAGAGTTTTTGTTTATTTTACCAGAAAAAAATGTTTAAACTTCAAATAGAATTCTATAGATTTCGAAACAAAAACGAAAAAAGACTATAATTGATAATAATTATAATTTATGAGCTCAGCCTGCACCTTATTTATTTTGTGAACAATTGCTTAGTTTAATACGAATATTCGAATATTTGTTATCTTTAGTTTGTTTTTTGTATATTTTACGTATCAGATTACTCAATCTAAATCAGAGTTTTTTAATCATTATAATGGTTTTGTTAATAAATTTGTGTCATCTACATAAAGTAAAAATTTCAAATGTTTATAAACAAAAATATGTTTAGTATTTTTTGTTTATAAATAAAATAAACAATTTTTCTTTTTTCTGGTAATTAATCATTTTTCATTTCAGTTAAATGTAGAAGTTGAGTTTTTAATACTAAATAAATTTTTTATACCCTTCACCACCACAAGTGGTGATTAGGGTGTATTAACTTTGTCATTGCATGTGTAACACTAAAAAAGTATCAAATAAATATATATATGTTTGCATCATTTAAAAATCTGAGTCAATTTATCTACGTCCGTTTGTCTGTTGGAAACACTATTAGGCATAGAATAATCGTCCGATTTCAATGAGACTTCCCCACATTGTTTTTGTTGTTCTAAGCAGTTTCACATTTAAAATCAATATTATCTATCTATTATCAAAAAGTTATAGGTCAAATAATCTTAAAATTAGGAAAATATTTTTTTTTAATTTTTAACAAAAAGTAACTGGTCTTAAATATAGTTTTCATTTAGCATAAAGTTTTATTTCCCATCGTTCGAAAGAAGCCATCGAAATTGGATCAGAAGAACATAAATTATAGGCTAAAATTATCAAAATTTTAATGCACTCCAAACTCAGTGTGGCATATAATTTTGAACATAATTTTCTGAAATTTACCACTTATTTAATTGCGCTGTATTAATTATTTGATCTAGCTCCCATATAAGGGCTGTTACCGGAATATGGTTTATAGCTTAATACTTAAATTAAGACAAATCCTTTTGAAATTAGCCGCAATAATTTTCCTATTTTATATATGCTATTAATTTGATCGATATCGGTCCATATTTTGCCATAGCTTCCATATAACGTCCTTTATATCATGACTATTTTTCTAACTGTCTGAAGTATGTTTTTGA
Source organism: Cochliomyia hominivorax (assembly GCA_004302925.2). Lineage (NCBI taxonomy): Eukaryota > Metazoa > Arthropoda > Insecta > Diptera > Calliphoridae > Cochliomyia > Cochliomyia hominivorax. The sequence goes on from PYHX02000158.1 coordinate 48,819,336, forward strand.
TTTGCGGAATATCAATCTTCATTTTGCTATAGCTTTAATATAAGAGCCCTTTCCGGAAAGAGCTCTATGATTACAAAATTCTTACATGCAGCAATTTTGTTGAAGTTTATACATGAAGTTATAAAGTTATAACTTCATATATAAAGTATTATATATGGAGTTATAACTTTTAATGGCAATTTCCCGGTGTTAAATATACTTATATATTCGAATTCTATCGAAATTCTGATAATTATCGAACTGTATTGAATATATGTACTAATTTCATAAATATTTCCCCTCGTAATATTATTAATTTTTTAAATGAAGTTGTCCTTTAAAAATTTTGGCTTGGAACCAACATTTATAAGAATTTCAAAAATACTCTCCAATACTTTGCATTATATTTAACTCATGCAAACATTTCCATAATGTAAGTGGTCGGGGTATTCAAGATTCGGCACAGCCGAATATAGCATTCTAACTTTTTGTTTATATTTTCATAAATCGCTTATTAAACAAAAATTGTTTGAAAGTAAAAAAAAAAAATATTTTTTTATTAAATATTTTTATTTATTTTAGTTTAGTTTTGTTTTACTAATAAAAAATAGGTTACATTTGACACCCAACTTAAGCCTTTTAACGTTTACTGTTTTATTATTATTATTATTTTATTTTTTTTTTTTGGGTGATATGTCTCTGGGGTGGGTGAATTGTAAACATTGTAAATTTGTATCTCATTCGTGGTATAAAATGACAGTTTACTTTTTCATTTCATTCTTTTTTTTTTTGTGTATAAAGTAAAGATAAATAAAACAAAAAAATCTATAAGACTATTTTACAAAAAGTAATTGTAAATTAAAAATATAAACTATATTGTGACAACAAAAACTTAGTATAAGTTTCTTTTTTAATAGCGCACAAATGTCAATAATGCAGTATTTGAAACAGAATTTCAAAGAAGAATACAATATTTGTATAAGTATTTGAAAGAAAATCCATGATTAAAATTTTGACACTTGAAAATATTTTTTGTTTTCTACTTCCGGCGTTAAAGAAGTTTTTGAAAATCTATAGACTTTCTGGAAACTTCTGAATGTTTAGTTTGACTTTAACGAAATTTGGTACAGGAAAAATAATTTAAGTTTTAAGAGAGATCCAAATGGTCCATTATGGTTCCTCTTTTTTGTCTTTTCCTCTCATACTCTTTGCCACATAAGTTATATTTGCTGTTGAAGTTGAAGTCCAGGGAAATAAGATCCAATCCGTAACCATTTTAACGTCATGACAAATAACATAGTAATCAGTTGCATTTGATATTTAAGACTCATCTACATAAACAGTATTCTTCGAGTATTTCTAATCCTTTCCCTATCTAATCTTTTCGTTAAGACAGACATCTATTAGGTTCGATTTCCATTATTTTGTATGAAGTCTATAGTCATTTACGATGTCTTAATTAAAAACATTACTTAAAATTTTGGAGATTTATTTATGCCTTTTAAAGTGGTTCTATAGGGGAATTATGAACCTTTGTTGACCAATCATCTTGAAAAGTGCCATTTGGACTGATAAAGCATTTTTTTTCAAATTAGCATTACAGGAAGAGATTTCAATGAGAGTTACCTGAAATGTTGGACCCAATATAACTTATTTCAGATGGCTTGATTCCAAATAATAATATGTTCAAAATTTCATCAATATATTTCAAAAAACTGTGACCAGTAGAGTATTCACATCTATTAGGTTCGATTTCCATTATTTTGTATGAAGTCTATAGTCATTTACGATGTCTTAATTAAAAACAATACTTAAAATTTTGGAGATTTATTTATGCCTTTTAAAGTGGTTCTATAGGGGAATTATGAACCTTTGTTGACCAATCATCTTGAAAAGTGCCATTTGGACTGATAAAGCATTTTTTTCAAATTAGCATTACAGGAAGAGATTTCAATGAGAGTTACCTGAAATGTTGGACCCAATATAACTTATTTCAGATGGCTTGATTCCAAATAATAATATGTTCAAAATTTCATCAATATATTTCAAAAAACTGTGACCAGTAGAGTATTCACAACGTTTACTTGAATAGCTATCAGGACGGACAGATGTCCAAATATACTTGAAGGTGGTAACAACCCACTCCAACTTTTGTTGGGCATAAAAATAGCAATATTATCAACATTTAAATTAAGCTTTTTGAGAGAAAAGAAGTTTTTCTCAAAATTAGACTGTAAATTCCCTTTATTTTCACGCAAGACCCTTTGAGAAATTTCAGTTAAAGTAAATTAATCTCCATATAACTAAAACATTAGGTAGTAAAGCATCATGGCCGATCTCTTGTATCGGTGACATTGACAAAAAAGGAGCCTTAATCAGTTTGCTAATACTGGTTCATCACCATCTAAAAATGTTGATACCTTTTCCTCTGAGGAGGATCTTTTGTCTGTTATCATATATGGCAACCTTTCGAAGGTCGAATTATCGATGTGGTCTTAAACCCAAAAACTTGGATCAATGAAACATGGTTGCGGATAAGTGGCTAACGAATATGAGTCTTTTATTTCAGGTGAATTTTTAGAAGGTATTACAATGGACCAAATCGATTTCTGAATGACGGCGATATAGGTTATGTTTTTTCGACAACCCTTTCTAACCTAAGATTAATTAATTAAAGCTCAAATAAGCTTTCATTACATTGATCAAATTAGAATGTAAATATGAATATATTTATAATTACCGATTTAATTTGAACGATTTAATTGGAAAAGCATGGAAGTGGTTTCTGTGCTTTAAACGTCACACTTAGGAAACTGTTACCACAAAATGTGTACTGTAGTTAGGTCGATTATTAAAATAGTGCAAGACAATTTTGGATATTAAATGAAGAAATGGTACCATTTTCTGAATTATCAAAGTCTTATAAAATTTAACATGTTAAATATTATGGATTACAAGACATTTTTTTCCAATATCATTAAATGTGTATTAGAGGATGTATCTGTTCTTGTGGAAGATATGATCAAAGTTTTACCAGATAATCGGCTTTTACATAACTCTCAAATTTATAAAAAAAATCTAAGACCATTTCCGAAATTTATCAGGGATTCAGTTGCCATTTGAACGTAGTATAGAGTTCGCTTTAATTCATATTATAGTTAATACATGCATTAATAGGACAGAGATGTAAAATTAAATTTCATGTTATAGAGCTAAAAGCAAAAAATATAAAAGTTTAATCAATCACTTTATTTAAACGGAAACACTATTTTAAAGTTATCTGCTGCTAAAATCTATTTCCTTTCTCAATATTTTCAAAAAGAACATAACTTCAAAAAAATATCATTTTACCGAGAAAAGATCACAGAAATCGATATTTATCTTTTTATTTTTTTACTATTTCATCAACTATTTTTTGTTTCTAAAACTCTCATAGAAAAAAATTACTACACATTTATGACAAAGAAGCCGATAAACAAAATTATAGGATAAATTTGCGAAATATGATCTGGTACAAAGTGTTTCAACGCACAAAACTAACTAAAACCTTGTCCGAACAAAAACAAGAAAAAAAGATTTGGTTGCCAATTTCGGCTAGTTTTTGTGAAATTTCGAAAATAGTGTTACTAATTTTGTTACCTGAAATAATCTCCTTAAAAGTGGTGCGAAAAATTAAATCGCATTTCAATTGAAATGGATGATGATAAAATGCAAAACACAAAAAAACTAAAAATAATGAGTGGAAGTAAAATTAGAAAAAAACCCTAAATGAATATGTGTTGATTGTAAATTATGACCTAAATACACGCATGAATAGAGTCCTTGAATGTTGTATTTTTTCAAAATCAATAATGAACAATTGTTTTTGGAGTTTTGGGTGAAAATGAAAAATTTCAAAATCTCTTGATATGAAGTTTAAAAATGATGGCATTTTATTGTGTTAACATTATTTAAGCCATTTATTTCAAATAGTAATCAAAATTATAGCAATAGGGGTGTTTATAGAGAGGGATGTATGTAACCAAAAAGGAGGATGTCTAAGAGATGATCATTATTTTTTAAAAATAATGATTATGTTTTCAAAAGGATCAAAGTTTTCCACAACATTTGTAATCAAATGGTTTTTGGGTTCAAATTAAATGAAATGTCCTTAAATAATTTACACATTTGTTTTTAGTCGTTTTTTCAAAATTTAAGCAAATTTTGTAACGAAAAGATTTAAAAACATTAAACATCTGTCTTCACAAAAATCAAGGAAGAAAATGCCAAGCAAATTATTTTTTAGACTTTAATTAAAAATTCTTAAAAAAAATATTTTCCACTTCCTTGTTTATACCCTCCACCGAAACAAGTGTTAAAAAAGGTATATATCATTGTCATTCCATGTGTAACACGAAGAAGGAATATTATAAGATCTCATAAAGTCATCAAATGAAAATCTGTCTGTCTATCTATCTGTTAGCAATACACTCACTCCTAGAATAATCGTCCGATTTCAATAAAACTCGGTCACATTGTTCATCATTGCCCTAAGAAGTTTCCTATTTAAAACTGCTATATCGATCTATTAGCAAAACAAGTTATAGACTGATATCTGAGATAATCTCGAAATTCCGAAAAACAACTTCTCTTAATTATGCCCATAGCATACAGTTTAAAGTACTTAAATACCGTACAAAGAAATCATCGAAATCATTAAACGATGAAAAGTTATAGGGTAAAATATTCAGAATTTTGATACACCCCAAAATGAAGAAAGCTTAAAAATTTAAATTTATCACATTATTTACTTTAGTATAAAAATTAAGCTTTAAAAATTAGACTGCGTTGGATCCTAGCTCCCATTTTAGGGTTCTTCCTGGTTTAAAGCTTGTAAAACACTGTTGAATATCGGTATAAACATTTTTCTAACTATACTAAATTAATGATGTTAATTGGACCAATATCAGTTAACATTTGTTCTAAGCTTCCATGTATACTTAATTCTATTGAAATTCGGAATATTTTTAGGTATTTTTAATATATGCTGTAAAGTTGACCAATATCGGTCCATATGAGGCCCTTTTCAGGAAAACGGTTTAGAACTTATAAAACTGTTAGATATGAAGAAATTTTATTGAAAATCGCTTTGGTTGTGTTTAGAAATATCATTAATATACCTTAATAAATTCACATATATTGGTCCACAATTTGTTATAGCTTCCATATAAATACACTTACCAGTAAACGGTTTTTAAATTTTATAAGTGAATTTTTTCTTTAAATCGTCATAACTGTTTTTCTAACTGCCTAAAATATTGTTTTGAGCAATACAAATCCTCATTTTGCTAAAGCTATAATTTTAGACCACTTCCCGGAAAAGAGCCCATGCTTCCAAATTTTTCAAATACACACCAATTTTGTTTTTTTTTTTTTTAATAAAGATGTCCTTTAAAAACTTACGGTTGGTGCCAACATTTCTAGGAATTTCAAAAATATGTTCCCAGGGTGGAGGGTATTCAAGATTCGGCACAGCCTCACTTACGAGAATAAAATTAAAATTTTGTTTTAAACATCCTTAACTAATTAATGGTTATGCTTTGTTGGTTTTTCGGTTTACTTTTTCCAACTCAAAATTTCATTTTCAAAATTTTCAAATATTTTTTCTAATAATTTGATGAATTTCAATATTTGTGTTGTTGTACCACTTGAACGAACATTTATCTTTGAAAAATTTCGAGTACATTTGTCAATCTTTACTCAAGACAAATAAATGTATTTCTAATGTAAAATATTTATTTATTTTTAAAAATTGTGAGAATTATTATACCGAAAAAAACTTGATTACTTTTTGTAGTTGTGGCGCTATTTTTAGTATTTGTCGGTTATTGGTTTAAAGTCAGTATTTATTTTTCCATAAACAAACATTTGGCTTTAGAGTGTTTATTTAAAGAAAAACCTTTAAGCATGCGCGTGTTAATTTTCAAGATTTTTTACTTTAATAAATTTTTAAACGGACAAAGGATTTATGTTTATAGGAACAGATGTTGTTTTGTCAGGACATGTGCTCCATGAAAATCTTGTTATGTTTTAAAAAATTTAAATGAAATTGGAGCATGACATGTGGCTGTCAAATGTAAAATGAACAAGACTTGTATTAATGATTAAAAAAAATGTTAATTGCTTTAAAATATGGATCAACATTTTACATAAAATAAATCTGTTATTGGTAGATGGTTCGAAGAAGTCCTTTCTGTTTGATTTTATATAAAAGTCATTTTAAAGTAGAGGTTTCATATATTCTTGGAAATAAAATTAATAACTTCATACAAATCAAAAATTTTTGTTCTCCATCTAATATCAGATGTATATAGAGTATAAGAAGTGAGATCGAAAAGTTCTGAACACAAGTTTTTCATTAAAATTTTTAAACCAAGTTTTCTTTAATATTTTTTAATAAGTTACCTTTATAAAACATGTCAGTTGTTAAAACAAGAAAAAGTTATAGTCGGTCAAGTCCGACTATTTAATACCCTACACCACATTGTTGGTTGTTAATTGTAGCTTTTAAATATTAACGATCGACCCTTTTATAAATATATTTTCTAATTTGTGCTTAAAAGTGCAGTATATTATGGTACTAATATATATGTAAGATTTGTGCGCAATAAAATGATAATACGGGAGTTAGATGAAATTATATTTGGACCCTTGTAAAATTTCGTCTATTGATTTTGGCTTATATTTATCTTAATTTGAACAATTCTAATTACAAAACTTGCGTATATGAGATTTAAGCCCTTCAAAGTGTTAGTTTTAAGGGGAATATATGGGATCCATGAGAAATAATGGACCGATCCTAATTTGACCCATCATTTTGAAATATTATCAGATTTATTTGGGCCAGTTTCGTTAAAATCGCTTTATATTCAAGATTTTTATAACCTTAAAACCCTATTTCGGGTGGAAGATTTGTATGGGGGCTAGGTAAAATAATGGACCCATCATTACTAATTTCAACAGACATCGTCCTTGGGCCAAAATAATGACACATGTCAAGTTTCAGCGTGGTATCAAACAAATCGTTAAATGATTTACACGACGTTCCTTAAGCAAAAAATAGAAAAACATTTAAAAGAGCTCCTAACTTATCCTGTACGAAAGCTGTCCGGTTAGATCCGTGCTCGGAGTATTTGGTACAAAAAGTTAAAGTTATTGCAGGATTGTAAATATATAAGGCTCAAAAAGTTCCTGACGGAAACGCTGTCCTGGTCAAAAATAATATGTTGCTGATGCTCGGGGAAGAAGAAAAATCATTTCTTTCAACGTACTGCAGTTTACATCAAGAAATGTTACAAAACATTCTGCTTCTATTGATAGAACTTTAAAATGCGTCCACTTATTTCAGACCTGATTTGGCATCCTGTAACTATAATCAAAAAGCCTTGCGTGGTACTATGGGCTAAGTCTAGACTCTTTCAAATTTCATCAATTGAACAAAAACTTCAGTTCTAAAGTTCCCAACCCTGAATGTTAAAACAGATCCGATTTTAACCCTCCACCATCACCACATGAGTTTTTGGATGGTTTAATAATCATAGTGTTTCAAAAGGGGCAAACAATTTTAAATAAATTCTGTATTATAGTGGATTACCCATTTAAGGTCCATGGAATCCATATGGGGTTCAAAAAGTATGTCAGATTTCATATATATATGTAATTAATATATTGATTTGTTTGACTAAAGAATTAAAGGAAAAATTATCTAAATATCTTATCTCATCAAGCAAGAAAATACGTTACAAGGCTTCGCGTCCAATATTAAGAAAATTGAGAATAACCAATAACCCAGACTTTACATTTTCTGTGTACTATTTGTTTTGATCGATGCAGCATAACCTTAAAACCTTAAATTTGTTATCAAAACATAATAGAAAAATAAGCTAATTAATTACGGACGATAATTTGGATATTAAAAAAAACGGCATTTTAAATAACATGAAATTCGGGATGTAAAACTTGTGATTTTCGTTTTTTTTTTATTCCAATAGAAAAAGTTCAAATTTCCTTATAAAAATTAAAATGTATTTATAATTATTCTCCAATAAATACCTTATATTTGTACCAAAATTTACCTTAAATAATAAAACATTTCTATATCAATGATATGAATTTTTATATTTTTTCTACACATTTAATTCATCTTTCATTATCCGTCTAAATGTCTGTCTCCATTTGATATCTACCTCTAACTAAGTACGCATATCAATACTTGGATTATAGTGTTTATGTGAAATTTCTTTATAATGAATAAATGCTCAAAATACATGAAACTTGTTAAAAGGAAAGAAAACAATCCGAGACCAACAAATAAAACCATAAAAGAAGAAATTGTATGATACTGAGACCACACCGAGTGCTGTCTTATTTCAGCCATGCTTTTCAGTTGTACACTCGTTTAAACATAAATATGTATTCGTATAAAACTCTTACAATACAAACAAATAAACAGGAAAATAATATAAAATTGAAATAATAAAATAAAGAGAATTAAGAAGAAGAAAAAATTGTATTCTGATACCGCCATTCAGTACCCATTCAATTTTAGTTGTTGTTGGGTTGTTTTCTCTGGTGTACTAAACTACTCAGCATTGGTAGATTTCAAAGTATTAAGATTTCTTATCGTTGACACCTGAAAATGTGAAATGTGATCCTATTGAAATGCTACAACAAAAACAATGATAACAACAAGTGCGCCTTTGCGAGGGTTAGATGATAAATTTAAGATGAAACTAATAAAATATATATTATACAGTAATAATATTATTAGCTTTCTTAATTAGTGAAGATGGTGTTGATATTATTGCACTGAACTAAATTATGGAGGAAAATTTTCAAAATTATGCTCAGATAGAAAGATCTCTCAATCAGTCAGTTCAAAATTTTAAGCAAATTTTCGTATTATTTCAAAATTCCCATTCTTGTTTCTAAATTTATTTTATACCTTTTTGTTAGACTTGTAAAGAATTCTACCACTGTGGGAATGTGAGTGAAACATACTGCAGTTTCATAACTGTACTCCATTTCTGCGAAATGCTTGACAAGTATTTCAAAGTTAATTTATTAGTCACTTCTGTTTCTGGAGAGAGTTACTGTCTATATAACTAAGAATATCAGATAATCAATAATAACATTAATAAGCCACGACCGAATGTATAATATCTTACACCATTAACGGAGCCACGGAGAACTCTAAACTTCGCCTTACAAAATTTTATAACAAGATTTTTCCTTGCATAAAACATACTTTTTAGCACGTTAATGAATACTAAAGAATTCCAGGAGTACTATTTGAAATAAGTAATTTAATAATACCATTACATACGCTTTTTTAACTAATTATACAAATAGAACATTTATAATGTCCAAAAAGTACTACAATGGGATTTTGTCAATTGCCAATTTTCACCCAATTGAGTCATATGTTTCTAAATTCGTGTTTATATCATAATACCAAAAAAGTACAAAATAATGACTTAAATTACTTTATATACAAATAACTTTTCATCTATGTGTACACATAGCACATATAATATATGTGGTTCCATACAGAACCATATACCACATAATGCTTTTATCTACATTTATACTAATTTTCTTATTTTAACTTAATAATTACAACAATTTCCAAAAGTACTCAAGTCCAATTTTCTATTTTTGCCCTAGAAATCAACACTTTGACAGAAATCCAAATCCATCCGCCAAAAAGTCACTTTTTTTGTCCATAAAAAGTTGTGGACTCTCTACAAGTTAAAAGATATCGTGACGAAATTAGATACATATTCATATTTCGTCCCGAGGATGAATCCCATTGAAATTGGTCATGGTACAATATTACAGGTAGCTACTATACAAACGTTCTCCCAGAATGGGGTTCTAAACTCATAAAACTCACAGTCCACGTGCCAAATTATAAGAAAGTCGGGTCACAAATGACCTTAGCTTCCATAGAGACTAACTTCAGAATATCACTCTAAAGTGCAAAAGCCTTAAAAAATAGCAGTATTGTGTTTAATGTTTTTAAGATTTATAAGACCAGAAAACAATCTACCAAAATTTTGGAGAATCGGTTCACATTTTCTTATAGCCCTCTTATAATTTTATATATGTAAGTATGAAGAAAATAGTTTAAATACCTATTCTATAACTAGTGCACAGTGTTTCAGGGTGTTATGTTGGTATTATCCGACATTCTTAGTTGTTTTAATTCAAATACTTTATAGCAAACTGATATGGTAATTAGACCGTTTTTGATTCTTAAAAGCTAAAATAGTAAATAATATTTTATTATTTTCTTATTCAATCTTTAAAAAACAAATAAGAAAATTGTGCCGAATTCCAAATACCCTGCAACACTTTTGTAATTGAAACATTAGATTGTGCTAAAAAAGTTTCACGAAAAAATGGTATTTTCAATAGAATTAGTCCATATTTAAGAAATTGCTTGCATATATTCAAGACAGTCAGATAAAGAGTTTTATATTCTTAAAACCATATTCCAGGAATGGACCTTAAATGGGAGCTAGAGCAAAATATAGTCCGATATTTAAAATTTTTCATGTAGAAAAATAATTTTTTCGAATTGTATCAAAATTATCAAAAATTTTAAATTTTTATAAGCTGTAAACTGTTTTTCGGGAAGGGGTCCTATATGGGAGCTACTGAAAAACATGGACCTATATTATTAAAATTAATATCATATATTCAACACTATATCTATCGACTTTCAGAAAGGTCCTTATGGGGTCTATGCCCAATAATGGACCCATCACAAGCAAGATTTTTATAGTTTATTCTTATATCCATTTAAATTTATGAGGCAAATTTTAGAAAATACATTCAAAATTGCGACCCGAATGACACTGATTTTGGAATATGTCAAAATTTTGAATATTTCATCCTGTAACTTTTTTCCTATTCATCTGATTTTGATGATTATTTGTGTGGTGATGACGTATATATAGATATATTTCATTAAATTCGGATGTAGATATCCGGGTATCAGTCTAAAAAAACCAACAAAAAGATTCGTTTACATAAAAGGTTATGGAGTCAATGTTCATAGTATTTAAAAGAAATCAATTCTGTATGTTCACTTCCAAATGTTTCCATTCAAATATTTTGTAAAGAAGAGTATGGAATGTTAATTTATTAATCTTTACGCAAATTTAATTTCAAACCTCGTATTTATCATATTTCTATTTAGTTTCAGAGTTTCAGATAACTTACATTGTAAGTATATTGGTTTTTTAAAGAACTTAAAAGAGCGTTATATTCACAGTATCATGCAGCATAAAGGCGATGAGTTCTTTTGTTGAGTATTCCAATTAATTTGTATACCCTACACCACCATAGGTGTAGGGGCTTATGCGTTTGTGCAGATATTTGTCTCGATTCGACTCAGAACCACTTCCTGAGTCGATTTCAGCATGACTGTTCGTCCGTCCCACTGGCTGTCCATGTAAAACTATTTTTTTTTGGCTCAAGGAAGACGCCTATTAAAATTGGTTATGATCGGTCCATTATTTCATATAGGACGAATTTAAATGACACCCCAGAATGGGATTTTTAGCCCATAAAATGCCTAAATATAAAACGATTTTAAACAAATTTTGCAAAACTGTGTCTTATTATATTCAAAAATGATGTGATGCACGTTAATCTCATACAACTTTTGAAACTCATAAATCGCACATAAACATGGGTATCGTAAAAAATATTTGGTCAAATCAGAGATAAATATAATCCAAAACTGCTGTACGAAATTAAACAAGGGTCGGTCCATATAAACCTAAAGAAAAAATCCTTTAAAACGCATAAATTTCACGTAAATGTTAATATCGTAATAATATATTGCACACATAAAAATAATAAGTAAAGCAAATTATGCGAGGGTCGTTCATTAATTTTTCGTAGCAGACATTTTAATCAACAATGTGGTTTAGGGTATCAAATAGTTGAGCTTGACCGACTATAACATTTTTACTTGTTTAAAATGTTGTTACCTTTTTTATTTTATAAAATAAAATAGAATAAAATATTTTTTTATTATTAATAATTTTTAAGATTTTATTACCTTTCTAAACATTTATCTTTGTGCACAACTTCCTCTTCCGTCTATTATTCTCTATTTTTATTTTCTTTTATTTAAAGCATTTTCTATTATAATTCTATTGTCTTTTCATTTTATTACCAACAGGATCATTTGATATGATCGGTCCGTGTCTTTGTTATCGCTGTGATAAAATCTTGTTGCTCTTGTTTATGACATTTAGTTTGACAGACAAACATCTAACAAAAACACGAAAAAAGGTTATAAAAACAACGGTATTTGTAAGATCTTTTTGGAAAAAAACAAACTAAAAACATATCTAAATTAATTTGAGAACTCATGGTGTTTTTTTGTATTTGAACTTAGAAATGAAGGCTATAAAATTATATAACCTGCTGGGGTCATTAAGTTAAATGTTAATAAAATGTCATAAATATTAACATGAAGCAGTAAAGTTATTGATTTGTGTGATATTTATTTTGAATTTTGATTTAATTAAAAGAAGTGAGAAAGCTTAAGTGAAATTTTGGGAATAACGGATATTTCTCAAATTGGAACTACAGTGGACAACAGTGATTTGTAGTCACAGTGTATTCTTCATTATTACTTTTGGTTTATTATACCATCCATCTGCATAAGTAATGAAAAGAGTAAATTCATTTTGTATTTCCGAGAGGAACACCAAGAATAAACCTCAATAAGTGTATATTTTCTTGCACCGAGACAAACTCAAAATTCTGAAAAAAAAAACTTTTTTAAAAGAATAATTGGATTTGGACAGATTTAGCCATATTAGACAGCTATTTTTTCATCATCATTGGATAGGATAATTATAGACTGATATAAGTAAGATCATACACTACAATGAATGTGCAATATATGACATATGTTTGAAACAATTTAAATATAGTTTTAAAGAAGTTTTTCACATAATTTGACCTAGCTCCTACATCAGACCTCTTCTTTTAGGGGATCAAATTCTTGAATCTGGACAGATTTTATTGAAATTAAGCATAATATTTTTCTATCTGTATTGAATATATGAAACTTATTTACGAATGTAGGCATCATCGGAGGAAAAACACGTAGTATTCAGTCTTTGATAGCAGTCAAAGGTCATAATGTTCCATCGTAAAAATGCACATATTACAAAACCGGTGAAAATTATTTAGAAAAGAATGGACGGGAAATTCTGGCTTTTCTTTTATAACTCACACTTTGTCCTTTCTGATTACCATTTCGGAAAAAAACAAGGTATTCGTGGATAACAGTATCTTTTTATCCAAAAATTATTTAGAAAAAAGTGGACGGCAAGTTGTGGCTCTTCTTCATTACATCAATTTAAACCGGGTATCTCTAAATGAGGTAGCGAGCCATTCAAGGGTAAGGCTTATCTGAATTTCTAGGCACAAAGTTATTGTGGGGGAGCATGGAGCCTGGTGATGAGATGGATTTAATAGGCAACATCTCGGACTGTTATATTACCTGGTCTTGTTTGACGTTCACAGGCCAACGAGATTTTTCAGGCCAACAAGCCTTATTATAAGATTATTGGCAGCAGTAATCCTTTTAAAGACGCAATGCTTAGCAATTATTTAATATGATCCAAAAAAATTTCAATATCTAAGATTGTTTTATACAATAAAAATCGAAAAAGGTACACGCACTATTTTCGAGACAATTTATCTAGATTGTATCTTATTTTCCTAAAAAAATACTAAAAATATATCATTTAAGCAATTGATGTCATTATGGGTCATTGTTTTATCTACATTTTATTTTAAAATAATTGAACTCTTGACATACATCTTTTACACATGATTATACTTAAGAAATAAATGTACTCAAATATACAAACTGCAAAAATATATCGAGTACGTAACATAAACTCAAAACCTTACAGCAATATCCTTTTAAGGATACATTTGCCTTTTTTCTTTTCCTTGTATTTCAGAAACATCGACAAAAGAGAAAAACGTTTATACCGTTGACAATCTGTATCTTTTACGTTGTATCTTTTTTCATTGCACAAGTGTCATTCAAGTGCATTTGTTTTTGTCCATCACAGATACATGAACTGCGCAGAGTACAGACTCCTGAAGACAACAATTGATTGCCTGACAGTTTACTCTTGATACCTTTTTTCATTCTGTTCTTGCCGTTCTTGCATCTCTGCAGTCTTCAGTCTTCTTAGTGGTGCTGTATGACGCCATTGATAAGATATCTGTTGGCGCCAACACATTACGTTTATGTGACATTTCTTCTCTTTTTCTTCTTATTACGTTATTTTTAAGTTACGCTTTTTGAAGTTGAGTATTGACCCAAAATGAGAGCAAAAGGTAATGGAATGAATTTTAATATATTTCGTATCAACAGGAAATTATCAAACATTGAAATTTCAAATAGAATTTCAAGTTTTTAAAAAGGGGAAATCTCTCAAAATTTAGAAAAAGAAATTCGAGATATGGAAATATTAAATGTACTTGTAAACTGGTAAGAAAGGATAAAATTTTAATAACTGAACTTATATGTTAATTAAAACGAAACCACCAAACTTTTAGTTTTATTTTTTATAGGAATGAATTTAGATCAGGCCGAAAATAAGAGGACATAAGTAAACGTTCCTTGATGAAAATTGCGTTATTTATTAAACCCGTAGTAACAAATAATTTTCTTCTTATGCCGCAACTGCATATTTCTTGCCAAGCCAAGAACCTTTTGGAAGAATTCTACTGTTTTTGGATCTTAAAGTTTTCTTCAAAATTCCCTCAAGCATCAGCATCGTAAAATTTTTGTTCAGGAAGTTGCAAAAATTCTGTCGGAACATACGTTTTTCAACCTATATGTAGCAAGAAAATTTGCTCTATTTTTGTCCCTTTATTTTTTGTAGCGTTCCAGTCTGTCCAGTCTTTCAAGGGACAAGTTCTACCTGTACTTTTCATTGGAACCAGTTTGATGGCTACAATGTTTTGTAGCATCAAGCAGCGTTCCGTTGAAAATGTTTAATAATTTTAGTATAATTTTTTTCTGGTCACTTATTTTGATCGGATTAACAAAATATTCATTTCTTTGACATTAAACAAGTTAATGATATTTACTACAAAGGTAAAATGATCAGAAAAATATCAAGTATTATTTGAGCTACAGGTTTTATAAAAAACGTAGGTTCAGAGTTCTCCGATCTTAGTTTGTATTAAAGAATTTCATCCTAAATATAAATTTCATAACTTATATGCAGAGAAGTCTGCAGAATCGACATCGGTCTAGTCAATCAGAAGTTAGATGTTTGTTAAAAGAAATAATGGTTGGAACCAAACCATATTTTGGATACAACTAAAGGTTTATTGTGCAAAAAGTGAATTAAAATAATTAATACTTTTCATCCATAATAAATTCATTCATAATTTCTCTTTTTATTAAAAAAATCCTCTAAATAATTACTACTCGTCCTTGGTTTAAAGTTAATTAGTATTTGTTTTACTCTGTGATCCATGCAACCCCGGTGTTCTTTAAATAAAATTCAGTAGTTTAATTTTGGGTAGTTTTATTGCATTTTTATTTAGGCATTAAAACATTTATTTCAATTTACAATGTTTCCTCAAGATAAGATATATATACATATGGCAGCCGAAAAAAAAACCTTCCAAAAAAATTTATATACATATTTTCATTTTTTGTATATTTCAGCATCAGGTTGTCTGGGTCATCAAACAAACGGGAATGACTGAATGAATGAAAAAACAGGAGAAAAATATATAACTGAATTTCAACTAAAATTTGTTTACATGAAAATACTTTTAAAATTTAATCTGTTGAAATTTTTACAAAGGCGTTGACTCGTTTATAAAGCTCATAAATTAATCAATTGTTTCGCCATTTCTTTCTTTTCACGTTATTTTTGTTGCAAATTAAGACAATCTTCATTAATTCCACCCAAAATATATATAAAACAAATTATAGTCGGTCAAGCCCGACTATCTAATACCTTGTACTACATTGTTGGTAAGAAATTGGAGTTATGAAAAATTAATGGACGACCCCCGTACACTTTGATGTTCTGATTTATTCTTAAGTGTACACTACATTATTATGACTCTATGATTTTTTGTGGGGGATTATATGAGAGCTACTAGAAATTATGGACGGACTGTTGTATAATTTTGCATATAGATTGGTTATATTGACCAATTATTATTACAATACATATGAAATTTGTGTCCTTCAAAGCAATATTTGTATGGGATCTATGAGAAGAAATAGACCAACCATTTTATTATTTGGCATATTGTTTTAAAATTTTGCACTATTTTTTCAAATTTTCTTAAAATCGCTTTATATTTTGGAGGAGGGAGGTACCTAAAATATTAGACTGACATGTCAATAGTATTAATATGCACCTAATTTCATCAATATATCTGAAAAATTGCGATCTGAAGGATGTTCGTTTATATGGACAGCCAAGAGAACGGACGGACAGAGGGACATCGTTAATTCGACTCATAAAGTGATTCTGAGTCGAACGCTATACTTAAAGTTGGGTGTAATATTTTCTTCTGCATGTTACAGATATCCATCTACAGTGGTGTAGGGTATACAAATAAAATAAGAAGAAAAAAGCAAACTGAATTAAATAAATTTTAAAATAAAGTGCAATTTTTTCTGTTGCGTTTTCATTTACTTTATTTTATGTTTTTGATGTTGAAACGCCAAATTCTTGAGAATTTATTTTTATTCCAGACTTGTGTTAAGATTTGTATAAGTGATAAATATTTTTTAAGTGAAACAACAGCAAAAAATATAATAAATGTTTGCAATAAACACCCAACACATGAAGTAATTAATTTTAGTATTAAAGCGCTAATTTTCTGACAATTTAATTCAAGACAATATTTTTTGGTTTATTTTCTTTAGCTTCTGCTTTTATTTGCTCAGATTATAGTTAAATTTAGAGAGATTTCGTATTAAGATAATACAGTGGAATAAAAACAAGCAAGTTTCGATATTAAAGAAAGCTTTTACATTCCATACTTCTGCGAAATCTGAGGCGATTTAACTATATCAGTTTATAGTTTGCTGTTGGTACCTCATATCCAAACAATTGACAAAGCTCAATGAAATTTGATCTGAGTTGTAATAGCCTTACTAAAGATTAATTTTTCATGTAATATATTTTCACCAGTCCAAAACAAAATTGTTTTTCTAACAAAAAAAGATTGAGGTCGTTATCTTACTCAGTTCCAAAATTTTTACATTGATAAAATATGGGTGTCATCTAAGAATCTCTAAAAAAAGCTAAGCTCTTCTACCATAAGTATGTAAAATTTCATATTAACTCAACCATCGAATCAAATGTTTAATTCAGAATAAAAATTACCACACTGTGTACTGTATGGTTCCCAAACTTTTTTTATTACAAAAGTCAGGCTAAGGATATATAAATTGATCAAATTGAGAGAATCCATTAATTTTTTGAACTTTAACTCTACATCAGAACCTTAAACGTAAATAAACCTTTCAGAAAAGTTTAATTTTAATATTTGTTTCAAAAGAATTTTCTGACAATTTAATTCAAGACAATATGGGTTTTTTTGGTTTATTTTCTTTAGCTTCTGCTTTTATTTGCTCAGATTATAGTTAAATTTAGAGAGATTTCGTATTAAGATAATACAGTGGAATAAAAACAAGCAAGTTTCGATATTAAGAAAGCTTTTACATTCCATACTTCTGCGAAATCTGAGGCGATTTAACTATATCAGTTTATATGTTTGCTGTTGGTACACTCATATCCAAACAAATTGACAAAGCTCAATGAAATTTGATCTGAGTTGTATAGCCTTACTAAGATTAATTTTCATGTAATATCTCCAATTGTTACAGCTCATTTAACGACATTTTTGTCACATAATTTGGATTTAATAACGCATTTTAACACATTAAATATATTTTTACCAGCCCAAAACAATTTTTACATTGAAATTTCGCATATTTATGTGTCATCGTGAGTAATAAGAAGGTGAAAAGTAGATTTATAAGACCCCACTTATCTATCTATGCATCCACTATGGCTTCCATAATGGCTTCTATAAATGTAACAAAGCCACACTCTTCTGCCATTAGTATGTAAAATTTCATATTAACTCAACCATCGAATCAAATGTTTAATTCAGAATATAAAACCTTTTACCACACGGTGTACTGTGTGGTTCCCAAACAGTTTTTAATCGCAAGAATCAGACTAAAGGTATATAAGTTGAGATCAAATTGAGAAAATCCAATAATTTTTTGACCTTTAAACGTAAATAAACCTTTCAGAAAAGTTTAATTTTAATATTTGTTAAAAAAAATTCGAAAAAACAGCGATACTTGATGGAACTTCAGAAAATCCTTTTATCTATTACCTAAAACTAGCTTTTATCCGGTGCGCTTTGCAGTAATTGGGGCCAAATTCTCGCTATAGCAGATCTTTAGATATTTGAAAATCAGTAATTGCTTTGTATGGTGGCTACTTCTCCCCCTGATCGTATTCATCTTACTTTTTTTCAAATAAAACAGTTCAAAACTCTCGCTGTTACAGTTCTTAAGATATCCTATAATCAATATTTGCTTTGTATGGGAGTACTCCTTTCCTTGGTCCTTAATATGATTTCTTTGGCGGACACTTAACCTACTTTCCTCCAATTCTACACCCTTTTTTGTTATATTTACTTCCTTTTTGGTTCAGGGTACAAATACTGACGTCAATTTTCATTGAGCTCTTTCAATTATTGTGAATGTGAGTGTTTTTAGAAAGAGAGAGAGAGAGCTCTTTAACAGAAATCGGGAAACCAAATTATACAACGATCCATAATTCTTGTAGGTATCCGATTTTCATCACCACTAAAAAATTACTAGTGTAGTATTCGAGCACTATTTGCAAAATCGATTTTTACCAACCTTCGGTTTCGTTAATGTTGACAGTCATAAGACGTTTTTGGCTGATCAAACTTTATTGTATAATTTTGTTTCGAAATCTTTTCTTTTTAATAGATTAAACCATTGAAAAGGGTTTTTAAATGGTAATATTTATTAGTCGTTTATATTTAGAAATAAAATTTGGTCTTATTATAGTGATTGGGAAAAGGATGAATTAATTATTATACCCTCCACCACCACAAGTGGTGAAGGTATATTAGGTTTGTCATTCCGTGTATAACGCCTAGAATCTAAGACCCTACAATGTATATATTATTGCATCAAATCAAAAACTGAGTCGATTTAGCTATATTCGTCAGTCTGTCTGCCTTTAGGAAACATTCTCACGCCTAGAATAATTGTCCGAATTCAATAAAACTTGGTCAAATTGTTTGTTATTGTCCTAAGCAGTTTGTTATTTAAAACCTGCTATATCGGTTTATAAGCAAGGAAGTTGTAGACCGATATCTGAAACAACCTCAAAATTTCCAAAATGATCTCTTATAATTTCTTCCGAAAATTTTAGCATACAATTGCACGTGCTTCATCATCGTGCAAAAAATTATCAAAACCTAATTAACAGCAAAAAAGTTATAGACTATAATATGCAAAATTTTGATACACCCCAAACTCTTTATGTCATATGGGCCGCATTTTTAATTAATAATTTGCTGCAATTTGTCACATATATTTATTCTGATACAATAATAAATCCAACGAAGTCATATTGTTCTGGGGTCATTAATTGACCCAGCTCCCATATAAGGCCACTTCCCGGAATATGTTTTATAGCTTATAGAACTCTTAAATTTGAGCATGGGTCCATAATTTGATATAGCTTTCTTATAAGGCCTCTTCCCGGAAAACCGGTTTTTAATGTATATTTTTAGTTACTTGTTTTATATTACTGTAATAATCTTTGTGTGATAATGAGGTCATAGATTGACCATTTAGTAAAAATGTTAAAGGTTGGTAAGAAATCTCACTGAAACCTATTCTCTCTCAATTCATCATTTAATATCTGATTTAGCCCACTGTACGTTTTTTTCCTTTTTTTTTGAATTACAGAAGCATTAAATATTAAAATTTGTCCTTTTTATATATAAAAACTACTAAACATTTATCACCAAAAAATAAAACTTTGTCTTTTATATTTTAACTTAACTCTTAATTCATAGCAAAAGTTATTGTTCTGCTTCATCAAACCCTGAAATTATACCAAAACTATATATTTTTCAAATTTATTTTAAACCTAAAAAGCTTCGCTCCATTAAAAAAACTTGTCTCATTTAAACTTATAACCCTAAATCAAACTTTAAATCATGTGTTTTGTTGGATTTTACTTTTTTTATTCAAAGAAATTCAACTTAAAATCAAATCTCATAAATATAACAAAAACAACTTTTTAATTTTACTTTAACCAAAAATTTTAAAAACAACAAAAAACAATTCTCACCAACAACCTCATAAATTCTTAACAAGACGGTTAAGAAATTAATAACAACAAAAGCAAAAAATAAATAACCACAGAATTTAAATTAGGAAGCTGAAATATGCGAATTTCAGAAAAAAATATAGTGGCAAAAAAAAAAAAACCAACTTTAAGGTGAAATTATTTATGAAGTCTACCGAAAATAACCAAAATATGCGAACATATACAAAAAGTCGTTAATTAATGTGTGTCATTAAATAATTCGAAATGAATCAATGTTGTCCAGAGGATTAAAGTTGGAAAACATTATTGACACCTTTTTTTGCCACAAAAAAATAAAACACATGAAATCATTATGGAGAAGTGGAAAAATGTTTTTTGTTGTTTATTTAAACAAATGCATGTCATTAGTTAAGAATTATTAGGGGTATTCAGAGAAAACATTATTTTTTCTTTATTTTTATAAAGAACTTAAAGTTACTAGCTCATATCTAGTCCAATTCTACTTCATTTCTTATTCATTTCTAGTTCATATCTAGTTAAATTCTTGTTCAGTTCAAGTTTATGTCTAGTTTAGTTCAAGTTCAGTTCTGATTCAGTTATAATTCAGTTCCATTTCAGTTTTAGTTCTGTTCTAGTTCATATCTACTTAAGCTCTAGTTAAGTTCTTGTTCAGTTAAAGTTCATATCTAGTTTAGTTCTTACTCCATTCTAGTTCAGTTCTAGCTCATATCTAGTCCAATTCTAGTTACTTTCTAATTCAGTTTTAGTTCAAATCTAGTTAAATTCTTGTTCAGTTCAAGTTCATAACTAATTTAGTTCCAGCTCAGTTCTAGTTCTGTTCTAGTTCATATCTACTTAAGTTCTAGTTCAGTTCTAGTTCATATCTACTTAAGTTCTAGTTCAGTTCTTCTTCCGTTCTAGTTCATATCTAGTTCAAATTTAGCTCATATCTAGTCCTGTTCTAGTTTCGTTCTAATTCAGTTCTACTTCAGTTCTGGTTCAGTTCTTGTTTAATTCTTGTTTATATCTGGTTCAATTTCGGTTTTGGTTCAGTTCTAGTTCAGTTATTATTCTGTTCTACTTAATATATAGTTCAGTTCTAGTTCCGGAATTAATACTTTAGAGGGGAAGTATTTTTATCTTGTATTAAAACATTTAACTTCCTTAAGTGCACATCCTTGTGATTTAAGTTTATTATTTCCAACACTCCTTAAGAATTAATGCATAATTGTTGTTCTTATAAAACTTATTTAAAATTCTGATTCATATTATTTAGTAAGAATTTTTCATTTGAACTATAAACTATAAGATTATAAATGATGAAGTGTTTATGTCCACAATTGTTGTTTCAATAATCACATCATAAATAAAGGTTGAGAAATTTTTGGGAACAATAATGATATCAAGACATTCTTAAAAGATTCATTAATTACAGGTTTAATAAAGTTGGAGAAAAAGTCTTAGTTCTCATTAATGGATTTCAAGTTTCTGTTAAAATATTTAGTTCTATTTTGTTTTCATATTTTACATAAAAAATAAAGTCTTTTGAACCCGTAGTTCTCCAGAATTACGTAATTTGTAACCTTTCAGTTTATATCGTTATATGTAACTGTTATGTTTTAAAATGGAAATTTCTACAAAATGTGGATCTATCATTCCAAATTATAGTTATTTCCACTTATAAGAAATTTGCAAAAAGAACTTTTAATTTTTTTTTAACAAACAGAAACTGGATTTAAACAAAATGTAAGCGTAACATATAATTCTTTGTATTTCTTACTTAAATCGGAACAATGGAAAAAAGTTATAGGCTGGAATATGCAAAATGTTGATACACCCCGAAATCTGTGTGTCATATGGATTACAGTTTTGATGATAATTTTCTAAATTCTTATTTTGGTACAATTATAAATCCAGGATGAGCTGGGTTTATTATATGACCTAGCTTCTATATAAGGCCCTTTCCCAAATATTGTTTATAGCTTACAAAAGTCTTAAATATGAACCAATTCTATTAAGAATTTGTATAAGTAATTTTCTAATTGTCCTAAATGTATTAAACTTAACAAACACGATCTTTCCAATCTCAATCCATATTTTGCTATATCTCTTATATAAGGCGCCATCCCGGAAAACAGTTTTGGGTTTATAAAACAAGTAAACAAATACAATTTCTATTGAAATTGGAATCAATTACTTTTCTAAATAAAAAAATATATATCAATTTTAGTGAAACTCGACACAATCATTTTTATTAACTTTCTACTAACGTAACTAGATGGAGAAATATCGGTTCATGTTTTCTTATTGCTTTAGTTACAAAACTGTTATATAACGACCAATACCATTTGGTAGATTTATTTTTCTTACTGTATTGAATATAGATTTTTTCATATTTCTTTATAGTGTTAATATTAAGGCTTTTCCTGGTAAAAATTTTTATACCCTCCACCATCACAAGTGGTGATAACGGTATCTTAATTTTGTCATTCCATGAAATCATCTCAGACCCTATAATGTAGATATTATTGCATCTTTCTTTATCTGTTGGAAACATTCTCACGCTCAGAATGTCATTGAATTGAATGAAATTTAGCCACATTATTGGTTATTGTCCTAAACAGTTTCGTATTTTAGCTTTATAGGTTTATTAGCAAGGAAGTTATAGACTTATATCTGAAACAACCTCTTAATTCTAAAAAATAACTATTCTAATTTCTTCAAAAAAATGTAATTGGACTTAATCAAAACTTTAATTTTAGCATACAATTGTGCGTACTCCATCATCGTGCAAAATATAATTAAAATCTGATTAACGGAAAAAAGGTTACAAGTCATAATATGCAAAATTTTGAACCCCAAACTGAAATTTACTGAAATTCGTCACATATACTTATTTTGATACAATAATAATTCCAAAGACGCCATATTGTTCAGGGGTCGTTATTTAACCCAGCTTCCATAGAATGCCTCTTCCCGGAATATGATTTATAGCTTATAAAAGTCTTAATTTGTCACAATTAAGATACTAACTAATGTAATTATATGTTTTAAATTTTATTAACATGGGTCCATATTTTGATATAGCTCCCATATAACGCCCCTTTCCAGAAAACAGATTTGAGCTTATAAAACAATAAAATAAAGATAAATAAATTCCATTGAAATTCGGCACAATTATCTTACAAATTTCGCCCTTTACAGCACACAGGTTTTAGAGTGTATCGAAATTTTTCATATTTCAGCTTATAACGTATATTATATTGATCCGATTCTAATGATTGTTTGTAGAATTATAAAAATATATAGCTTTATACGACTGTGTCCTCTTGTTTAAATCCAGTTACCTTTTGTTGAAAAGATTAAAAAAGTTCTTTTTTGAAATTTCGTTATTGTCTCAGATATCGCACTATAACTTTCTTTTGATGAACCGATATAGCTGGTTTTAAATCGGAAATTGCAGGACAATAGGAAATAACATGGCCAAATTTCATTGAATTTGGATAATGATTCTAGGCTTGAGAATGTTTTCAACAAAATCGACTCAGATTTTGATACGATACAAGAATATATATAATTTATAGGGTCAGAGATGATACCTTCTTGGCATTACACATGGAATGAATTGAAAATTGTTTCCCCAATTGAAATTTCATATTAATTTGATAATTTGTATTATTTCTGTTCAAAAACTTTTTTTCATAAACTTAAAGCTCCGTCGAATATTCGATAACTTCATATCAACTGTAATTTTATTCATATTTTAAATTTATTGTTATTTTAAATCAGCAGTATATTTTCCATGACCTAATTTCTCTTAAAACCTAATTTAAATTAAATTTTCAAAATTTCTTAAAATATTTCTACCTTAAGTGGTTGCCACATAATAACGACACAGTCATCTGGCACTTAACCTCCTCCACCCAAACAAATAATACAAACGAGATGTGAAAAAAAGAAAAGAATATAAACCACAAAAGTGTTTACAATGTTAATAGGAGGAATTAGATTGTGGGTATTTAAAATTGATAAAAGTGCTAATTTTAAACATAAATAATCTAAAAAGCTTTTAAAGTTAAAATACCAAAAAAGAAAAACGGAATAGAAATTTCTAACAAGACTCTTAAAACTGACAAAATATTGTCTTTAAAGAGAATAAATTACAAAGTAAATACGAACAAAATAAAAAAAATAATAAACAGCATCGATAAAACAACAAACTGGTCGCTCTTTTTTGTTGTCTTTTTTGAAATAATTTTCTTTTTGTTTTTGTTATTTTTTTTGGTATTTTCCATATTACAAAACGACCACACGCACTTTATTTTGCTTTAGATGTAAATTAAATGCTAAATGAAATATTCCCAAAAAAATGCAGTTTGAATAGATTTTAAAAGATGCTCGAAAAGCTCTTAACAGAATGACCCATATTTGTTAAAAGCCCCTTGAGATTGTCTTGTCTTCATATCAAATGAAGAAAATGTAATTTCTCTCGAGTCTTTGCTTTTTTTTCTAACATCAATTTATTTAATAACAATTTGTTTGTTTTTCATTTTACATGCATAAAATTTACTAAATAACTTTTTTATGACAAAAAGGAGGGGGACGAAGGCATGCGGACGGATGAATAGATGTTATGTTAAAATGGACATGTGGGGAAATTATTGTTGTTTTTTGGAAGGTCAGTAATTTAAAAGATTAAATAGATAAATTGTGATTACTGTTTTATTTCAATATGAAATCAGGACTAATTCAGATCTAGTTCACTCCTAGTTAAATTTTAGTTCGATTCTAATTCAGTTCTAGCTCAGTTCTATTTCACTTCTAGTTCAATTCCATTTTAGATTTTGTTTAGTTCTAGTTCAGTTCTAATTCTATACTGGTTCTGTTCTAATTCGGTTATGATTCAGTTCTGGTTCAGTTCTAGCTCTGTTCCAGATCACTTCAAGTTAAGTTCTATTTCACTTCTAAGTTCAGTTCTATTTCAGAGTTTGTTTAGTTCTATTTAAGTTCTAATTTTATACTGGTTCAGTTCTAGTTCGGTTGTGATTTTTTCAGTTCTGTTTTTCTTTAGTTCAGTTCTAGCCGAATTCTAGTCTTCTAGTTCACTTTCAGTTCACTTCCATTTCAGATATTGTTCAGATCTATTTTAGTTCTATTTCAGTTTCGGTTCAATTTTGGTTCAATTCTGGTTAAGTTCAGGTTCAGTTCTGGTAACACAAGTGGTGATGAGAGTATATTAACTTTGACATTCTATATGTAGCATAAAGATATAATCATCTAAGATCCCATAAATTATTATATTCTTGCATCAAAACCTGGGTGGATTTAGCTATGTTCATTTGTATGTTGCCAAATTCTTGCTGTTGTTTCAAACAATTTCATGAGAATATATATAAGTTATTGACCGATATCTGAGACAACCTAATAATTCGGAAAAGCTCCTTTTACAAAATGTTCAGAGGTAGTTGGATTTAAATCGAATTTACTGATAGTTTTATATAACTCTACATCGTACGAAAAAATCGAATAATAAAGAGATAAAGTTATAAGCTGATATATTCAAAATTTTGATACACCTCAAAATCAGTGTACTATGTAAATTGCAGTTTTGAAAATAATTTTATGCAGTTTAAAACATTCTTTGTTATAAAAATTAAGTCTAAGTAACTTGTTTGCGCAAGTTCCACTATTCGACCTAGTTCCCATGTAAGGGCTCTTCCGGTAATGTGGTTTTAAACTTATAAAACACTATACCGATTCTGTTGAATTGCTTTATTAAATATATGTTATTAGTTTGACCATATTTTGCGGTAGCTTTCATATAAGGAAGCTCTTATATAAGACCCCTTCCCGAAAAAGATTTCTATGCTTGGAAAATTCCTATGTACTCACCAATTTTTTTGATGTTGGGTACAATTATTTTTATAAATTCTTTTTTAGTCCCTTTCCCGGAATAAGAGTTTTGGCTTAAAATTTTTTCATATTTTTTAAAATTCTTTCCAAATTCGGATAATTGTAGTACTGTATTCTATATATGTACTAAGTTTATATTCCTTTATCAAACAGTATTACTTTTTTTAACAAAGACGTCCATTATTAACCTTAGGTTGCTGCCTGCATTTATATGAAGTTGAAGAATGTCTTCCAATACAATATGAGTTAAAGCATAACGTAATTGGTGAAGATTATTCAAGAATCGGCTTAGCCGAATACGACATTCTTGGTTGTTATGATTCCATTCTTTTAAAATTTTATCTTAAATTATGTATTGCAACTATTTTTAATATGTGTTTACATATCCATTGATCTATGACCCTTCAATGCAAAAGATTTTTGTTCATATAAAAAACACATATTTTACATTTTCATAAAGTGTTTGATAGGGAAAAAAACAAGAATTTATGATTGACTCCCCCTCATTTGAATTAATAACAAATTAACTCATTAATTTAAAAATGTTTGTTCTTTTATATAAATTTCATTTTTATTTTATTATATTTTTTATTGACTGCATTTGACTTTTACGCTTCTATATCGTTTCGAAAATGATATTAAAAATAGAGGGTGCTAAAATATTTATTTTTAGCTAATAAACACAATTTGAAAATGTTCAAGACTATTAATCAAATAAAAAAAATGTTATTTTATATTTTTATACCCTACACCACCACCAAAAGCGGTGAAGAAGGTATATTAACTTTGTCAATCCGTGTATAACGCTAAAAAGGAATCATCTTAGACCCCATAATGTATATATATGTTCTTGCATCAAATCAAAATATGAGTCAATTCAGCTATATATCTCTCGGTCTGTACCCCTGTTCTTGGCACGCTTACATCCGCAATAATTGATAGAGCGTAATGACTTTTGGTCTGAGCAATTGTTATAGTCTCGAAACGTTTCCTCTTTATAACCAGCAAACTCGGTTTCTGATATTGAAAGCTAATAGGCCGATATATGAGGCAAACTCAAAATTCAAGCTAAGAACTTTCGTTAAATTGTCAATTATAAATCGACCAATAACAATGATATAACAAATTTTTGTAACTAATCAAGCGTTTCTGTGTTATAGTTTAATAAAAAATGTTATGTATTTTATACGTTTGTAAGAGTATGTGGGTGTAAGTACAAAATAACGTATTAATTACACGCATTTGGTAGAGGCTATAGAAGATTCGGCAAAGCCGAATACATCATTCTGACTTGTTTGGAAATCATATGTTTAAGTTTGTGTAAGTGTGTGCGCTTTTTCTTGTCTAGTTCATATTAATATCTAAGAGTTTATGTGTCGGTCCTTTAGTAAATGTTTTTTGTCCGTCTTTCTCTTGTGTTAGTATGCGTGTGTGTGTGTGTGTATGTTGTATCTAAAGCATAAAGTGTTAATTGAAAATGGCAATTAAAAGATATGACACAACAACTGCTCGATATTTTTACACTTGAATTGCTACAAATACATTTACTTCCCTCTTCCCCCCTTCATAATCATACATCCCCTTAGATTTAAAATATTTGAATGTAGAAAATTTTGAAGTAAAATTTTTAATTGTGCATATCGTACGTGGTTCGAGTTGATGTTGTTGTTGAAGATAATGATGGCTGTGACTCTGATGGTGTTGATGTTGCATTGTTTATCTTTTGTTGCCTATTGTTTCTTTTCGATTGTTGTTAGTGTCTTGTAAATGTGGCATGTTCTTTCCGTTGGGGTGCTCTTTATGTCTTTTGGTTTTATTTATTTGTTTTTATTTTAAATTGAAAATTACATTATTTGTCATGTTTTGTGGAAATTTATTTTTATTTAAGTTATTTTTATTTTATATACAAATTGCAAATGTTTTAGTTAATGTTTTGTTTAGATATTAATTTTAAGTATATGAGATTTATTTATTAGGTGATAATTTTATTTTAAAATAAAAATATTTTCGAATATATTCAACGGGTAAATATTGAACTACAAAAATTTCGAGACCATCAAAATTTTTGGAAGTGCCATGAGCTATGGCTATATATCCATAAAGGGGTAATTTTAACGATATCTAAATAATTCATTCATATAAAAATACTATAACAAGAATCTGTATATATAAATATGAAACCGTGTCGAGTGGTTTGTTTGTTTAGGACTTATAGATTCTCCAAGAATGATTAAGGGCTATAAAAATTCCGATAGAACCAGGGTGACAGGTACTCCCATACAAAGCAAATATTAATTATCGATTATTCAAAAAACTATAACAGCGAAAATTTTCAAATTTTTATCTTAATCACTTTCTCAAGGATCTGTTTTACCCGAAAAAATGTAGAACAAAAATTGGTTTCATTTGTGAATAAATATTTCATCATAGTTTGAAAGCAGGCCATATTTCGACTTTGTATTTGTTTGGATATATAAGATAAAGTAGCTTCTCTGGATAGCACATTGGCCAGTCCATTATCGAAGTGATCCCTATGCGATGGAATCCAAACTAGTGTGGTGTCAGATATCTGTGATAGCCTTGTTAATTTTTTATAACATCGGCATACTAAAAATTATTTTAGTCACGTGAGCGTTCAGTGACAGAAGATGCGCCTGATTGTCTACAAATGTAACGTTATTTCCAAAATTTGACCAGAGAAAGCTCGCATGAAGTACATAGTAAATGTTTCAGCTTCAAATATATTGCATTCATCAAGATGCCGATATTAAATGCATACTCCGATTTCTTCCGATAAAAACAACAGCCCCTACACCACAGCTAAGTTTCTATCAAAGTTCCTTCGTGCTTTTCGAACGGGCTGAGTTAGTACTGTTGTGAACAATACCAACTCAGTTTTGTTTTAATTGGCCCCTATTAATCCACATTTTAACACGTCTTCCTACTAGCTTTGACGAGTTATTGTTATCTAGACTTGTCGTGACCGTTCTGATATACCCTTCAGCATCTATATTGTTCAGACCGTTCTGAATTATTATCGTTGTGGCTTTGTTGAAAGCAATATCAACATCTAGGAAGGATGTTATGGTATATTGATTTTATAACCCACACTACTTCATGTAGTGCAGTTTCGGTGGATCGATCCTTAAGGTAAGTATGCTGACTGTGTGAGAGGAGATTGAGTCTTTCAAATATCTTCAATTGGAAGGAAGAAAGACTTATTGTCCTAAAGTTCTTTGCTTTCTTATGACATTTTTTTTTAAATTTCCAGATTAAAGACGAATTTAACCTTTTCCAGTTTCCATGAATGTTAAAGGCAAATCATAAAGATCTTCTGAAGCCAGGCGAAGACAGTTAATTTATGAGTGGGATTGAAAAATGGGAACAGGTAGTCCATCTCCGTTTAAAATCTACGAAACTTTTTGGAAAAGTACAAAGCTTTTTTAAGCTCTTTTAACAAGACCCCAACATTTCTCCACTAGCCTTAGCACCGGACAGTGTGGTGAATTTTCATATCTTTGTGAAAACTCAATGGCTTGTTTACTACAGTGGCAAGATGCCAAGTCAGGCCAAAAAACATCAGAAAAAGCATAAAGTCTTATAAATGGAAGCAGCATTTTGTATTCCTTAATATAAATTTCGGTTTATATAGAACCCGTTGTAACAAATAATTGGTATCTGCATATTGCTGCGTATTGTTTGAAATATGAAGAATTTTTTGGGAAATTTGACAGCATTTGGATCCTAAAAATCTTGCAGCACATAAATTTCGTTATCAATTATGCAACAAGAATGTTCTTTTCTAAAACTTTAATTTATTGACTTTAATTTTAGTTCTTTGTTTTTTGGCCTCTAAATTTTCAGTGGCGTTATTGTCAGGAACTTTTTGAGCCCTGTATGTTTTAAGACATTAGTTGAGCTTTAACTTTTCTTACCAAATTGTCTGAAATTTCTCTCCAAATTGTCTTAAGTTCTCTCGTTACTGTTAATTAACATTAGAAACTTTTATTTTAATCATCAACAAAAGTTATGTTAAAAAACGCGTGTTAGGAATTTTTCGATCTCATTCCTTACATTTTTGCCTAATGCGAAAACCACAAATTATTTTAAATATATAATTTTTAGAACATTTACTTTATTTACATATCATTTAACACAAAAACATATAAACAGCTGCCTACGAAAATCGATTCATCACATTTGCATGCTGAATCCATATAAAGAAAAAATCATGTAACACACACTCAATCAATATGGACAGACCATGACCATAACCGATAAGTAGCAGCAATTAAAATAAATGATCGGTTTAGCTAGAATTATACAATTTGCATATGTCCAAACAATGGTTTTGGGAATAAAACAAATAAAGAAAATATTGGAAATGATCTTTAGAAATTTGTGTTAATAACATTTCAAAAGGGGGTTGTAATAGAGTAATACGGGAAATAAATTTCAGATTATAGGGAAATTGCTACTTACAGAGCATTACAAGGGTTTTTTCTGTATCGCAGGCAAAAGAACAATTTCATTTTTAGGGGATTCTTAGATGGTGAGAAAATGCTGTTGTTCCAAAAACTTATTAAAATCCTAGAGATTACATTAATTTCTTTCTATATCGTCGTTTTATAGTTTAGGGAATTTTTTAAAGGTACCTTAACATTCACTCTTTTTATAAAGTTTAAATTTGAAAAAGAAAAACAAAGAACATTAATAAACCTTTAATAAACTATTTTCAACATGACCCTTTTTTGCTGAGAGTGACATTTAATTTTTTTTTCATTTTTGCCTTTAAACTCAATGATTTGTGGCACATGCTGTTTGTGTTTGTTATTTAAATATCTGAAACATTTATGAACCCTATCAAAATATTTACCTTTATCTCGTTTAATATTTTCATTTTTTTGTTTTTGTAGTTTCTTTACAAAAGGACACTATTTCTGAGCCTTCAAAAGTTATAGTCGGTTGAAAGAAAGAAACATCATAAAAGGAGAAAAAACGCAAATCTCTTGTGACAACATAAATAAAAACATGATTTAATAGTATGTCAAGGATCAACGTTAAAGGATCAGCAGGAAATTTACAACTGGGATTACAAACATTTTGTTTTTTACTCTGTCATTTAAATGAAACAGAGAGAAGAGAGTGCGATGCACACAAACACACATTCATATACAAATGATCGCTTGAGCAAATAAAAAATAATTTAAAAAGAACTATAATCATAAACATATACAATGGCACGAGTATTTTAAATACGTACACAGAGAGAAAATTGATGAGAATTAATTTTAAATAAAAAATCTCGATAACATGTATATATAATATTTATTTTTTCTGAAGGGCTTTATGAAACAAAAAGCTTCTATGTAAATTTTTTATCGAAATGGCATAGATGCCATTTAAGGATCATTAAAAGCACTGAACTCAACTGATCACAGTAGCCTCATTGGTCTTATTGTCCCAAAATTGATGGACAACATTAACCCTAAAAATTCTTGTCTTATATAGTACGAAATTTAACACATATTCCTTTTGGAATTTCCAATTAATCTGGTAAAAAATTGATTAATGGTTATGAAAATGCTGAGAGGATGGTCACATGGTTCTTCCTTAAGCTGACAGTTTTGAATCAAATGAAGACAATTTGAATATTTTCTAGCTAATGAATACTACCACGGGACAAAACATCCAAAGTGGAGCCAAAATGAAAAGTCGAAAAAAGTAAAATTCAGGTACAATAATAAATTTATGAAGTGAGTGTAGATCAACTTGCAAGTCACACTCCATTATCAACACTCGTTTGTGACAAAATCCTTATGATATTTATGTCCAGCTCTCAAGAGCGGATGAAGACTAAGGAAGCCAAAATGAAACTATAATTTGATCTACTTTAAATAAATAGCATGACGAATAGTGAGACTAGTGAAAGCATTTCAAGACTCATGCCCAAAACCAAAAGTGACTGTTATTAGACAGACATATTAAGTAAAATCCAGGAGGCAATGAAATCTGGCTGCTATATTCTAGATTCCTACCTATATCTCTCTACTCCAATGATTAAACCTCTAGAGAGTTGTACACATTTTCTTTCTTTTAATGTAAAGCTATTGAGCAATTCGTAGTGTAAAGTTGTTGGTTTTATGATTTATGAGATGATGTTTTTATAGAAAAAATAAATTTCATTATATTAAACGGTATCAACAAACGCCTAATTAAATTTAAATCATATGTAAATACCTTAAAGCTAATACAGATCTCAAACCAGCAAAAGGTGAAAAAATCGCACATATTAATGTTACCAAAAACTTAAGCGTATAGATGTGT
Organism: Cochliomyia hominivorax; assembly: GCA_004302925.2. Taxonomy (NCBI): domain Eukaryota; kingdom Metazoa; phylum Arthropoda; class Insecta; order Diptera; family Calliphoridae; genus Cochliomyia; species Cochliomyia hominivorax. Next base: position 48,852,032 of record PYHX02000158.1, read on the forward strand.
GAAACAATAAAATTAAAATCAAATTCATACAAAATTCATGAACAATTTTTATTAATGAAATTTTAAATAAATAATTAAAATCAACTTTGTTAAAATAATTTTTTCTCTAAGTGTACCGAACTCAATATGAACACAACAATATGATATTTTTTGCAATTTCTATAGTTTTTATTTTTAGTTTCTCATTCCAATTCCTTTTATTTTCTATACACATTAGAAAAACTTAGGGAGGGTTTGCTAATAAAAGAAAGCAAAAAAACAAAAAATAGAAAAAAAACATCCATAAATGATGATTAGCCTGCTGTAAACACAGCGGAAGTGGGTTGTTACACATTTTTTTATTTCCACGTCATACAATTGCAGGCTCTTTTTTTAACAAACATTTTTGTTACAGTTTGATTTTTTTTCATTTTTTTGTTTTGTTTTTAACCATTATTATACAAATTTCTATTGTTTGTAATTTTCGTTTTTATTTTCTAATAAAAAAGAACGAAAGGCTGAACTAATCAGCAATAGTTTTTATCCTCATTGTTGTACTCAATTGTATGACATGTCATAAATTATAGTTAATTGCGTTTTTAATTAAAAATTAAACATGGTTTTTTATAATATGAATAATGTATTAAATGAAAAATATTTTTTCAGAATATTTAGAATTAGATATTTTCAGAATATATAGATTTGAGCTTTCTAAAACCGTGATGGAAATTTTATTTTAAACTTTCGCACACATTTGCAAAAGTAACATTATAAACCTCTTGATATTTATGATCTTTAAAATTGTCCATACTTTCATATCATATCATTTGAAGGTATTTGAAACCAATATTAATACTCCTGCTTCAACAGTTCTTTAGATATTCGATCAGTAAAACAAAGAAAGAGTTTGGGGTCGCACTTGAGATCTATTGCTGTTATAGTTCTTTAGATATTCGATAATAAACATTTTCCTTCTATGGAGGACATCTCTCCTATGATCCAATCCGTCCTTCATTTTGTCTAATGAAACAGTTTCTTGATAAGGTATTTGGGATCAAATTCGGAAATTCTAGCTATTATAATTCTTTAAATATTCGACGATCAAAATTTGTTTGCCAATAATACATCTAAGAAATTAGTTTCAAATATAAAAATAGTTTTCTTAAATTTCAGCAGCTGCCTTGATATTATCCTTAAAATGCAAAAGTATTTACATTTATTATTAAACTATAACAAAGGATATATAAAATACATATCCAATAACAAGGGTATATTTACACATGTATTTGGATGCTTAATAACTGTGTAAATATATAATGAACATAAAATGTCATGTAATCTTTACAAATAACATTTTATGATTGTATGTATGTGCATTTATTTGCTGGTAGGTGTTGCCATAAAATCATCTCTTTCAATTACATTTATAGCAAAATATTGTAAAGGAATATATCCTATAAATAGCTAAACATATAAAATCCCATATGGATTTTAGCAGAAAACTGATTTATACCATATTAAGTAAACGATATAAATGTTGCGATTATAAAGACTAAAAATTGACCTTTAATGAAAATAAGAGAAAAAACTATTTATTTTATCATATAACGTGGGAAAATTATCTTTAAAATTATGAAAATCATAAGGGATTTGCAAAACGTTATGAATTATCTCGAAATCTTTTGATAATTTTTATAGTTTTTTTCACTTAAAGTTTGTAATTTTAAGATTCTCTTTTATAACCTCCACCACTACAAGATGAGGGTATTTTAGCTTTGTCATTCCATGTGTAACGTCAAGAAGAAATCATCTAAGATTCGTTAAGTATATATATATTCTCATATCAAATCAAAATCTAAATCGATTTAGCTATGTCCCTCTGTCCGTCTGTTTATTGAAAACACACACGTAGAATATTTATCCGAATTCAATATATTTTGGCCACATTGTTTGTTATTGTTCTTATAAAATTGGTCCATTGTTAAAAAGGGATATATCTGAGACAATCTCAAAATTTTGAATAAAAAACTTTTCTATTTTTTTAACAAAAGGTAACTAAATTTAAACAATTATTGAATTGTAACATACAGTTGTATATTCTTCATCATATCACAAAAAATCATCAATATCGAATCATTATGAAACAGTTATAGGCTGAAATATGCATAATTTTAATAAACCTCAAAATCTGTATAATTTGTTTAACTATTTCATATATGTTTATTTTGATACAATAATAAACCCAAAGAAACTAGATTTTCTTGGAAATATTATTTCATGTAGCTCCTATATAAGGCCCCTTACGGGAATATAGATTATAGCTCATAAAACTAACAAATAAGAACCGATATTTTGAAATATGTCACAATTGATCTTCTAAGCTTTTTGAATATATGTTATTATTTTATTAATATTGGACCATATTTTGCTAATAGCTCCCATATGACACCCCTTCCCAGAAAATGTATATGAACACTTAAATATAGACTAAGTTCATTAAAATTCGATACAATGATTTTCCTTCCTATATTTAATATATATTGTTAGTTTTAACAACCTGAATCCATATTTAGATATTGAAGCGAAATAACGCCTTTCCCCGAATACGGAGTTGAGCTTAAAACTCCAATTGTATTGAAATTCGATACAACTATTTTAGTAATTTTTATTTATTTATTATTAATTCAGACAATCTCAGACCATATTTTGCTATACCTCCCATATATGATTCCTTCCCGAATAACAGTTTTGAACTTATAGAACTTGTAAATGATGATCAAATATATTGAATTTCGGCTCAACTTGTTTCTAACCATTTTCAATATATATATTAAACCTGGTAAATTTCGGTTTTTATTTTCCTATATCTCCCACATGCGTATCTAATACTTTTTCTTAACATAATTTTTTTTAACAAAATGGGCCATTAAAAAACTCGGTACCGATATTTCATTGTCGTAATCAGTGTTTGAGCTGATGAACTAATAAGTGTTTTGATCTAATAACTTTAACTCATGTTAATTTTTTGCATAATATTAATGGTGGTGGGTATTTAAGATTCGGCACATCCGTTATATCATTCTTACTTGTTTGACAGTTCAAACAATTTTAAAGCCATAAAAGTTTTAATGATTTTATAATATGATTTCCTAAAAAGAAACACTTAAAAATATAAAGATAGAATTTATAACTCTCAAATCATTTCGAAGATCATACGATATTGAATTTTTATTGTAATTTGAATTTGAATTTGAATATTCCATAGTTCTAATAAATTATTCCCCCTGGACTGTTTCATTTTCATATGAATTTTTAATTTTCTTCTATATTTATGTCTTAAATGAAAACTTGAAATAATTTTATGGGAATTTAATTTTCTTTCTTTGTTTAACTTTGAAATTCTTAAGAAATATAAAAAATAATCGGTTGTTCTTTTTCTGTTTATTAAAAGAAAATAAAATAAAAAATCTAAAAAGAATAACAATAAATAGATAATATATTTATGATAAGCTAGAAAATACTATGAATTCAAGAAAAAACTTTCAATATTGAAAAATATAAGAGAAATAAAATTCAAAATCACTTAAATAGAAAATTCAACACTTTTATTTTGTCGTAAATGTGTAACATGAGTGAAGAATGTAGACTGTTTGACTTTTAAAACAATTAAATATTTTAAACAAGAAATAATCCATATACTAGAACAACAAGTATTATATTAATATATGTATCAGTTATCAAGTAGGATAAGGAGTGAGATTGAAAAGTTCTTAAAATGCATGTACGTAAATAAAAACGAAACCACTATTATAACAATTTAAAAAAGTATTTTTATAGTTTTAATCACTTTGTGGGATTTGCCTCTCCTGGTATAAAATATAAGTGAATTCTCCTCGTAAATGTAGGCTTGTAATCTGAAAAGATATTTAGTTTCAAAATTTACTTTTTGGCTTAGATTTTTGCTTTAGAGGGTACAAATTTTATTCGATTAATTTCATTATTTATAGGTTATAAAATATTTTCTTAAATAATCAGAAATGTATAAAACTGTTTTGAAAGGCTTCTTTATAGGCTTTTTTGTGTAATGCAAAAGAATTTATACGGGCTTAAATTTGTATAATTTCATTGAAATTGGACTGGCCGTTCGGATTTATTTCCCTTTATTATTTATTTATAATACTGTGTACGGACAGAAAGCCAAGTAAGGCTTTAGTTACATACTACTTTTTAGCAGGAAATTAAGGAAAATCTGCCAGAATATACGTTTAAACGTCGTCCATTAAATTCCTAGAATATTTTTTTAAAAAACTTGACTTCAATTTCTGTGCTCTGTTTTTGGCCTCTAAATTTAAGCAGCGTTTCTGTCAGGAACTTCTTGAGTTTTATTTGTTTTTAAACCTGCATTAGCTTTAAATTTTGGTATGAAATCACTGTGCTGACCGAATGTGTTAAAGCACCTTTGAAAATGCTTTAGAAACATCATGTGGACCATTCCTTCTACCTGAACAAAATTTTCTATCAACGAGCAAGTTCTCTCAGTACTGTTTAATAACTTTGGAAAGAGTTTGACGGCTGAATTCTTTTTCGATTTCACTCCTTATATGTATATTAAATACACATTGTAATATATACAAATGAACACATATATATGTATACAGATGTATACGCACATGTTTTTAGTAAATTTTGAATTTATATCTTAAAAGTTCAAAAGGTTAAATTTTTTATTATTTTGGGAGAAAATTACTAAAATATATATTTTATGTTGTTTTTCTTAAAAAAAAACAGGATCATATTTTTTAATTACTGTTTGCAGGGGATTTTAATATTGAATTTTATTTGTATCAGATTTCTATTTAGGTGATTTATTAATTTTAAAACAACTTTTTGATTTATTGTGATTTCTTCCAGATCACAGATTTTGTGGAATCCTATCACAGGTGCATAATATTTTCATTTATTTCAGAGTATGTTTTACCTCAAATGGAGGTGTCTTTCCTTTTTATTGAAAATATACTCTAAATGGAAATGACTTGATAGACTGGCTCTATCATTTGTAATATATATATAGATAAGGTATTGTTTTTAAAACCTTAAGGATCCTTTTACTAGAGTTGTAGCAAAATACAGACCAATATATTAGTAAAATATATTCAAAATATTTAATATAATAATTGTGTCAAACCTTCAACTGAGGTGCTCCATATTAAACAGTTTTATGAGCTTAAAATCATACTCTCGGAAAGTGTTTTATATGGGAGCTGGGAAAAGTAATAGCACCAGCACAATTTAGTTTTTAAGGTTTATAATTTTATCAAAAAAAAATGTGTATGGAATTTTTTAGAAAATTACTTTTTAAATTTGGACTGTATAACAATTTAACATATTAAACCTATAACCTTTCATCTACTGATCCGATTTTGTGAACTTTGTACAATAATGAATTACACAGAGCTGTATTTTATGTATAAAAAAAACTAATTACATTTGATTGTAAAATTTAGTAAAGTTTTATACTGAATTTGAGATTATCTTAAATATAAATTACTTTTTGCCTACTGAACCGATATTGGCAGTTTTTAACAACAAACGGAAGAAAAGTGCAATAAAATGTACCCAGAATCGTTTACTAATTGTGGACATCTAATTTCCAGTATAACCCCAAAAAATCAATACCATCAAATCAATATCATTGGAAACATTGAATAATTATGGAAACTCAATGAAACTTGGACACATTCTCTGCTGTTTTTCTAAGAAGTTTCCTGTTTAAAACCTTTCTTATCAGTCAATTAGCAAAAAAGTATATACCAATATCTGAGACAAACTCAAATTTCTGTAAAAGATCTCTTCTAAATATCTACACACAGAAAAAATCTATGGTAAATTAATTAAAATAGAAATAATTTAACTTTCTTCAGTTATGATTTTGCTTCATTAATAAAAAATGTTAACTAAACATTATTTCACATTAAATACAGTTTCTTTAAAATATTATTGAAGTTTTACTACTTGAAATTTTATTACTTAAATGCAGTTTTAAAAATGTTTATATATGTAGTATAATTATATATATTAATATCAAAAGATTCTAAACGTTTAATTTAAACTAAATAGAAAAAATGTATTCAATCTTAAATCAACTATGTTCAACTTTGATTTTTTTTCATTTCTGTGTATATGAATAACTCAACACATACACATATTGCTAATCATTTTCATAAAGTCATTAAAACTTATGCTAAATTCGTTTGTATTTGTTTGTTGTTGTTTTATATTATTTTGTTTATTTAATCATATATCATTTTTTATTATTATTTTCTAAAACAATACAAACATACTTCACTGGCAATTAAATCCTCCACAGGGCAACTAACCACTTTTTTGTTTCTATTGTTTTTAACAAAAAAATTCACTGATGAACTCATAGAATCAGACAGGGAACAATTGAGCCCCCTTCAACTTTATCATCTTTCATAATGATATACGGGATATTTGTGACATTGATTTATATAACAATTAAACATTTTTGTGTGATGCAACAACAACAACAAATTTTCAAATGTTTAAAATCGACACAAATATACATATATAGACACTAACATTAACACAAAAGAATTTATAATTATTGCACATGTAAACATGAAACATTATAAGATAATATTTGGAAGAGTGAGAGAATAAAGCAAAGAAGAAAGAGAAAGAGGTTGAAGGGACGTGCATGTAAAGCATCCTTTGAATGTATTTTTTGTGCTTGATTGCTTGATGATGAAATGAGGTGTAGAGTATCCATTGTTAGATGGGTGCAATATGTATTTGTGCGTAGTGTAAAGGCACCCAAATACAAAATAACACAAAAAAGGGATAAATAATGCAAGATAAAGGGGCTCAATGCCATATAAACTAACTAACAAAGGTATCAAAGTAAGCTAATAGCCATGTTGCATATTATTGCGTTTCAATTCCTAAAGCAACAAAAATCAAGATATGAAAAATGTATAAAAACAAAAATTCAACAGCTGTTAGACACATTCTATAAAAACAACAACTGCAGCAGCAATATAAAGGAGGACGAAAAAAAATAAACTAGACATCAAGTCATCCCCCGAAAATTCAAACAGCAACAAAATTATAAGTAAAGAATGAAGTATAAAAAGAAATAATCAAGTAGCAAAGAGCTAACAAATGACATAAAGGACGACCCCTTTTGTTTAATATCAAATGGGCTGATGACGATGTTGCTGCTTCTAATGCTGCTGTTGGTGAACTGTTTGACTGACTGCTTAGCTAAAATATTTGAATGGCAGCCTGCATAACGCTGATGAGTGGCTGTTGCCGATGATTGTTCATATTCATCTTGTCTAATAATTACTTTTAAAAAAGCATTCTATATGAGAAAGAAAAACAATAATAACAGCAGTGATGGTAAAACAAAAAAAATGTAAAGTTTTCATTAGCTTTGGAAAGGGATACACGAGTCAGAGTCTTATTAAAAGTCAAAAGAATATTTAAAAATTCCAAAGTAATCAAAGAAAATGAAAAATTACTTTTGCTTAACAAACATGTTTGTATGCATAAATGTATATGTTTCTATAACCCTATTACTCTAGCATGATTTTGGTAATGCTTCAATACCCCACATTCAGTTCTAATTTAGTTCTAGTTTAGTTCGAGTTAGTTCTAGTTAGCTCGAGTTCAATAGTAATTCAATTTCAGTTCAGTTCTATTACTGTTCTTAATATTTTACTGTGACATTGTGTCGACTTTTCCATAAAAATACTTAAATGGATTAATTTTAATTTACTAGAAATCATTAAGTTTTCAAAAATCATCAGGTTGCAACAAAACCTCCATAACAATAATTACAATTTTTGAAAATTTCCTGTTATCATCATTCTTCATTCATCAGCTGAAACTCCCACAATAGCAGCACTAAGAACACCCTTTGCATATTCGTATAGTGGGAAAATTAAAAATATGTTATAACATAATGTCACAAAATTTTCTATGACATGTCAACCACCCTAATCAGTCACCACTATTTTATGGCGTTAAATAAATATTTGCATAAATGTGTCCTTTATGCAATTATTGTGGGCGTTTGTAGTTGACAATAACTTTTTTTCTCAGTTGCAATTTATGTAAGTGGTAACACTTGTTTCAAAATTTCGAAAAAAGTGAAATTTATAATTTTGCAGTTTTTTATAGTTAAATTTTATTTTCAAGGTTATTGTGGACAGTTTTAAGTTTGGTCTATTTGTTTGTGAGTTGCAAGGGTAACTAAAATTGTGGCATATTGTATTTAAATTTTAAAAAATCTAAACATAAATCTTAAAAAATTTTCTAGCATATGGATATGTAATTTATATGTAAATTTAATGATGATGTCAAGGATAAAAACAGAAAGTTGCGTATACTCAGTTTCCACTTTAAATGAATGAACATTTGAAAATTCTAAATTTATATTATTTATTGATTAATAAAAGGGGATATGAAAATAGTGATATATTGATTGTTTTAATTAAGTTGCTCTTTTTTAGTTTTCATGTAATTTGAAGACAATTACTATATATTTATGTTAAATGTAAATGAAAATGTGCAATCCAAGAGCAACTACGTCAAACCTTGATTGATGCGAAAAGGATCTCATATTCTGCCAATATTCGAAAGTTTCCCAAAAGAATAAAGATTAAAGTATTGCAAAGTTTTAATTACAAAACTCATTTAAGGTTTTTACTTAAATTGTTTTTTATTTCTTTTTAGTAAAAAACTATTTTATTTGTTCTTGATGCCGATTTTATTTAGCGTTGTTTTGCTTACGCAGATTTCAACTGTAACTATTTGGAGAGATTTTCGGAAATGGACTTCAGAGATAACTCGCACATAGAGAACTTTTTTGTTTCTAATTTCACAATAATATTTTTATTTTAGGACATTTGAAAAATATTTGTGGTGAAATAAAAAATCGATAAATTAATAACTGGACCGATTTTATAGAAATTTTCACGAAAAGTTCCCAGTATCTTCAGAAATATATACAATACTTTTTCATAAATAACAGGAGCATTAGTAAACCCCCCAATAGAATTCTTTATATCAATTAAATTCTTAATTAAATTCAGCATATATGTAGTAGATCTGCTTTTAAAGGTACAAAGATTGGTATGTAATAATGAAATTGCAGGTACGTTACCTAGCAGCAATTTAGAGACTCAAGACATTTATACAACTTATCTAAATATATTTATTTATATAAATTCATTTAGAATCAAATCGGCAAGCTGTGAGGCACACTTCGGTGCAGTCAACTGTTGAAAAATGTGAGCATATTAAAGGAATTTAGATTACATTACACCACATATGACTTTCGACAGGATTATTGAAATTCTTATTCTTCCAAGAGTAATAGGATAGTAGTAATATAACATCAGAATCTACACTGATATTTCCAAGACTAAACACCTTCTCGACCACCTGTGGTGCTTTCCAGGATAAAATAACTGCAATACTCACTGTATGTAGGGTGCTTCAGTTTATAAATATTTATAGGAGTGCTACTACAATGCAGTAAAGACTCGTCTATAAATAGAGGAGTTGATACGATCTTCTGTGATTACCCTAATGTGAATACTGCGCACAGGAAATAGTTTGTTAGTAATACAGCCGATGATTTAGGAAAGTTCCAAAAGAAATATATACTACTCGAAGTGACTAAAAATACTTCTAAGGTATACCAATGGAAACATCTTTAAACACTTTCTGCTATCAGCCTAGCGGAGATGGATAAAGGACAACATAAACAGGACAACAAGCTGCTCTATGTGCAAAAAATTGGTATTTGTAAGTAAGGCAAACTCGCCATTACACCAGGATTGCCCTAGAGAAAAAGAAAGGTTTCGATCTAGGGAATTTTTAGGCAACAAGGCTTAAACACCTGCTGATATATCAAAAATTTACAAAATGTGCCCCCAGTTGATACATTTCTTACGAGGTTGCAAAATGGGATCATTGGACCCTAGTTGATTATTCGGACGTATTAAAAAATATGTTTATAATATTTATATTACAAAGTTGTACAATTTTTGATCTAACTATTATTGATAAGTGCCATATATAGGACCCCTTATCGAAATTGAAACGTTTAAGCGTGTAAAACGCTTAAATATTGAAAAATCATATTAAAAATTAATAAATATAAATATGTTTAGAGTATCGATTCAAATTTGGTTATTAATACCTAAATGCTCCTAACTGCAATATGGTTTTGTATTTGGATACCTCTATTGAAAATAAGGTTATTTCTTGCCGGAAAAAATAAGCTTTTAAGGCTCTTATAATTTAAAGAATTTATGAAAGCTGTAACAGCACTTGGTTATAGCTCTTATATAAGTATCCTTATTGGATTACGATGTTAGGCTCATAGCCTAACTATGAAGTTTATTTAACGTTTTTCTTTAGGTATGTTTAGTACCTATATTTGACATTTATTAAGTACCTCCCAGATAGGATCCAATACAAAATCTGATTTTAAAACTATGAAGTCCATATATAAGTTTGAAACAATTACTTTTAAACTGTCTTTATCATCTATTTCTAAATTAGATTGTACTTCAGTATAAATTTTTTAGCTCTCATTGAAAGGCCTTTTATACCTTTAATTCTTTTATATATTGAATTTTATTGAATTGAAGTAGAATTACTAATTCCACTAAAATCCAGATATTCATTTTGTTAATACATTTTTTTAATTGAGTTAATTATTGATACAGATCTTTGTTTACCATATTTGATATTGAAAATATTGGAAAAAACTTAAATTTCGAATTATTTCAGAAGTTTCAAATACAAATCGTACAAATGTTTAAATCTTTTTTATAATAAATTATTATCAAACTATTGACAGTCCAAAATTAATAATTTTAAAACAGTTGTTTATGTCTGAAGTAATAAATAAATTTTAAATTTGAAATAAATTTAAACAAATGAAAATATCGAAATCAATAAAGTACAACTATAATTATTACTATATTCCAGATAGAAATGAGTATGAACATATGTTCTATAAACATACGTATGCATGTATGTGTGTATGTAAGTAAAAAGATACATATTTTAGATACATAATTATTTATAAAAGTTATAAATGTGCAATGAACATTTATTTGCACATGAATGCACTTCACACTTTGGCACTTTGCAATAATGATTGATAAACTTAGTTAAATTTACACTTCAATATTTTACATACATTCAAACATGCAGATTTACATATTCATGATTTATTTGTATAAAAATAAAATTTTGTGTCCATATGTTTAGTTTCAAGCTCTCAAATATAGAAACTCATTACCGATCAATTTATTCAATTTGAGTTTTATATACCCTACGCCAAAAAAGATTGTTGGGGCATTAAGAGTTTGTATTGATGTTCGTAACATAAGAAATAGCGTTCGACTTTAAATCACTTTTTGAGCCAACTTAGTGATGTCCGTTCGTCAGTTTGTTTGTCTGTCTGTCTGTCTGACTGTCTGTCTGTCTGTCTGTCTGTCTGACTGTCTGTTCATGTAAACGTTGCGAATAGTTCACAGGTCGCAATATTTTAGATAATTTGATGAAATTTTATATATATTACAATTTTCTCCTAAGGACGAAGCCTTTGGAAATTCGCTCCATTATTATAGTTACCTTTCATACAAATATAATTCCGGAATGAGATTTCAGCTAATAAAAGTTCAAATATAAAGCCATTTTAGCCAAAATTTACAAAAATAAGTCCTGTGATATTCTAAATTCTCAATTCATTCATTGCTTTTCATAGGTCCCACAAAAGCCGCCTTCAAGGTATCACTTTTAAGTGTATAAATCTCTCATATACGCTGGTATTGTAAAGATTTATCAAAATATGTATAAAATTATAGGAGGGTCTGTCCAGTGTGTTCATATCGATTTTGTTTAATTATTCTGTGATATTTAAACTGTTAGAGATATCTTAATGAAATTTCACACCGCCAATTTAAGGTGTTTTTGAGCTGATTTGGAAGAATATAAGCCCCTTCAGGGCTAGTGGCGTAGTCAGTGACCCTCTAAAGTTTTTTTAGAAATTTGCCAAAAATCCATTTATGAATTAAGAAAGAAGAAATTTTGTATTTAATAGTTCTTCTAAATGCCTATGAAAATAGATCCTATGGAAGGTCCACTAACTTAAGAAAAAAAACTTAAAACCAGGGTTAAAAATATGTTAAAAATTTATTTCAACTTGAATATTACTATGAAGGGTCCTGTGTCAACTTGAAATTTAATTTTTTAAAAAAATCGCTTGGACAAATTGCGATTCGTTCATTAATTTTTACGTACCTCCCATTTGTAACCAACTATGTAGTTGGTTACAAATGTTTCACTTTTATGGCTCGCTAAAACTCACCTATAATTTATTGGAAAAAAACATAGACCAATAGTTTCCCATGACCATAAATATATGATTTATATGAATTTTGCCTATTTTACATTTATATACGAATTTGAATTTGATTTTCCTCACTTTTCCTCTCTCTCTTTCGCTCTTTATTCACGCAATATTAACAACATGTCACCCGCATATTTTATGCTTGATTTAGAATCTGAACACCATATTTTATAGGTAGTAAAATATCTGCCAAAGATTCATCCCTTTTCGCATAAGAATATAGTGAATTGTTGAAGACAGATATGCGTGAAAATCTGTAATTGCCATAAATTTTATGATATTTGGCAAATATTTTGAGTAAGAAGATTTCTTTTAGGAGTATTTTATCTTTCATATTCCGCTTTATGGAATTGCAGATGACAGTATTTTTTTGTGGATTTTATTTGTTCTGTAAATGATATGAATAGTTTGACGTCAATGTCAATAACAATCTGATGGCGTGAAATTAATCAATCATATTTTGATTTTCGATGGCATTTTATATTATTCCGTGGATAAAAAAAGTTAATTGAAAACTATTTGCGTTAATAATTTGTTAAAGAGGGGTGAGTTTGAGAGATGAAAGTTTAGATTTAAATGGACAAGGATCTTTTGTTAAAATTAATTAAAGAGATTTTTTAACTGCAACGTGTTCCCAGATCAGATTGTATATTCTAATTATTTTATCATACAGAAATTAAGTGGAATTAACTTAAAACTAAATTCCAGAAAAAGACCTCAAATTAAAACTGAAATGTAATATGGTAACACATTCTTTAAATTACTTATAAATATTGGTATAATGAAAACAATTAGATAAATGTCTGAATTTAGATGAAATTATTTAAGTCTAAAATCATATAAAATTATAACATAATATGTTCTGATAAATTTCAAATTAAATGTATATAATTTAAACAAATAAAATCTGTTCATATGTAAGAGTCCTACAAGCTTAAACCTTATGGGGCCTACAAGGGGCAAACTAGTAATGTGTACTCAAAACAGAAAAATAATTGTAACGAGTTTCGATAAAATTATTTCATATATCAGAATATTATTAGCTCAAAACAGTTTTCTAGGAAGGGGACTTTTGGAAGCTATAGCTAAGGTGTTTTCCCAACCTCACTTTTTTCCCCAGTTTGGAATATCCATGATCTTCTCCTCTTCTCACAATTGCCCAAAACTCTATACTCGTTAACTTTTTTATTAGTCCCTACATTTCCTATCACTCGCTCATTTTTAGGTACCCAGTTTATGTGTACTGCTATAATTACAGAGAAATTGTTTATAGCCTCTTTGCTATCCAAGACAGTCCGTGAAATCGTATTATTTGATTCCGATGCCTTCAATGCCCTTTGTGTGTGGTAAAGATGTTTGTGTACCAAATTAAACATGTTATCCCAGACCCAGACAATACACTTGCTGATCGACCGTAGCTCAGGTTGTATGATCGTATTATAGTCCGGTAATGGGAGATATGTTCTAGTTTTTGGTTTGCCTATAAATAGTCCCATTCCTGTCCTAACAAACTACTCGATTGTGTCATATAGTCCTGCTGATAATAATTTGGAGGAGGTCTTACTTCCGATGTCTTGTTTACTTTAAACAAACAGTACTACTTTGGATTATATTACTCGAATAGCATAGTTGCCTTGGTTGTACATTTTGCATCATTCAGTACTAGAACCGAACATTGACCCATTGTTCATATTAAACATATTTCTCTGCAGACAGATTATAATTTTTAGCATCTAAAATATAATTCTGAAAACATCAAAGAGAAGAGAAAGTCTCAATGCGTCAGTGTAGCTATTCCGTGTTCAAAATTATGTACATATTAGTACTTAAACTTGTACTGCAAAACTCTACCTCTTTTATGAGACACTGAGGAAGATATTTTTCCTTATTTAACTTTCAAAATCTATATATAAAGAATAATTTGCGTAGAAACGCAAAAAAAGAAGATCTCATCTCATTTTCACTTATGTAAAATGCAATGAAACGGAAACTTAGGAGGGTCGTTTTGTTAAATGTTTTGTTTGTAATTAAGCAAAAACAAGACGTCATCTTCATACTTGTAAAATAAAATCTAGTATTAACAGCTAAATGTGCTATTAAAATTCACTAATAACAATTGTTGGCTGACTTTCATGTCTTGACTTGATTTCAAATTGTTGATGGCAAAACATGTATGAATGAATTGCTAACGATTTTTACTATTTGCAAGTAAAACAAAAAATAATCTATGAGGGGGTGTTGGCGAAACTGCCAACATAAACCACCGGTACTAAATTAATTTACAACCCTCAATTGAAGAAAAGCGCTCCTTTACCACAACCCCCCTGAAAAAGAATAAATTGAAATAAAAACAAGAGAAATATTTAATGTTAGTTAAACTTTATCACAATAAAGTTAAGAAAATTCACTTTATGTTTTGTAAACATTTTATTAAAATGAAATCTTGAAATAACTCACAGAAAATAAATAAAAACATATTCTACGATCACGACTACTAGTACTTCTATCTAAGTTAAAAGTGTGTTGAGTTTGAAGTATGAAATTGAAAGTTTTCAATAAAATATGCTTTTGTGTGGTATGAGAATACAATGGGGGAACGGAAGGAAGAAAGTCTTTATTGGTATGATGTGTGGCATTAACAACCCTACTTTGGTTTATTTTCTGCTTTTTTTTCCTAAAGTTTATACTTTTATACTTAACATTTGTACATTTTTGATAAACATCTTTGTTAAAAACTGCACGCAAAATATTTTAATAAAAATTGTTTCTTTTACTTTGCCAATGATTTTGGACTCAGTGCTTTGTACTTAAGAAAGTTACAGGGAAGAATGTTAGATGTAGCAGAACCGAATATTAAATACCCTTTACAACATAAAAATTATAACTCGAAATCCATTGTTTTGAAGCCTATTCTTTTCAGGAGATCTTTTTAAGCCATTTTTCCGAAAAAAAGTCTTAGTATTCTGGAAATTGGACAGCTTAATTATAAGATATGATTATATGATATAATTAACATTTATAGGTTGAAATGAATTGCACCACTGAAGAGCAATTCTGATCGAACAGAAACCTGCTATGATGACCAGGACCGAGACTTTTTAAAGACGAACCAAAATCCTGTCTCCTATGATCAGACCATAATACGATCATGCAAGCTGGGTCTGGGAGAACTTGGTTGATTTGGTACACAGCGATCTTAATATCTTTACATACAAGCAAAGGGATAAGCGGGCATTGGAATCCTATAATACGATTTCGCTTTCTTGGATCGCAAGGATGCTATAAACGATTTCACACTAATTGGAACCGAACATATCACCTGGATAGCTAGCTATGAGGGAGTAATCGGAAATGTAGAAGCAGACTATTAGCTAACAAGGCTAGATTTTTGCTGATTGTGAGACAAGACGAAGACTATGAATAATCTTAAAATAGGGAAAAAATAAGTTCAATGATGGGGTGACGGGCGTTCTTATGGATATTTCACTCTACAATAACGTCTATATCGAAAAGTTGTCGTCCAATATTATGCATGTGGGAAAGATGCTGAATTGACGCAACATTACACTTGCTGTACACTATTTGAAATTTTAAATACGTTAATTGGAGAAAATTGACGCATTTTGTACATGGCAAGGAATTGATATAATCAGTAGTTGGTAGGTATTTCTCTCTCAAGCACCCAATAGGCCTATATAGTGACTTAGGTGTATGCCAAAAGGCATGAAAACTAAAGGTTTAGTGGATATATTGAATGTAGAACCTGATCCAGATAGCCTCTGCCCTTTCTTTGTTAATTATTAAGGGAATGTATAGCTTTAGGTTTTGACTGACTGCACAACTGATCGTTTTGCACATTTGACTATGCATTAGTAATCCGATAGTCTAATCTCATAGATGGAGCTGTATTTAAGGAATTAATGATGTGTTCAAGTAATATATTAATGTCCTTAGTTCAATTGTTTTTCCGAGAAGTGCAGTTTTTAAATTTCAGCAGCCGCTTTTCTCAGTGTTAATGTATGTTTCAGATGTTTATAACCCGACATCATTAATTAATACTTAACTGCTTGAGTTCTCATTTCGTGATATTACCCACGGAATGCCAAATTTTATATACCTTGATTCAACACTTCTAATGGTGGAGTGTGTTAAAAGAAGAGATGTATGCCAACATTATGGTTCTTCTTTTTTGATTTTGTTCCAAACGTATGCATTAAATTCCTGTTTATTGTTTTAAAATAAAAGTCTCGATAATGTCTAGAAGTTCTTTCCTTTTTCATTTCATTACTTTAATTTTTTTCTTTAACTCTCGTACTTCTCGTATATAAAGGCGGTACGTTTTTTCCAGCTCTTACATGAAAAAGGTTGTACATTTTTATAGTGTGTTTGTATGTTTTATAGATGTGATTATGTCTATGGTAAAAGAAGGGCTTTGTAAACTAAAGTATAAATGAACGAACGACTGACGGACTGAATGTATGTGCAAATGTAAGAAGGGAAAAAACAAAAGACTGCTAATTTGCTAAATGTTGTAAGTGCGTTTAATTTAAGTATTTTGCAATTCCCATTCGCATGTTTGTACTTCAAATACTACTTACCTATATATTTGTTTTGACGGTGGTTTAAAAGATTAATAAATCTTTTTTTTTTGGGGTTTATGGTTCGGGGCAGAGTTGTGAAGAAATGCAATCGTTGCTAACAAATAGTGATCCATTTTGTATAAGTTACAGTTTATGGTATAATAAATCATCCCAGCACTTTAATAGGGTGTCTAGAATATTTCAAAAGTTACATAATTATTTCCAAAAACAAACGTTTTATAAATATTTTGGAAATATATTTTAAGGTGGTCATAATACAACGTAAATCCATAAAAAAATGCAATGTGGCTCAAAAGAGGAGGGTATAATATTGCGACTTCTGTGTGCTATCACGATGAAGGATTTTAATCAGTTTATTATGTGAACAATGTCTTAGAGGAAGGGATCCGAACCTCCTATGCGGGAAGAGCAGAGCGAATTTTAAACACAGCACAGCAAATTGGCAGTTTGACAATCCTCGTTTTTATAGTATCCTCGAGATTATAGGATCTAGTCAGATTAAATATCAAGATAGTACACTTAAATGGAGGCAATTTTTAGGTTAAAGAGCGAAATAGGCTTACAAATGTTGGTCAATATACAGAATAAATATTGGATCCAATGGGTCCAAAATCCTTGAATGGCACACTGACTGTATAGGAGCGTAATTAAATCAATGAAATCTATGTGTGATACGAGGCTGCTGTTACGGGTACAGACTCAAAATTTTGGAGTATAGAAATGATTGATAGAATACAGTACAGATAACTTAACACTAATTGCATCACATGAATACAAGCTGTTCAGATGGAACCTGCCATACACACCCGTGGAAACTGATTGCTTCTCGGATGGCTTCAGGCAGGACTGCGACTCTTTATAGATGAACCAGAAACAATAATATGCCTCCCATAACTAGATCGTAATACGATCTTGCAAGTGGAGATATGTGTGATGAGAGAGTGCATAATTTGAGCTAAAGAGTACTTGTATTTATAATACTAAAAGCTCTATAACTTTATTGGCAGCCAAAGGGCAATCCAGCCATTGGTATCTGAGGATACAATTGTATGGACCGTCCTGAATTTCAAAGATTCCTAGACGAATGGAACGGTACCCATCACAGCTGGCTACAAGAGTGGGCGACTGAGTTTCAGAGAACTATATTTAGCAATGATACGGTTGGGAGAACTACAACAATACTATTCTAAACCTGAGGATCAATTAGCTTTGTAAGATGGTAGGCGTTATTACTGGACAATTCACTCTACGGCAGCTTCTTAATTGAATAGTTGTCGAAGACGTCGAAATAGTGGATCAATGTCTATGTTACAGTTCAGATTTCATACAAAGAAAGAATTATCTCAAATTCCTCAAAGTATAAATATTCTTTCACCATGTCAACATCTGAGTCGATTTAGCTATGCCCGTCTGTCTGTATGTTGTTGGCACGCTCACATTCACTAGTTATACCCAAGAATATATCCAAAATTTACTTGTTTTGCATTAAGATTTCATTCTTTTAATATTTAAATAACTTTTTTATTTTCCCATTTTATTGTTTTGCAAATTAAAGATTTCTTAAATCGTTAAGAGGGATTTCAAGATGAAACACATGTTTCTGTTATTAAAACTTAAAAGTAAGATATTAACAATTATAAATAAGAGTAATTTGAACAGTTAATATAAACATTAAACAAACTGTAAGCAAATTTTTAAATAAATTCCTTATGGAGTAATTAAACAAGTAAATTAAACTACAAACTATTAAACTGGTATAAAATGCAATTAAAGATGTTATTTTAAAATATACTTTAATAAATAATAAAAATACAAAAATGCCGATCAATTTTAAATTCTTCACTTCAATAGTTCTATAAAAAAAACTTACACACGTACATGTATCCCACTACCTGATTATAGGAAGATATTTTTATTTTTTGATTTTTCTGTTTTAAATTTAAATTAATATTAATTGGTTTCTTTCATCTTTTTTATGTACATTTTCAATTAAGGTACTTCACAACTACACACTTTTATTAATCAATAAAGTATTGAAATTTATACTAAAAGATTTATTGAGAAAACATCTATGAAAAATTGCTCTATAAAGAAAGTTTATGGTAAAATAAATAATTGTTCCGCATTAAGTGTAAATAATTTACACATTTTTCGTTATTTTCTCAATCTGTATTCAATAAAACGCCACGCGACTTTTTTCTTTATTCGGTGGAATAAAAAAAGCACTGAAAAGATTAATGTTTTAAAGTAAATGAAAGAGGAAGAAAATAAATAAATATATAAAAAAACATAAGAAAAAATTATTGTCGGTCAAACCTAACTATTTAATACCCTACACTACATTGTTGGTTAATTTTAGTAACTACCAAAACTTAATGAACGACCCTCGTATATATTTACTTGTGCATTTTAAAAGAACTTTTCTTGGGATATTTTTAAGCGGGGTTATGTGGGACCTATAGAAAGAAGGGCCGATCCTCGTGTAATTTGGCAAATCATTTTGTAATATCGTAACATTTATTTGTGTAAAATTTCCTTAAAATCGCTTTATTTTTAGAACCTTTATTACCTTAAAACCTAATTCCGGGAGGAACATTTGTATGATGCTAGGTGAAATAATGGACTCATCATTACCAATTTTAAGGGGTATCGTCCTGGGCCAAACAAACTGCACATGCCAAGTTTCATGAAGATAACTCTAAAATGGCGACCTACATTATGTTCACAAGGGGCGTTATATCGTAGCTATAACAAAATATGAACCGATATTCATAAAATTTATAACGTTTATTTAAGATAGTCTGAAAATGGTATAGAATTGGTTCATATTTAAAAGTCTTATAAGCTATAAACCATATTCCGGGAAGGGTCTTATGTAGGAGCTAGAACAAATAATGACCCATGCATAACCTATTTTTCTATTGATAGGATATTGATTATTTGTTTTATAAGATGATGAAGAATACATCGTTAAATTTTTGCTTAAATTTCGTTATTTTTGGCTTGGAAAAATTCGAAAACTTATTGGTTAGCTTGTCTCAGATATCGGTTTAAGGTAATAGAAAATAATGTGGTCAAATTTCATTGAATTCGCTCAATTATTCTATACGTAAGAATGTTTCCAGTAGAATGACGGATTATATTTTTATTTGATGCAAGAATGTATAAACATTATGGGGTCTGAGATGATTCCTTATAAGCGTTACACATGGAATAACAATGTAAATATACTCTCATCACCACTTGTAGTGGTGTAGGGTATTAAATAAAAGCAGAATTTTACGTTAAAGTAAACAAAATCTTTTAATGGTTATAAAACCAACAACAAAAACACTCAATAAACTCTTGTAAAAAGTGTTGATATTAAAATCATATAAAAAATGGAAAAACTTTATTCAAAAACAATTTTATTTTTTTAACTTTACAACAAAACTGAAATGTTGTGATTAATTGTTAGTTGTAAATTAAATAAATGACATTTTAATAAAGTATTTTTATAAAGTTGTTATTGTTGTTAAAAGAAATTATTGCTGAATAAAACTTAATGGCAGAGTTTCAGAATTAATAGTAAAGTAAATTTAAGAGAAAAGTTTATTTGGACTCAACTAAAAGTATTTTTGGTCACTGCAGCGTTTTCACTTGAATGACTTTTGTTATTTGTTTATTTTATTTAGAATTGAAAACACCATGGTGTTGCAAAATTCCAATCATATAATAACAACAAGTAGGTATGTATAATCGGTCAAGTCCGAGTTGGTTAAAAGTGGTAGTTGCGAAAAATTTATGAACTTCCCTCGTATAATAGTACATTACTGTAACAGTATCATCTATTTAACTTTTTGCCAATATTTATCTTAATTTGACCAATTGTTATTAAAATAAGAATTTATATATGAGATTTATGCCCTGAAAAGTGATATTTGAAAGGGGATTTAGCTGCGACCTATGAGAAATAACGAGCCGCCCCTTGCATATTTAGGTACATTGTTTTAAAATGTCATAAGACTTATCTGTGCTAATTGTTTTGTATTTGAACTGCTCTATATTTAGGACTTCTATGACCTTGAAACCCCATTCCGGGAGAAATATTTGTATGGAACGTACTTAAAATATTGGACCGAATATGGTAGATTTTAAAAAGCTTCCTCTACGGACAGCCAGTCGGACAGAAGGATGGGCGAACGGTATACTTAAAGGTCGTTTTAACACCATTTTTGTGCATGTTGAAATCATCTGCACAAACGCATTATACCCCAACTACGGTAGTGTTTTCAAACCCAGATAAAAATCTTGATACTTGTGATTCAATTGATAAGAAAAATTTATCTACTTTTGATCGACTGGATGGATTTTAATGCGCAGAGCGCAAAGTGGAGTACGATCTTGTTCTGAGATCAAAAACTTGGATATAGAACTATTACTTAATCAAATCTCTAATGGACTTTTAGCAGTTATATTAAAATATATAAATTTCCGTATGTCTGTGCTCAAGGTGTGTTTAATAAGTGTTCATGTCTAATGTAGAAGCTCTGCTTTGTGATCTTATAAAGTATATTTGAAGTATATGTTTGTATTATATTTTCATCAAATTAAGGCTGATTACATTCAATGATAAACCAAAATTACTCTTACGTAGGGCTCCATAATAAGCAAATTGTAAATCAGATCTAAAATTATTTCATTCAGATTTCTTTGCGCAAGAAAAATTATCAAAAAATTATCAGTTTCGCGCAAGAATGAATTTCCTATTATAAATTCAATGATCACTAGTCAATATATTAACGTACATTTTTCAAATTGATCAATTATTTCTATACATATCTGGTTGATGTCAAGATCTAAATACCCTTCACATTTTTAGGTTAGGATAATACAGAAGATTCAAAATCTTTAAAAATTAAAATTTCTTTTTCAATTTAATTTATACACCAACTCAATAATATATTCAAACACGATTTGAAAATAACAAGAAGCCAGATATTATAAATGTTCAATACTAATAACTTTTATATAAAGTCCACATGGAAAGGGCTTTTATATATTTGAACTTCTGTTAGTTATTTAAACTTCTTTTGAACAGAATTGATTTATTATATACTTCTTTTCAATTTAAAAATTCTGAGACCCCACAAAAGTTAAATTCCTTAACCGATAAATTAAATATTTTTCAGTGAATAATATTTAATAGTGATTTATGTTACAGATATATTTTGTACATTTCACATGTTTCAATAAAAAAAATATTCCAACAAAAATAACAAACAGATTTCCTTAATTGCTTCAAATGTCAGAAAAAAAGTTAATAACAAAATAAAATATATATCCCCTGTATTTTTAAGACGAATTGAACAAGTGTCAACAACCTATAAACTGACAAAACACGAAAGTATCTCCCTCTCGACAAAAAAAAATGTTGTATGATATCAAAAGGTGTTAAAAACTTGAACATTTCTTTAAGCCAAAGCACAGTGGTCCCAAAACTTATTTTTGGAAATAATTCTGTAACTTTGGTCACCTTAAGTACGACGATTAAAAAAAACCGCCATAATTTTATGTACGATTTGTTTGTCAAAAAATTTTACATACATATAACTCTTATAATTCTCTACCAAAAATACATGCTTATACGTGCAGGATATCTCTTACAGTTTAAGAGGTATTTAGACCAATGTAAACTTTCTACCCTTTTTTGACAGTTTTTTTATATTTTTGTTTCTAGTGGATTCTATTTGGATCCAAAAAATTGGCCTAATATTGAACAAAATTCGAAATAATTTTTGCACAAGAACCATACACCTATGGGATTTTTTTATTTTTTCAAAAAGAAAAAATGCTTTCACTCTAAAATCAACTATTTTCTTCTGGACTATAATTCTTTTTCTCAATTCTAAAAGAATTTCTAACGTTAATACATATAAAGCAAATTTTCTTTAGTTTTTTGAGAAGGAATCGTAAAAAAGGTAACTTTAATTATACAGCTATATATATTAGCAGTTTACACAAGAAATCTGTGATGGGTCAAACCTCTTATAACAGCAGAGTGAGTAATTTACTGAAAAAAGTGAAAATTTTAAACAAGTTTTTCCCGGATTGGAATTTTTGGAATATTGGAATGAAAAAGTGGGAATCGTTTTATAGTCCAATTTTCATAGAAATATCTATTCGACAAATTTATTGAGGATACTTTGTTTAAGTAGTTTATTTTGTACATATTATTAATTTTCAAGAAATTAGCTTTCCAACAATATCAATCACTTTAGTAAAAATTGTACACTACTGTCCAATTATTAAGTGAAACTTGGCCCCCATAATAAGTTTCCAGAATTTTGTAGAGAATTCAGGCAATATTTAGTAATTTTTTGACCCGAATAGAGTTCACCTGACAGAAAACTAAAAAGCTGTCCAAATAATTGATCTAAATATCCTTGCAGTTAGAGTATCCCACACATGTAAGCATTTGTTCGTTTAAAAATATTCGTTAAAAAAAGTTCAATAGTTCCAAAGTTACAGAATTATTCCTAAAAATAGTGTTTTGGGACCACTGTGCAAAGAGAATTATCAAAAATAAATAATGAAAGAATGATAGAAAGAAGAAAAAGAAAGACGTGTTAAGATTATTTAATATATTTATTAAACATAAAATCCTCAAAATAACATGATACAAAACAAAAGACCTCAAAAAGTATTTATGTAAGTAAAAAGATATTAATAAATACCAAAAATATCTTGTTGCTGCCAACAACACAAAACACAACAATAAAACAACATTTATGTTAATATAACTGTCATTAACAAGTCAAAACAGTCCTTGTGACACTTCAACAACTTTTTTCTCTCTCGATAATTAAGTTTGTTTCGAACAAACAAAAGAAGAGAAAAACGTTTCAAAAACTTACCAGAGCAAAAGGAATTCGATATTATTGAATATGCAAAGAATATTAATTAAGTATTTAGTTAATTATTCTCCAAAGGAATTTAAAGGAAGTTTATTTTAAAATTTTCTTAAACAAATTGAAATGACATAAAATATTACCTGCATGTTTTTGTTTGTTGTTGTATTTTCATATTCTAAATTGACAGGTGTTAAAATGTATGCAAAGCATGAAATGAATGAATATTTGTGATTAATTTATGTTTTTTGTTTAGCTTTCAGACCAGTAGAAAATTTATATTTTCCTGATCGATGAAACGGGTTTTATTTAATTAAACATTTTATTCTAAGTATTAAATTATAATAAGGAATGAGCTCGAAAAATTCTTAACACAACTGTTATATTAAAACGTTTAAATCAACTATTATATGATTCTTCTGTTCATGTTACCTTTGTAAAATATGTCATTTAATATCTTAAATGTCAAACAAATTAATGTATTGTTAACCAGATTAAAATAAGTGACCAGAAAAAAGTGTGACAAAAATTATTAAATATTTTTAACAAAGCCCTACTTGGTTCAATAAAAAGTTGATCAAGCATTTAAAGGTTTGCCGTCAAACTAGTTTCAATGTTATCTATCAACTAGTCAGTTGATAGATAACCTAGTTCTGGTAGATGGAATGGTTCGCATGCTATTTCTAAAGCCAAAAAATCGAAATCATTTTCAAGTGAGCTCCCAACACATCCGGTATAAAAGCAGTGTGCTTACTGCAAACTATTTGATACTAAAAAATAAAGCTATTACAGCTTTACAAGCATAAGAGGCTCTTTAAGTTCCTGAAAGGAACGCTGCTAAAAATGTTAAGTTCAAAAACAGATCACGGTAATTGAAATCAATCTTTCTAAAAAAATATTCTGCTGCATAATGAAACGTAAGTTCTGGCGGTATTTTTGGAGCATCTGTGTTACCAAAAAAATAACAAATGGAAGTCTGTAAGATGAGAAGTAAATTAAGAAGTTAAAAAATTAAAGAGAGAGTGTTAGGAAAGAACAGGAAAAATTCAAATAAATTTAGAATTGTGGAAAAAGATCTTCTCTCCAGTTTCTGCGAGACTGTGAACAAGTCTAAACCATCTTCAAATGAGAATTAAATCACATATATCTCTAACATCACCAGTCGCCAAATCCATCAGATATTGCAGCTTTCTACTGCCAAAGGAGATTGCGATAAGTTCCCTACTTCGCCTTATTTGAAAGAAGACCCATTCTCGTTGCATACACTCTGACGAGACAATGTCCAAAATGCAGCAACTGGGTCCCTAAAGAGAGTTCTTGAAATGTTTAGTAAAAATGATATACTGATCCAATACAATCTGGGCCATATCACTTTGTTAATCAAATATGACGGTTCATTATTCCATCGGTGTTGCTCTATAATAGAGAACTCGACCTCAATACGTTTCTTACAAACAGTCAGAATAAATCATCCATAAGGGACTGAATTGCGGCCTAGTTTCCGGTAAAAAATATGTTATTTCGACTGCATATCCTCAATTGGTGCAATCTCGACTTGCAGAATATTATTCTCACCAGGAAGTTTGAAAGTGAAGTTGTCGTTTTGAAGAGTGAATTTCTTGGTCATCAAATCTATCGGTAAGCAATTGAGATCACAAATATAGCGCCAGACGAAAGTACCTCACATATGTGATTATATACCAAAGATTAGAAAAAGATGGTTACAGCTTTGCGATTTGAGAATTTTGCAAGGACTATTTAAAATTACTTTCTTAAATTAATTCTTAAATTAAAGACCATAAAGTACTATTATTTTAAAATTATTAAACTTTAAATTATATTTCAATAACTGATAATATTTAATAAGAAAATCACTCATGATAATGTTACTGAAGTAACTCGATAACATTTCCAATTATTTATCAATAAAATAATCTATAAACCACAATCAATTGAATTGTTTAACATTTTAGTAAAATTTCCATATAAATATAAATTATTTAATGATGTCTATAGCAATTAGCATTAAGTAATTAAATACACTATATTAATGCAATGTTGTTTTCCAATTCCTCATCTACCATCTTTGTCCACTTACGATACCATCCATGCGAAATCCTCTTACAAATATTTTCTAGTCCATCAAGATACATTCTCTTCATATCATTGCATTTCATTGTTACACAAATGCATTATTTGTGCTTGCACTTATGCAGTGCTTATTTACCCATTATAATCATGATTTTCTTGTGCAAAGACAAGTTGGCAAGACTTGCAAATCAACATAGAGAAGGAAGAGAGAAAAAAGATGAGAAAGGAAAAACAGAATCTTCTACTCAAAACATTTTTAGTCAAAACAAACATGAATTCATTCATTCCATGAATTTGGTATATACAGCTGCGGTCAAAATAATAGCACCAGCGAAACGTATGTATTCTTTAATAAGTCATAAAAGCCATTTGAATGAAAAGTTGTTGTTCGTTAATTATGGATCAATAAAATCAAAAATAAATTGAAATATTTCTATTCATTATAATTTTTTAAATTAATTTTTTTCCAGAAAAATTAATTAAACCTGACGTTGAAATAAAAGCACCACCAGGTTTTAACTATAACAAAAATCCAAAAGTAAATGTTGCTTAATTTTGTAGTGATATTTTATCGAACTGAGCTCACTATTTACTCTTATGTTCCTTGCTAAGAGCCCTCCTTAAAAATAATTTTTTTTTAGATTCATCGGTCCACAAAATACTACTCCCGTTTTAATACTGCCAAACCAAGGAAGTTTAGGCAAACTTTAATCTTATGATCTATGGGATTTTAAAGCCTTCTGATACAGTTTCAGTACTTTTAACAGATTTAATTATTTTTTTAATCCCTGCTGCTGATATAAATTCGCCTTCTTCATTTGACGTAATATACAATGAACCATTTAAGGTGTCGCCATAGTTTTTGTCCACGATACCCTACTTTAGTTGTAGATTATGGTTTTCTATAATTTTATTTGATTATCGAAAATTCTTATTTTGGCATTAGTTTGTTCATCAGAACCATGATTTCACTCTTTTTTGAAGTGTTTAGACCAACCGATTATTTAAATTCTAATAAAATTGTGGATAAAAATGTTCATAACCAAAAACACAAATTATCAACGAAGCTGTGACATATATGCGTGTGATGCTTTTATTTTAACCACAGCTGTACATATGAATATTATTACTGCTGCTGCTGTTGGAAAAGCCGCTACATTCATATTGCACTTGCACTCCAATAAACTGATTATTCAATGGTATTTTCACACCAGACCAAAATTTTACACATTATACGTTTGTTGTTGTTCTTGTAGCATTCGTAATATTCTTGAATTGGTGTTGGCCTAGATGATACTTTGGAATGGATGCGGTTATTTGGAGAGTTTAAATGTGTGTGAATGTATGTGTGTGTATGTTATATTAATGAAACTATCGAGACCAGTTCGATAACCACTTACTTAGAATATTTTATGGCTTTTCAATGACATCGTCATTTGAAATCTATTTAAGAGGAAAAATAAGTATTTTTTCTTATCGATTTTCTGTTATGACTGAAAACGAGTACAAAATGTGTTTGGAATGTGTTGAGCTTAAAAGACATTAAAATTTGAAAATTGTAGGTAGAATGAAATTATTTTAGAGATAAATTTATTTCATATTTAGAAAGTGATATTAATTAAGAAAATTATTTAATATTTTGTGGCAAAATAAAGTCAATATTTGAAAAGCTAACTGATAGATTATTTAAAAATTTACTTAAAGTAAATTAAAAGGACTGAAAACGAATAAAAACAAGTAAGATTATTGTAGTCGGCTGACCAACAATTGGTAATAACTGGTAGTTAACGAGGGTTTAAATGGGAGATCCATGAAATTTTGTATCGATCCTTGTATAATTTGACCAATTATTATTGAATAATAATTGGACCGAACATGGCCATTTTAATAGGCTTCGTCCTTGGGCTAAAGTATAAATAAAGGTGGGTGTTACACCGTTTTTTCTGAATGTTACAAACATCAGCACAATGGCATAAAACCTCAACCAGAAAAAAAGTTGGCATAGCTTCCAACTAGAATTTCGGCAGTTACTCAGCCCCTATTTCACTTTGATGTATTGTCTTAAATCACTCCCTTTCAACATAACAAAGAGTCCTCGCATTTAAGTCCAGCAGAAAACTATTGATCTAAATAAGTGGATTGCGGTGGCAAATACAAGTCCAATTAAATCTCATTGTCTGCTAATTAATCTTTGACCAACATCGATGTATACTTAGGTCTATTGTCGTGAAACTGTCAGTAAAGTTTTCTCTCTTAAATAGTGTAAGATATATAAGTACAAAATATCACAGAAAGTCAAAAGATTCAGGTTTGTTCAGATTTCTACAAAGGGACATTGGCCAAATCACAAAATATGTAAACCAAATCATTGCCACCACATGTCTTTAGTGTACCTCCAGGTCTCGCATTGATATTGCATTTTTTTTTGATATTTTTCATACTACACTAAATCAGAGTTGATCGGTTCATAAATTTTGTTCAAATGATTTATAACTATAATTTTAATTTATTTGATAACCTTCATTTGTGGTGACAATCTCATATATACCCTATAAGTTTGTCAGTCCTTTTGAATGTTCACAGTTTTCATTTATTCTAGAATGATACGAGAAGAGAAACTGACTGAGTAAAGTTTATTAAAGTGCCGATTAAAATCAAGTTTATACAACCGATCTTTATCTAACGTATATGATATGTATATCAAATGGTTTAGAGAATTTTGTTACTGAAAATATAACCGGGAATGGTGATGGTGGAATCATCTGAGACCCCGTAATCTACATATTCAAATATTCTTGGATATTTGAGATCGGCTCAACCAAATATAGCATTCTTACTTGATTTTTAAATTTTTTTAAGGTTACAATTAACATCTAACTTTGTTTCTGAGATGTAGGCAAAAACACATTTCGAGATATTTTAAAGCCTTTATTAGACCTATGACATCAGGTGTTTTAGGTCAAAATGTTCCATAACTTCCATCTATTGATCCAACTCTGATCAAATATATTTAGTAATAAAATAGCTTTAGGAATGTACAACAAATCATAAACATGTATGATATTAGAATCGAAACATTTCCAAGTCCCCACGGGATTATTAAAAGATGGAATTTGCTATATAACATATCGTCATTGACCTACAATGACGATATGTTATATGAGTAATGAAATTTTTTATTAAAATTAAGGTTATTCTCATTGTACTACCTTTCGTGGCCATCAGAATTTATCCATCAAGGTCTTCATATCACTAAAGAGTAAATCCAAATTTTGAAAAATTTAATGTTTTCCGTGATTGGTTTCACTGGGTGCCTAAATTTAATAATATTGGAAACCTCCTATAAATTTCAACCCTTAAGTTTTTTTTAACATCAAACCAATTAAATACTTATAACTTAACATTACATGTATCTGTAATAATTTACAACTTTAAATATGCCGTGTAACTCATGTCGTGGCTATTTCAAAAATTTAATCACTGTTAAAGGTCTTTTATAATAATTTAAAATGAAAAAAAGTTTTATTACAACAACGAATGTTGTCCGTTCTTTTTCATATTTTCTCCACTTTACGGATCATAAAATTTTGGAGTGTGTACTCATGTATCTTTATGTTACAAAACAATAAATGTAAAATATATGTATAAATACACGTAGAGTATGAGTAAATATACATGTGTTTAAAAACAACCATAAAAATGTTCACGTATCCCTTTTAACGTCTCACAAAATGCTACTTTATCTAACAATTAGGTAACAAATATAAATGTGCATACAAACAAACAAATAAATGGAAAATATATTAGTGTTTGTATGTAATTATTAGTCCCGTAGCTTTATAGAAATGTGTAAACACATACATATATAGTGCTTAAGGCAGTAGCAGAAACTATTCAGAGGTATGAAAGTAAATGAAAACAATTTATGTCTTTATGCCTTCAAGACGTTTATTGAATTGAAAAGTGTGATAAGTTTTAAACAACGAGGAGTGTTTAGAAATTAGGGGAAATTTATAAATGTTTAAACTGGATAAATTAAGGTTCATTGCACCAGGAGCATAAATACTAAGTTGGTTAGAAAATGTATATTTCGAAGTAAAAACATAGTCCAGTTTCTCCTGACACAGGGAACAACGTGAAAAACGTAATAGCTGTAGAACATCACAACCTAAGAAACCACCATAAAGTTAAAAATAACGTCCTTCTTTTATATGGAAAATTAAGATGCCAAAAATTGAGATATGAAAAATTAGGCAAACAATTTACTCACGTTAATTCAATTTTTTTCTCAATTTAGTATTCACTCTCGTATATTTTCATATACAATCCTAATGACTCTGAGCATGGTAAATGGAATTTATGTATCATGTAAAAACATTTATTTTTAAGAAATGGAACCAAAGCTGCCACACATGTGATACAAATTTAAGAAACTCCACCGAAAACGAAAATTTAAAGCCGATGACCAGGTAAAGGTCGTTATTTATTTCCTTTTCATAAAAAACACATTCATAAAATTACTACTGAATGAAAAGTTTTTTTACGTAAATTTAATTCCAAAATCTCAATATAATTGTAAATTTCAAAATCAACAAGATATCACGCCATTTGGCATTCCTTCTCAATGAGTGTGAAAATATTTGAAAGATTTCTCAAATTTATACCCTTTTCACTTAAGTCTCTAACGAAACGACTAAAGACAAATTAATGTTAATGTTCGCTTGGTCATGAGTTTAACTCATAAACTTGGGTTTATTTTTTAAGGAAAAAGAAATGAAAAAAATGTAAAAAGATTAATTGCTGTGACCTTTTTCTTGACTCTAAGAATTCTTGCTTTTTTGGCGACAATTTAAGCAACTTAAGAGAGATAATTTTATAACTTTTTATATTTTAACATTTTTAAGGGTTAAAGTTGATTAATCAATTGGAAAATATTTCATGGAACAAAAAATGCTTAAGAATTAAAAAGAAAATATAATTTAAAATAGAGAAGGAAGTAGATAAATATATGAGTAACGTTTATCAGTTCCAATGAAAGACAATTACGCAACTGTCGATAGTGGTAATGTGTAATATTTTAAAGTGGCCACTGATTTTCTCACAATGCTCATATGATTTTGTCACTATCAATATGTCTTACAATTCCTTTTCTGGACACGAGAAATTATAGACATCTGAGGAGACTATAAGCTAATGAAGAGTAAAAGCGTGAATGAATGTACACCAGCGTTACCGTTGAGATTTTTCGAAAAGTCACACAAAAAGGGGATTTTGGAAAATAAAGTCACATCTAAAAGGTGATTTGCGAAAAAAGTCAGCACAGGTATAATTCACCAAAAATTAAAATTTTCTGAATAGTTTTAAATTATGAATTTGCAGTCTTTCCCGCTTAATGTTTAATAATCTGGAATATTAACCAACAATTAGGTTTTTCTTAAACTAATCACTATTTCGATTTCCATTATGATTTCGCAGAAGTAACCTTTATTAATTTTTTGATTTTATCGTTCTTAATTTTATTTTTTTATATAAAATTTATTGTTTGTCCTTTTTAAAGTAAATTAATGAAATTTTGTGAAAATTTATGCCGAAAATCCAAATTCCAAAAAAGGGGACAAAAGGAAATTAAAAACAATACAAATTTGAGACTAAAGACGCACCGAAAAAACATGTGGCAAAATCAACGTTGAACATAGTAAATTTGAGATTGAATATTTGTTTATTTAGTTTGAATTAAACGTTTTTACGTTTGTGGTGATATAATATTATACATATAAGAATCTTTCGATATTAATATATATTAATCATTTTTAAAATTACTTTTAAGTACTAAAATTTTAAGTAGTAAAATTTCAAAAATATTTTCAAGAAACTGTAAACAATGTTAAATTGAAATATTTTATCTAAGAAGCAAAATCATAACTGAAAAAAAGTTAAATTGTTTCCGTTTTAATTAATTTTACACTAATTTCTGTGTGTAGCACTTCCCTAACATTCTAAGGAAATTCGTACCCATTTGAATTACAAAGGAGTAGAAACTTCACATAAGTAGCTTAAAATTTAGTGTAATGAATTGATGATTTGCTATGTGAATTTGACAATAGAAATAATGATAACCTCTATATATACGCATAGAAATCTTTTTTATAAAGATTTATATAAATAAATATTTGGTGAATTTTTAAAAAATTCACACTAAACAGACTTATATTCCTCCAAATCAACTTCAATCTTGAAACTTGAATTCGCACCTATAAAACGAATGAGATACACTCTAAACATGATCACTCTCATAACCATATTTTAATTCTCATATTAAAGAAATTAGTATCATAATATATCCCTTAATTACATTACTTTTGAGTAATAAATTATCGACTGACATTGACAATCTAGTTTTGAGGAAATATTACGAAAGTAACCAGAAAATTCTTAACCAGAAGATTCATATTCAACTCTTTTTGAAAAACCATCATTAGTGTATAAGAGATAAATTTTAAAACTTCGTATTAATCTCATAGAATGAGGTACATATCAACTAGGATATGGCAAATTCTCTCAAAGCATATGTAATTATATTTATTATTCTCTTAAGGAGTTTTTCATACTCTAAGATTATTACTCTAACTAAAGTAGGTTTAAACAGTAAAACCTATGGGAACCACTGGATCCTGATATTTCAAAGCTGTAACTTCTTGGACAATTTTGAGTTATCTGTGGTTTACACAAAACTTAGATGGAAGCTATATGTATTAGCATTATAACAGAAGTCACCAAAGTATAGGAATTGGTACCTCCTATTCTAAGCAAGAGGAAGTTTTATGTTCAGAAAACATAATCAATGTCGAAAATAATCTAATAATAACTAGCTTTTTACTACTTTCTGACTACTTTAATAACCCTGACAATATGTGTTTTACTCAATCTTGAATCAAAGTCTCTAAAATTATAGATAGACAGCCATCCAGAATAGAATGACGAACATTGATTCAGATGATGATTTAATTATTCACAAGCGCTGTACTGTTTTATTCTGGATGCAATCAAACGGCGTCGACTTAGTGAAATGAAATTTGACCTGCATGTATTTCACCATAGTGTCATTGGTTAGCAGAAAAAAGTCATTTTAACGAACGACTTGACCTACGAAAGAAGTTTTCTGAAATTCAGCAGGGTGATTTTTCCTTTATTGGAAAACTGTACGGTAACCAATGAAACATTTAATACTGCATGTTATAGAGTACATAATTTTGGAATAAGAAATAGGCGGAGTGGTAATCCCTTGAACAAAAAAATCCTAATAACTTTATTAATTTATTGCTAATTTTACACAATTTGTAACTAATTATATTTTTGTTCTGTATTTAAATATATAAACAATGTCAATATAATAAAATATAAGACCCTTATCTGGAAGCTTAAGCGTAAAAGTTAATTATACACACTACACTAATTATATACACTACAACACCGAAGGTGGTTGCGGTATTATGCGTTTGTACATTGCAAAAAAAAATGGTACTTAACCCATCCTTATGTCTACCATGTGAATCATCATTGGAATCAATTTTTAAAACGTTTTAACAATGTCAGTCCGTCTGTCTGGCTGTCCTAGAAAACGTTGTGATCACTCTACAGGTCACAATTTTTGAAATAGCTCGATGAAATTTGGCACATATTATTTTGCCAAAGTCCGAAGTCTACTGAAACTGCACATATTCGGTCCAATATTTTAGGTACCTCTCATACAAATATTCTTCCCGGAATGGGGTTTAAAAGTCATAAAAGTCCGAAAATCCGAAAAGCGAAAAATAAGTCTTATAATATTCTAAAACGGTGTACCAAAATATATGAGGGTCGTTCCATTATTTCTCATAAGCAAAAGTAGATGTGTAAAATTATAGGAGGATCGGTTAATAATTTCATGTGGCTCCCATATAACCTGACAATGACGTGTAAATAGTCGGGCTTGACCGACTATATATTCCTACTTGTTATTATGCTGGAACTGTTATTACACTTAGCTTTCATATCAGACTCTCTTTATGTGTGAAAGTTCTTTTATGATAAAATGTTTTTAAGTTGATAACAATTTTTTTTGCTGGAAAATATATTTAGTGTACTTCTATTGGTTCGCAATATTTTGAATTATTTAAATACAATTTTGAAAATAATTCGAAATAACTGTTTTTCTATTAAAAAGAGATTTTTATTTTTATAAAATTACAAATCTTTAACTCTTTTTTCTCTTTAGTGTTAAACTAAACATGACTTAAATGTCACCATTATACTTATAACAGCTTCCCGCTTTTAAAAAGAATATATATCCAAAAACAAAATTCTATTCCACATTTAAGACTTTTGTTATCACAAAATTCAAGTTTATTGATACACAATCATCAGTCAGAGTAATTAATCATTCGCTTTTTTTGTTGCTGTTCGACACATTCATTCTTAAGGTATTTTACCTTTTCAAACAGTATTCAAATTGTTTGAAAATACTTTTGTTTTCGGGAGTCTGTCACTTGCCTTTGAATTTATATCTTTTAAACTTTGAAATATTATTTTCTTGTCTGGGCAGAATCATGTGTTATGTCCCAAAAGATTTATTTTTCTATTTTGCTGTTTATGTGTATGTATGTTTATATCTATAAATCTATGATTTGAAGTAATTTAACTGGATTTCTATATTTTTCTTCTAATTTACGTGATAAATTCTTTGTTTTCTTTTTCTTCAAAAAATATTTAAATTGATAAAATTGTGTAATTTAAAAAAAATGTTGAATTCAATTTGAAAATCGTGACTATTTTGTTTAATTGTGTTAAATCTATAAATCAATTTGTTGTTTCAAGTTAAAGGGAATTCAAATAAAATTTGTGTTTTCTTTTTTTAATTTAAAAAAGGTTTGAAATTGGTAGGAATGACAACCATGTTATAATTGTGGGTTATGTTCTTTCTTTTTCAAATAATAAGAGAAAGTTATCTTAAAATCAGGGTCAGTTAGTGATTTATATATAACAAAACAAAAGTATGTTTTGATTACTGTAATTAAATAAAGTACTTTTAAAAAGCTTTTTGGTGTATTATACAATATCATCTTTTTCTGATCTGCAAAAATTTTAATTGTAAAAGGAACATTAAACTTAATGAATTTCGGATTTTCTACTTTATTGTCTTCTTTAAACATTAACTTTATTAACTTTAAATGAATATGTTTTGTTTGTTTGGAACATATAGACAGCTTAACTACTGGACAGATTTTGCTAAAATTTTCACAGAATTATCCCAATATTCCAATAGGACCAGGAGAAGGGTCCTATTGGTCCAATAGGACCAGGAGAAGGGGTACCCCCAGGAACTATGAAAGCGAGAATTCTCATATTTGGTCCCAATTTATCGCCCAGGAAAATTTTACTGGACAAAATGCATAACAGTTAGTATACAATTTAGGACGAATCGGAATCAGGGGAGAAGGCAACCTCATTACAAAGCAAATATTGATTATCAAATATCAAAAGAATTACTATAGCAAGAATTCTCATATTTGTTCTCAATCACATTCCTAAGAAACTAAGGCAAAATTCGAGACGAATAGAATCTGGAGTAGATCTAGGCCCAAAACAAGTAAAACAAGATTTTCCAAAAATTCCCTTTTTGTGCGACTTTTCGAAAACTCTCAACGGTAACGCTGGTGTGGAATATTCAATGTCTGGTTCGTCTGTAAACTTCTCCATGTTTATTAAGATCATCCTCTTACTAACTTTTACTTACTATGGGTAAACTTAAGGCAACTTTTTCCTTATATTTATTTCCATTCCAAGTATGTCAGAGTATACAAATATCCGCATAATCCAAATACTCAGGTAGGTGAGAGAGGTTTCATGATATTAATCGTCTCTCCATTCCATCTTTTTTAAAGTTTTTATGTTCAATTCCAACTGGACCAAAAGATCAAAAAGTGGTAATTTTTAAGATATCAGAAGCCCAAAAAATATAACTCTTTCTTAAGACTTTTTCAGAAAATATAATAAAATTTTTATATTTGATTTTTTTGAAGTTGTAGCTATTTTAAACAACAATTTAGTATATTATCCTACCGCATCATATGGCAGACGATTACATGTTCTGATTTCTAGGTATTAGTTTAGACCTTACTAATAAAAGCTTTTAGACAGAAAGAAAATTAATTCTGTTAGGATGTGATTAGGTCTAAATTGTAAATCACATAAGGTAAACTTTTTTAGATATTTAATAATTAATATTTGCTGTAACTAATTATGAGAAATCTCGCTTATAAAGTTTTCTAGATGCTGGACAATTTTTGTTTAAGCTTTTCCTGTTTCATGGTGCAAATCGCCTGTGCATTTTTTCCAGCAAACCCGTTTTTAAGAAGTTATTGGGATTAAAATTATCATTTTTGTTTTTATTGGGGAACCTCTTTCCACGCCCTTATTTTTTTTCTAAAAAAACATTTTAAAAGTCTCGCAGCAATAGAATTAACATTTTATTCAATTTGAAATAGGACCAAGTACTCAGATCCTTAACGACAGCTGTAAAGTAATTTTGATTCGATCGGTAATAGATATCACTCAAAAGTTAGAGGAATTTCTCTATTAGTTTTTTCGATTAACTTCGATAACAACCGAATGCAATGAGATTTTTCAAATGATTAGCATTTCTTGTTAACTTTCAACGTTGCACAATTATTTCTAATAAAATCCAGTTCGATTTTCCTTTAAATATTTCGGGCTCCAATCAGGGCTCAAGTACCCATAAGAAATTGCTCTGTCAGTATCTTGGAAATATAAAAAATATTCATTAGCATAACCTGTTTATTATAAATATGAGATTTTGCTATTTTGGAACTCCATATCTCTCTAAAATTTGATATAAATCTTATCGACTTTACAACCCATTATAACCCTCTTTGCACCATATTAATTTATTCAAAATGTCTATGTGTCACTTTTAATAATTCCTAAATTTAAAACAATTCATTTTTATTACTGCGCCTTTCACAGAGACATGGTGTCACCTAAAACCCTTATAAAAGTTTCCACAAATGTCATAATCTCTTACGACTGCACCCTTATTAAAAGTGTTTGTTATTGAAACAAATTTGCTGCGGTTTTAATTATAGTCCATTTTTTGTATAGAAACATAAAATAATATTATCGCTTAATTTATACATAATAATATAATTTTTTGTTAATTGTCTCTGTTAGCCATGTTCGTATATTTATTCGACATAAACAATCAAACTTTATGACAGTTTTTTCCTTTTGTTTGTTACTGATACGGATCAAATTTACATGCAGCTAAATTTTACGCTAGAGAAATTTTCTTGACATTTATAAAAAAGTAAAATACAAAAGAAAAAATGCATAATTTTTTGACAACTACTGACACCAAAATATTAAAAAAAATATTGAAAGCAGAGAAGTGGCGACGATGGTAGTGGTGGTGGCAGATACACTTATGACCATTATTATATACAACAACACCATTGACTGACTGCATAACCATTAAATTTTAAAATTTAAACAACTAACAAACACCAACAAATTTTAGACATGGCCCAATGACACGGCCACCACTTGAGGTATATGGTTTCTATATTTTCTATTATTTTAATTTGTTGGTCGGTCGGTCAAGAGGCCTTCATAAAAAAGAAAAATAATAATAACAGTTAAGAAATTAAAGTTGGTCAGCAGCGAACCCATATAGCTGTATATTAGTGAATACATTTAAAGTGATTTAGGAAACACTTATCGAATATCTGAATCGATATTGCCGGTTCCCAAGTTTCCTTGTATTATATTTGCTAGTAACATAGTCGAATCAGATTTAAATTTTTAAGTACATTTTTATATCCTCGACCACTACAAGTGGTGAAGAGGGATTATTAGCTATGTTTTTCCGTATATAACGTTGAGAAGGAATCATCTTAGACCCCATAAAATATATATATATATATATATATATATATATATATATATATATATATATATATATATATATATATATATATATATATATATATATATATATATATATATATATATATATATATATATATATATATTCTTACGTCAAATCAAGATCTGAGTCAATTTAGCTACGCTTGTCTATATCTCTCCGTTGTTGGCACTCTCACGCCCAAAATAACTTTCATTTAACCAATTAATCTAATTCAAAAAAAAAAATTAGAATAAATTCAGGTTTAATGTACCTCATTCAATTCCAAAAATTATCTAAATCGGTTCAGCAGAAAAAAAGTTATAATCAAAAATAAAAATAATTTGATGACTCAAGAAGTGTTCCTGTTTTGTATTTCAAAAACGCTTCTTTATATTGTAATGTCTTGTGAGTGTATATGGGACTCATTCGGATATTATAATTAGTGAAAAAGTTCGAAAATTATATTTTTTTTTTTAAAGGAGAGGCAATGAATAGAAGTCTAATAGGTGGTCATTTTAGATCTAATGGTGGTGAATTTTAATCACTTTAGGGTGTCCATGTCAAAATGAATATGCTACGAATTAAGTGGAATCTGATTGTATTCGAATGTCCCTGATCCTATTATAATGCCTCAATATTAATATAATGCCTCGACTGCAGTGATGCAGTTTCGCTGTAGATTGGGATATCAGAATTTTACCATAAATTTTCTCTATGACAACATGTAACAATATTTCCAAAGAGTGGTCAAAAACTATTCAAAAGCATTTAGGCTCAACAAAATAAAAGCTTAGACTTAATCACTTCTCGATGCAGAACGCCCTTTCTGGAATTCACTATCAAAACGGGTACCAGAAATCAACTTTTCATTCTTTACCTCAAAACAGGAACAGTTCCTACGCGATGGAATCAGTGTTCTACCAGAAAGGAAATATTGGGACTATATAAGATTTTATGCAAAAATAATATACTTTAAATTTTTAGCCAATTTGTCGAAAATATAAAGCAGCATTGGTGTGAAAGTTTTGCGTTAATCACATTTCTGACTCATTCGAAACAACCTACAACCGATTGAATCAAGAAGAGACATATCTATAAAGCTATTGCTTATTTCAATTTATGTGAGAGTTTTTTTTAAGAAAACTAAAGTACGGTGGGGTCCTTTTAAAAAGTCCAACAAAGCTGTCCAAAAATGTTACCATAATAGTGTAGGGTATATCAAAGTTAAAAAACAAATGCTAAGAAAAAGAGGCAAAAAGTGGAAAAAAACCTAAAAATAATCATAATAACTTTAACAATTTGACATTTATAGCCAAGTGCTGGAAATGCCAACAACCAACACATACACTCACCCTGCTCCTCAGTAAATGTTTAAAGCTCTGTAAAATTTTTTAAAACGTAAAGAACGCGTGTCGCAACGTTTGATGTTAATTGAGTGATTTTTGTAGAGCAACAATTTCAAATGAAAACGAAAGAAAAACTTTACATTCTATGTCTGTCCATCCTATCTGACCGACCAACCGACTGACGGTTTGGATATTTAAAATTCACAAACCAAAATTAAAACACAGTAACAGAAACAACAAACATTTAGCCTCTGTTAGACAAGCACGAACAATATACTTTTTTAAACTTTTTCGTTTCACTTCGAAAAGGAGAAGAAAAAAATTTAAAAATGTTTACTAAACGTCATACGAGTATAAAATGGTAATTTTTATAGTCGACTACAAAACTGAACAAGCAGCTACAAAAAAAATATGCCCAACAATAACAATGAAAGAATATTTGAAAAAAAAGAAAAACTACGGAAGTGGAACAAATGGACGTTGACATTGCAGGACTTTAAAGTCGTGATGCGTTGTAGTCCGTTCTTAAAATCTTACACATTCATATGTACGCTCTTTTTTTGGAATTGTACTTAGTGTCGTCGCTTTTGATATGTTCTGGTTCTTTTTTTTAATTTAAGCGCTACATTTAAAGTAGAGCACAGTGGACTAAAATAAATAAATTAGCATTTATTTCACATAAATATGAATATAATAGGACAGTCTTTATGACACTCTTTGGATTGCTGTAATGCTATTTTTGCTATAAGCAGATGTATTTTAAAGATACCAGGTATCTAATGAATATGTTTTCCATTTTTTTAAATCTAATGAATTAATGATATTAATGAAGGAAATTGCATTTTTTTCACCATTTATCAGAGCAAACTACCAGAAAGTTCATTTGGGTTATGTACTCCGGAAGCTAGAATTGTGTTAAATCTTTTTTTCGGGACAAACTGTGATGTGAAGTATATAAGCATAAAAATTTTGTTTTCCTTACACTTAGTATTGCCGTTGGTGCGACTTTAGTTGCAAATTTTCAACTCCTTGTGACTTTTTCTGTCACAAGGAGTTGAATGAACGATAGAATCCAAAACCTCATAATCGATTCTACTACGAAATCACAATGGAAATTTAAGAAAAACCTAATCGTTGGTTAATATTCAAGATTATTTCAACATTAAACCGAAAAGAGTGCAAATTCATAATTTAAAACTGTTTAAAAAATTATTATTTCTTGGTGAATTAAACTTATGGCGACGTTTGTTCCGCAAATCACCTTTTAGATGCGACTTTATTTTCCAAAATCGCCTTTTTGTGTGACTTTTCGAAAAATCTCAACGGTAACGCTGGTTACACTATATATTCAAAGAATATAGGAAAATGAAACGATTGTTATCTGGGAAGGAATTTAATAATAAGATGAAACGGTAAATGTCTTCAATGAGCGTAACCCCAGTTGGTGTATAAAATTTTTGATGGGAATTTTGCAACCCATTCTCAACAGAAAGAGAAAAACGAAAATAAACCAATGTTATAATAAAGTGACGCTGAAAGGGGTTATGAGTCCATTCCCTTACGTTATCGCCAACAAATCACTTTATACGATCAATGCAAAGCTTAGGAAAGAATAAAAATAAATTTGGAGCCTTAATTCATAAATTACTCAGAATAAAGTCAAAATAACCATATTATCGTTTAAGAAACTTCTTCTGAAAACTGATGAACCAGAGTAAGCACTATATGAAGCAAAAACATATCGGATAAAATCCCAAAGACCTAAAAAGGAAAGAGGAATTGACGACCCAGAAACACTGCCATGAATCTGCGAAGATAAACCAACAATTTACATATATATTTGTTAGTTAATAGAATATTCAAAAGAACTGTAGTATCTGTTCACCTTATAAGGTACTATGAACTGAAATCGCTGAACAATACTTCATAGAAACAATAAAAATCTGATATGAACCCATAGAAAAGAGACTCTAGTTTATTAATTGTTTTCAGTATCAATTGTCATTCACGACAGTATTGCGATAGTAAGGAGTATTGCGATAGTAAGTTATTGATGATAATGCTATATTTGCAGCCGTTAGTGGGTTAAGATTTAGCACAACCCTACTTTTACGATGATATAATCGTAATATGATTCTCAAATTTAAGAAAATAACGTGGGAAGATAATTACATGATGGAATGTATTTACTTTTTCATTCTGTGTAACGTCAAATGTACGCTCTGTCTATATCCCTGAACTAAATCAAAATCTCAAATCAGTAAGAAAAAAGTATCTATTTCAACCTCAAATATCAGGGAAAATATTTTGTTCGATTTTTCATGAAAATATTAAAAAATTTGAACAAAACTTTGTGAGTTATACCGTTTTTACTGTTATACAGAAATTCATCAAATTCAGATAAATAGAAAAAGTTATACTCATAACGACAATTCTATTTACGACTGTGCCGAAATTTTAGTGTACTACACAACTATTTATTTTGAAATAACTGTAATATTTACTTTAGTTAAGGAATTTTTTATCCAAAAGCTTTTTCTAACGAGGATTGTAATTATTCGTAGCATATTCTGTTGCAAGTGATATGCGCAAGAGATATGCGATACAAGGAAGTATACACTTCTCCGTGCACTATACGAAAATTTCATGAAATTTACTAGTTCCGAAATATGCGATATTAAATATTTCGCTTGTAATGGTGCCATCGAATACCACTCATCCGATTCTAAAAATTGTGCAACGCTTGTCCCTAAAAAGAATATCAAAATAATGTCCTAATCAAGTTTTCAGCCATTTCAGTTACAAGAGGTTGTCTCAGCTTATTTTGACAACTTTAAATTAATATTTCTTGATGTAAATTTCGGTATTTGGAGATACCAAAAGAGATTTTTTTTTAAACTTGGCTTCAATTTCCGTGTTCCGTCTTTGACCTCTAAAATTTTAGCAGCGTTTGCTTTAACTTGTCGCCACAAATAGTTCGAGCACTGAGCAAATCAGACTGCTTTCCTACCGAATATGTTGAGAGTTCTTTTGAAACGATGATTTTTTTGACTTTAGAAACATAATTTCTTCTGCGGGAATCAGATTTTTTGATCTCAGTCCATATGTTCCATTTTAAAATTATGTAGCGAACATCATTAAACCTTATATTACGGATTTAATTCCTTATATTTATTTGTCATCTAATATTTAACCGCTTATTCGTAAGAATACGTGAATTTAAATAAATTCGTTAAGTAATTTCTCTTATTTCCTTTTTTTTCTCAATTTCATGGTTAATTATTTTGTAAAACACAACAACAACAACACTTTTGTAAAATTTCATCTTCAATTTCAATCGTTTCTGGATTACAAATAAAAGGCAATGTTTTATAAGCCACTTATGTCTGAATATCTCAAGTGGGGTATGTTTTTATCTTCACATTTTAAATATTTCGTAATGTCGCCGCATTATAATGAAAACATAAGGTGTTACTAATTTTAAAATCAACCACTAAAAGGTTCTTTCAGGCGATACTAAGAGAAATATATGATAATAAGAAGGTATTTGAGATTAAAGTCAGATGGATTTATTTAAATGAATTACAGGACAACAATTGAGGTGAGAGTATGCTTGTTTTCGGTTTAGACATATGAACGTTTAACAAGATTTCCTAATAATTTTATATAAAATTATTGTTTGTAACTTTAATTGAAAATTATATAAAATTTGTAATAAAACAAAACCATTTCGAATCCATTTATCTACCTTCTTATTTAATATATCTCTAATATATCTCCTTCAGAAAAATACTCCTATTTCTGCCTGTAACAAACATATCAAGCACCTTAATTTAAGGCCTTTTTATGTGCTTAAGAAATCCAAATCATTTTCACAATATTTTCTATTATTATTTGCTATAAAAAACATGTCACAAAAAGAAAAATTAAGCGACACAAAAAAATAGCTACATTATTTAATGTTGTCCCTATAAAGTGTGATTTCTGTCAGTTTAGCCAAGCATCGTTTAACACATGGTGTCGCAAATGAAATGACAGCCAGAAATAAATTTGCAATTTGTTAATGTCACTAAATGTACTCGTACATACGTTTCTTTTCTACATTTGTTGTTCGTTATTTTTTATTAAAACAAAACAATGCCGACATTAATAATATACAAGACATTTGCTATATAAAAAAAAGAAAATCGGCTAATGGAATTAAAATAAAAATCTGTGTGTACTTTTTCTATAAATTATATTATTTTTCTTATGAAATTATATATAGAAATAAAACAACATCCCATTTCAGGATATAAGTTGTAAGCAGTGATGCCAATTCTTGAGGAAATATTTAAAAAGTGGCTAAAAAAATTCATTATTAAGTTTTTGATAAAACACATTTATTGAAAAGAGATTTTTAATTGAACTTTTTAATAAAAAATAATATTATCTTTTTATAAATAATAAATTTATATTTTGAAATAATTAAAAATTCTATATTCGATTATGCCGAATCTTCAAAACCTTTCACTACAAATGCATTTGAAGTAAATACGTTATGATTCGTACATACATTTTACGTACTTACATATTCACATATACACTCACAAATATTTGAAAGTTTTTCTCAAATACTTATAAGCAGCGTTACCGTAGAGGATTTTCGTAGTCGCGCAAAAGGAGATTTGGAAAAATAAAGTCGCACCTAAAATGTGATTCGTGGAATGTCGCAACAGGTTTAATTTACCAAACATTAACACATTTTGAAAACATGTACATTATAAATTTATTCCGTTTCCGTTTAATGTTGGAGTAATTTCGAATATTAATCAACACTATTCGATTTGCATTATGATTTCGTAAAAGTGCCGTGAATGAATTTTTAAATTCTATCGTTCCGAATTTTACTTTTTCCTTCCATATTTTTTTTTTAATTTTTCAATATGTACTTTTTTAAGCTAAATTAATGAAATTTCATGAAGATTAATGCCGAAAATTTAAATTATAGAAAAGGAGACGAAAAGAGGAAATTTTAGAAAGTACGTAATTTGCGACTAAAGTCGTACCAACACTGCTTATAACAAATAAAACTTAATGAGTCATAAAATTACTTACATTTTCAGATATAACTTTTTTTCTACTTAAAATTTGTCAATTTATAACGAATGACCTTTTCTTGAATATAGTGGCTGTCTCAGATATCGATCTATATCATTTGATACACTAAACCGATTTTATTGGTTTTAAATAATAAATCTCTCTGAACAATAACAAATACTCAGGCCAAATTTCATTGAACTCTATTATGGATGTGAGAGT
This sequence comes from Cochliomyia hominivorax, assembly GCA_004302925.2. Classification (NCBI taxonomy): domain Eukaryota; kingdom Metazoa; phylum Arthropoda; class Insecta; order Diptera; family Calliphoridae; genus Cochliomyia; species Cochliomyia hominivorax. Next base: position 48,896,665 of record PYHX02000158.1, read on the forward strand.
GCCAACAACAGAGAGATGGACAAGGCTTTTCCTTCTAGCGTTACACACGGAATGACAAATAAATATACCATCTTTGATAAGGTTCTTCCTTTATGGACACTTTGATGTGTCTATTTGGCCTTTAAGGATATGACCAAAAAATATTAAATGCAAAATTAAATTTTTGGTAGCTAAACTAGACTGAAAATGGCTAAATTTAGCCATTCAAAATGGCTAAATTGACAACACTGATTCTTTCCTGAAAATACAATACTTTTTCTTCTGAGAGCTTTTAAAAAGTAGATATTTTTTATAAATAATTTTATGAAGAATTTGTAACAACTGTATGTTCACACAATTTTTAGAACAGTGACAGATATCGGAATAATTGGAACACAGGTTTCTCTTTTTTTGGAAGGAATATTTCCTAACTTTATGTTTATGTTGATTGTTTAATCTCCCTCACTAATTGGTATATAAAGTTTTAAAATCTTAGACGACTTTTCAATGCCAGCCTGCTGATCATAGAAATTAGGACACCTAACTCTCTCACCACCAATGTATTGAACTTTAATGTTGTTTTAAGTTTTCTAGCGGTATCGTTCATTAGTTCTGTAAATAAAGTATGGTAACCCATTACCCATAGAGGTAGGATCCTGATAATTTTCGTATAATATATGTTAACTGGACTGCTTAATGATGCTTAGATATCAAGTAACAGCAGAAGTGGGGCTCCGAATTTTGTTTTGTCAATGTTACAAGTGACAGCAAAAAGCAAAAGACATCGAGTTTAGCGGCTGAACCACGTAGCTTTTTACAGGATCAATGAGCTATTTACTTTATTTAGATCCTTTGATGTCAATTATAAAGCGACAATGTGTTTTGGTAATCCCTGCGAATAGAATGGGTCACTCTAACAATGATTGCCATAGCGAACTAAACAAAGATGCAGTTTTGCACTTACTGTTTCACTGTTAAAAACTTAAAGACTTAGGAGGATCTATAATTTTGACCAATTTGAACTTTGTGATACAAATATAAAGTGGGCCTCAAGCACTGAAAAGCAGTCGTATCACTTTGCTATTCTTTAGAGTAACACAACGGGATCAGCAATAAGTATATTTATGTGAGATGCTTGTAGTGCATGACCGTTTAAATTAACTTAGTAACACAATTACTAAGTTTGTTTGGATGTCTGTCTGTTGGGAACAATCTCAACTCAGTTTAATTAAATTTGACCAATTACTTGTTATTGTTGGTTATGAAACTTATTCTATATTATCGTATCAAAAAAAATCAAATAAGTGCATTGTAGTATAGTTATTCTAATAACAGGTGTTATTTGGTCAATCTTTGTTCTGGTTCTTGTCCCATATGCGTTTAACTATTGCAATTTGACACCTACTACATTAGGAATTTTGAGCATTTCCAACTCTCCGGTGGATGACATACATACATACATATTCCTATAACTATAGGAATAAATTATTATTTATTATTATAGAACATCCGGAAGAACTACTGTTAACAAACGGGTTTTAAATGACGACAATGTCCCTTACGGATGTGTAGAAACGTCATGTCACTCTATTCGAGAAGTGCACTGAAATTAACGTATGAACATTGGACCAATCCGGCAATCATAATCTAACGAATTCATATAAGGGAATACTCCAAACTGACTCAACAAAGACGAGAGAGGTTGGTACCATAGATAGTTACATCAGGAAATGTAGACGGATCCAAATGATTCCCTTTTTGTACAAATAAATATAAGCATGTGTAGGGTACTTAAAGAACTTCAGGGCATAGCTCAATATTTCTTAAATATGTCTTTCCAATTTGTCACATATATTCTGCAATTGACATTAATATATTTAACGAATTTCATAAATATCGGCCCAGACGATAAGAGTTTTGAATGTAAGAATGTTTCAATGAAGTTCCACACATAAAGTTATCGCGTAGTACTAAAAAATCAGAGGTGTGAGTGAAGCAACTAAAAATTGTGTTGAATTAACACTATTTCTGCTAACACTGGTAAGAGAGCAGTAGCCAGAATTTGTAGTTTCGAGTAAGGAATTTTCTATTTTGCACAAGATGTACAAATTTAGGTAAGGAAAGTGAACGATGGATATAATATATGTATAATATATGTTAACTGGACTGCTTAATGATGCTTAGATATCAAGTAACAGCAGAAGTGGGGCTCCGAATTTTGTTTTGTCAATGTTACAAGTGACAGCAAAAAGCAAAAGACATCGAGTTTAGCGGCTGAACCACGTAGCTTTTTACAGGATCAATGAGCTATTTACTTTATTTAGATCCTTTGATGTCAATTATAAAGCGACAATGTGTTTTGGTAATCCCTGCGAATAGAATGGGTCACTCTAACAATGATTGCCATAGCGAACTAAACAAAGATGCAGTTTTGCACTTACTGTTTCACTGTTAAAAACTTAAAGACTTAGGAGGATCTATAATTTTGACCAATTTGAACTTTGTGATACAAATATAAAGTGGGCCTCAAGCACTGAAAAGCAGTCGTATCACTTTGCTATTCTTTAGAGTAACACAACGGGATCAGCAATAAGTATATTTATGTGAGATGCTTGTAGTGCATGACCGTTTAAATTAACTTAGTAACACAATTACTAAGTTTGTTTGGATGTCTGTCTGTTGGGAACAATCTCAACTCAGTTTAATTAAATTTGACCAATTACTTGTTATTGTTGGTTATGAAACTTATTCTATATTATCGTATCAAAAAAAATCAAATAAGTGCATTGTAGTATAGTTATTCTAATAACAGGTGTTATTTGGTCAATCTTTGTTCTGGTTCTTGTCCCATATGCGTTTAACTATTGCAATTTGACACCTACTACATTAGGAATTTTGAGCATTTCCAACTCTCCGGTGGATGACATACATACATACATATTCCTATAACTATAGGAATAAATTATTATTTATTATTATAGAACATCCGGAAGAACTACTGTTAACAAACGGGTTTTAAATGACGACAATGTCCCTTACGGATGTGTAGAAACGTCATGTCACTCTATTCGAGAAGTGCACTGAAATTAACGTATGAACATTGGACCAATCCGGCAATCATAATCTAACGAATTCATATAAGGGAATACTCCAAACTGACTCAACAAAGACGAGAGAGGTTGGTACCATAGATAGTTACATCAGGAAATGTAGACGGATCCAAATGATTCCCTTTTTGTACAAATAAATATAAGCATGTGTAGGGTACTTAAAGAACTTCAGGGCATAGCTCAATATTTCTTAAATATGTCTTTCCAATTTGTCACATATATTCTGCAATTGACATTAATATATTTAACGAATTTCATAAATATCGGCCCAGACGATAAGAGTTTTGAATGTAAGAATGTTTCAATGAAGTTCCACACATAAAGTTATCGCGTAGTACTAAAAAATCAGAGGTGTGAGTGAAGCAACTAAAAATTGTGTTGAATTAACACTATTTCTGCTAACACTGGTAAGAGAGCAGTAGCCAGAATTTGTAGTTTCGAGTAAGGAATTTTCTATTTTGCACAAGATGTACAAATTTAGGTAAGGAAAGTGAACGATGGATATAATATATGTATAATATATGTTAACTGGACTGCTTAATGATGCTTAGATATCAAGTAACAGCAGAAGTGGGGCTCCGAATTTTGTTTTGTCAATGTTACAAGTGACAGCAAAAAGCAAAAGACATCGAGTTTAGCGGCTGAACCACGTAGCTTTTTACAGGATCAATGAGCTATTTACTTTATTTAGATCCTTTGATGTCAATTATAAAGCGACAATGTGTTTTGGTAATCCCTGCGAATAGAATGGGTCACTCTAACAATGATTGCCATAGCGAACTAAACAAAGATGCAGTTTTGCACTTACTGTTTCACTGTTAAAAACTTAAAGACTTAGGAGGATCTATAATTTTGACCAATTTGAACTTTGTGATACAAATATAAAGTGGGCCTCAAGCACTGAAAAGCAGTCGTATCACTTTGCTATTCTTTAGAGTAACACAACGGGATCAGCAATAAGTATATTTATGTGAGATGCTTGTAGTGCATGACCGTTTAAATTAACTTAGTAACACAATTACTAAGTTTGTTTGGATGTCTGTCTGTTGGGAACAATCTCAACTCAGTTTAATTAAATTTGACCAATTACTTGTTATTGTTGGTTATGAAACTTATTCTATATTATCGTATCAAAAAAAATCAAATAAGTGCATTGTAGTATAGTTATTCTAATAACAGGTGTTATTTGGTCAATCTTTGTTCTGGTTCTTGTCCCATATGCGTTTAACTATTGCAATTTGACACCTACTACATTAGGAATTTTGAGCATTTCCAACTCTCCGGTGGATGACATACATACATACATATTCCTATAACTATAGGAATAAATTATTATTTATTATTATAGAACATCCGGAAGAACTACTGTTAACAAACGGGTTTTAAATGACGACAATGTCCCTTACGGATGTGTAGAAACGTCATGTCACTCTATTCGAGAAGTGCACTGAAATTAACGTATGAACATTGGACCAATCCGGCAATCATAATCTAACGAATTCATATAAGGGAATACTCCAAACTGACTCAACAAAGACGAGAGAGGTTGGTACCATAGATAGTTACATCAGGAAATGTAGACGGATCCAAATGATTCCCTTTTTGTACAAATAAATATAAGCATGTGTAGGGTACTTAAAGAACTTCAGGGCATAGCTCAATATTTCTTAAATATGTCTTTCCAATTTGTCACATATATTCTGCAATTGACATTAATATATTTAACGAATTTCATAAATATCGGCCCAGACGATAAGAGTTTTGAATGTAAGAATGTTTCAATGAAGTTCCACACATAAAGTTATCGCGTAGTACTAAAAAATCAGAGGTGTGAGTGAAGCAACTAAAAATTGTGTTGAATTAACACTATTTCTGCTAACACTGGTAAGAGAGCAGTAGCCAGAATTTGTAGTTTCGAGTAAGGAATTTTCTATTTTGCACAAGATGTACAAATTTAGGTAAGGAAAGTGAACGATGAGAAGGGAATAGAAGGTACTATTTAACACGAAACATAAAGGAAATAGTGTCTTTTCTACAAAAAGATCTATGTATTATTTGGATTATCAAAAAAAAAAAAAAATAAAATAATGATAATAATAATAATAATAATAATAATAATAATAATAATAATAATAATAATAATAATAATAAAAATAATAATAATTCCTTATGTTTAATTGCTCACTGGGTTCTTTTCAATTATAAAAAATAATTCTTAGTTTTTGCTTAAATTGTCTTTAGTTAAATTTTTTTAAGCAAAAATATTTATTTTAATTATATTATTTCTTTGTTAAATGATCTACGGGTGTTTTATGTTTTCATGTTAAACAAAAATTTACACAGAAACAAAAAATGCGTGTTATTTTAATAGCGTTGACAACTTAGGCGACATTAAACACATGTTTTCTTTGAAAAACTTGAAATTTTTTCATTGAAAAAAAATAAAATGAAATATAAATTATAAAAAACTTAAGTATAAATCTTGATAAACTTCTTAATAAGTCTTAATGTGGGGGGCATCAAACTTTTTTGCTAATTATTGTTGCAAATGTTGCATGAAGCAGAGACGCCGTATGATAGAATTTGAAACCCCTTTTGTTTTTTCAATGGAAAATTTATTCAGTTTTTTTAGCAATCATATGACTTATATGGTGTGAACTGAGTGACACGATTTATTGTCTTGATTTGTAAAATGAAAAAGATTTCAAAATTTTAAACAATAAATAATCAGATGGGAGGTTGTTTTATAACAATAAGGGAGTTTCGGATTGGTAGTGATTATTATTGACAGGTCAAGATCTATATGTCTAGTTTAAACAAATTTATTTGAAAATAAAAATGTTCACGGATAATGAACCACAATAACACAATACAATTCCGAAGTAAGCACAAAATATACAAAAGTCACGGTACAGGTAATAATGAACCCAATATCGGCGTTGAAAGGTAAACTAAGATAATAAAGTCACGATGCAGGAAGTAATGAGCCCAGTATCGGTGGTGAACTACTAGTGTGTCACGCACTGTCGTCATCCCTCGTTCAATATGTAGTCTCTTTCATTTGAAATTATTAAAAATAAAAGCGTACGCAACCTTAAAAAACTGCTGGGTACCCAAATCCAACTCATTACGTGAAAGTCAAAATAGTGCTGTCATTTTAACAACTCCTAACGATGAGATCTGATAAAGACTTGTAAGGTCGCCATCATCGCGTTACTGATGAATAAGAAAATGTCTTCGGAGCAGCTTAACTGCCAAAAATCATTTAAGGTGAGAACTAGCCACCGCCTTACCATAAACGGTTGATGCTGGACCTAAACGAACGTACAGGAAATTCTAGTCAGAATCCTAGCGGGGAAGGAAAAGTTGTTCTAAATACTAGTTGCCCGTCTGGTAAAACTTCCGAAGACCAATGAAAGAATGTTGAAGATTTGTTCAATAGTGCTATATTAGAAATTCATTGCCCTGTGGAATATTGATATAGTTGGTAAAACTAGTAAAATATTTGGGTGACGAAGATACAAAGAAAAACATGGACTCTATGCCTCAATCAAATAGGTGTCATCAAAAATCACAAACCTTAACGAGCCGTACTTTACAAAATAAATCTTATCATAAAGACGTTGATTGGAACAACATAAGGAAAGAATAAAATGACACGGAATTTCTAGTCACTTATGGTTCTTAGTCACAAGGAATTCCGCGGTCTAAGTGTATACCAGCATGAGACCAAATCCACCTATCAACTCATAGTGGAGGTGTGGAATTTTTTATTTTTATTTAAAAACCGGCATTTACCCGGTGTGCTTTCCTATACAATGAATAATCACCGTCCTAGAAATAGTAAAAAATCATAAATCGCGATGTGTATTAAGAAAATTTAATATAATGAAGACATGACAAAATTGGAACATTTTCAAAGCAATAGCTGTTCAGATATTCGATTACTTTTTTAAAATTGGGTCTTAATTTATTAATTTAAGCTGTAAAGGTTCTTTAGATATTTAGCATTTCATATTGTATGGAGTGTACTCCATGGTAAAGGTATTATTTAAGAAAAAAATAGGAATTTACTTTTTTAACTAGTGATGCAATAATTAAACAGATAATCGGTTATTGATATTTGCTTTTTATAGGAACTACTGAAACCCTGATCCCATGTTCTATAATACTGTTGCTTGAAAAATAATTTTGATATTCTCACTTCAGTAGTACTTGTGATAGTGGATAATCTTGTTCAGTAGCACTAGTCTTTGAGAAAGTAATTGTGATGAAATCTTAATACTCCACTTTAACTGTTCTTTAGATAATTAATAATTGTTTTGTATGGGGAATACGTCTCCCAGTTATCCTATCCGTCCTGTCGTTTTAATAGCCCTTTAGATATTAAATTGTTCTTTGCATTGGGTTAGCTCTCTAGTTCCATAGCCAATGTTACTTTTGAATATATTGTAACCATTTTATGAAAATTTTAACAGAATCCCACACAAACATATAGATTAATTTTTATATACATATATACATACTTATATAAGTGTGAATATACGATTTTGAATATGTCATGAACATTAGAAATGTTCATCGTAATACAAATTGTATTGTATGTAGCATTTAGAAAACATGCTATTGCACCCATATCTAGCTAAAGTGATTCAATAGGAATAATTTCCTGCATCGATTTAACGGTCACCGTCCGTCTGTTTCCTTAGTGTTTATGTAGATGCTGTGAACACTCTGCAGTATCAATAAAATATTTTCAATAGGTTCAGTGGACCGAGTCTCCAAAATTTTTTATGTCTGCGTGTACTGTATTTTTTGTTGTCGGTCTTAAACTAATATTAATTTTTTACTAGTTTTGGCTTTATAAAAGATTATTATTGTAATTAAATTTTTCTTTAGAAATTTGATTCTTATTGGTATTGTAAATATAAAATACGGAAACACCGTTATTCTGATCTTTTTTTTTTCAAAATTAATTTCACAACATTTTCAAGTATTTACACATATGCCGGATTTGTGAAATGAGACTCTTTGTCAATTTTGGTGACCTAATCCCTTCGTAATCCGCAATAAATAGTGTACTTCTCTTTTTTCAAACACCTTTCCATTGATCTGAATATGAAACAAAAACATTTCAACAAAAAATAGTACTTAACTTTAAAGAAAACATCCTCTAACCAAAAATATCTGCTGTAATTCCTCTATTCATTCACTCACCAAAAACCTTAATCCTTAAGATACAAAAACTAATCACTGAAATATGAAATTGTTTTCATAATATATTTCCGGATTAATATTAAGAAGGATTAAGACTCAAACACTGCCAAAAATTTTTACATTTTCAACAAAATATTTTTATTTTAAACAACAACGCAAATTAGTTATTAAAGACTTTAAATATACAACTTTTTCAGTTTTTAGCAAAACCTTTTAGTTTTTATTTTATTATTTTGCTTTTGGTTTTACTTAATTCTTTTAATTATATTTTAAATTTCACTTTTGTAAAAATATTTATTTAACAAAAGGTTTTATAATTATTTTACTTATTATACCCTACACCATCACAAGTGGTGAAGAGCGTTTATAGACTTTGTCATTCTGTGTGTAACGCAGGATCTCAGACCCAATATGATACATTTCTTCTTGCATTAAATCAAAGTCCGTCTGTCTCTCCGTTTATTTGTCTGTTTTTGGTACTCTCACCTCCACAAAAATTTATCAGACTTAATGGAATTTGCCTTGAATATTTGCTATAGTTCTCAGAAGTTTCCTGTTTAAATCCAGAAAAACCAGTTCAGCATAAAAAATAATAGACCGATATCTGATATAACCAATAAGTTCAATTCGGCAAATTAGAAGAAATAATACACTAAATTAAGCATTATGTGCCTCATTATCACTCCAAAAACTATCAAATTCGGTTTAGTAGAGAAAAGTTATATCCAAAACTGTAACTAACCTTATGACTAACTAAGTGTTATATTTAAGACTAAAAGACAGAATTTTTGTATATACCTATATTTTCCGAAAGCAGGCAACATGACTTAATTATAAAACAAGTAAGAGTGAAAGTTTAAGAAGTTATATAATTGATCCTGGAGCACACTATAATACCCAAGACCAATTTGCGACAAACAATCGACGAATTCTGATCTTATAAGGAACCTCTGCGAAACTATAGATCGATTCTCGTATAATTTAGAACATATAGTACAAATCTCAATCGTACAAATTTTGTAACAATAATATTTTTTTTGGAGATTTAAGTACTTTAAAGAGATGAAAATATTACTCGTGCTAAATTGTATTAACATATTTATAAATTTAGAACTTTTATGAACTAAAAGCCCTATTGGATAATCATTTACGGGAGCTATGAGAAATAATAGAAGTTTTTAGTATACTTAGTCCTTGTGCCATTATAATTACATATACCGAATTTCATCAAAATGTATTTAAAATTGTGTCCTGCACTTAAGCATAAAGTGTACAATGGAGAGTCAAGCACCCATCCAGGGGAACATCACTATATCGACTCAATTAGAAAGTCCAAGTATATCGTTATTCTTAAAGTCGAATGTTGAGTATTATTGCTAACAGTTACAAATGCCAGCTTAAACAGATAATACGACTACCTCAGAGTAGGGTATTATAATTGCAAAGATGTGAAGAAATTTATTAGAAACATCCTTCTTATATTTTTTACAGTTATAAAACTAAATTTTTAATGAATTTGAAATACAAAAAATTATATTTACAGTCTATTGCAATAATATATACTGCATAAAGATTGGAATAACAAGTTCTAGTTCAATTTATTTGCAACTTATCGAGTGTCAACAATTTATTGTCGAAATCGGTAAAAAAAATGAAAATTGTTATTCTAAAGCTGGTCGAACTAGTGATTATCAAAATTTATTTAATTTAATAACAAAAGTGATTTGACTAATTAATATGTTACAGGAAGTCATATTTACTGGAAATGAGACTGGGAGAAGTAACAACAATTATAAATAAACCTCTTCAAATATTTTATAAAATGTCACCAAATTTCGATGTTTTTTCAATTGTAATTAAAAAGAAGTCAAAATAACTTGCTTAAGCAATCTAGTGTTACGGAAAACTTTTATATAGTGCATACCTTTGTGAATGTATGTGAAAGTGTATATGTATAATATGGCATTCTTACTTAATGTTTTTCATATTGCCACTCTGCTGCCATAAATTACATTAATAAACCACAAATTAAATAATAACTACAACCCACAGTTGTAGTTGGGTGCTAAAGGATTTTCATTTTCATAAAATGTTCTTTTTTTCATAGGTCTTTTTATTTTCATAATATTATTGGCCATTTCATATGCTTTTAACCCAATTTGATGGGGATAAAACTCAGGTTATAAAATGCAAATAAAAGCAATTTAACAAAAATTGCATAGACTGGTTAAATAAAGGCTGCTTGCAATGGCAGCATCAGAAAACATCATTATCATCATCGATATGTTGTTGTTTTAATGGTTTTTAGTATTGACCAGAGTACCTCATCTACAGTATGAATATTGCATCAGGTGCAACAATAAACAACCTCACAATAATCAGAAATAGGAAAGCTGGCGTTGGCAAACATGTTTTTTATAAATATTATAGGGAATATAAAAAAATTCTAGGATATAAAATTATATGGGATCATAGAGCATTACTGAAACGAAGAAATATAGGCCCTGTGTTAAAAACAAAGTTCAATGGGTAAACAAGAACAATAATAACTGAATTGTTTGACAACATTTTGAAAGAGTTGAATTTGGTAGAAATTTTGAAATTCTATTCCATCCAATTGAGAGTGGCCCGTGGTACTGTCACAAAGTATTAAAAGGGTTCCAAAATGAAGTGTTCATTTAGTTCTTCTTATTTTTATTTCATATGTTTTACGGTTTTCTGCACGAAAATTCTCCTCAATCCTAGATTTCGAAAGAAATTCCACAAATCACGACATGTTTAAAAAAATCATACATCAGATATTTTCCCAAGTCCCACTGAGCTTGTCCGTTCCAAAATTTTACATAATATTTGCTTTGCATTCCTTAAATTCTAACATAGATTTTATACAGTAAAATTGTTTCTATCAGAAAGTCATTGGGATCAAATTCACTGTTAAAGTTTTTCGGATATATTGGGATTATACTGTGAAAATTTCATTATACCCCAACCACTTAAGGTAATAAAGTTTATTTAAATAGATAACCAAATACTAATGTCCTACTACTCATTTCGTAGTGCCCGTGTCCTTCGTGTATTAAGTATAATACACGATAAGGTTCAAGATCATCTAAAATTGACAACTAAACAATTTCATTCTTTAAGCATTGGACATTTACACTATAACCAACTCATCCACATTTACACTTTCACTTTCGGATTTGAATTTTGTCATTAGGCTCTTAATACTCCCAATCATCTTTTTTCCCATTTGTGTTTCACATTAACTTTTAAATTCATATTATTTTTCTAATATATTGATGGGATGTGAGACATAATTACTGTAATTAATGCCTCCAACATAACCAGATCAGAAATGAATGTAATGGAAGTAGCATTTACTGTTTTTCTGTTATTTATTTATTATATATCATTCTGGGAATTTCAGGATCCATGATAGTACATGGAATCTTGTAGAGTTCAACCCATTCGCCATTTTAAATTATTGAACTGAGATGTTGCTTCTATCCTTCAATATTGATGTATTGATCTTTTCAAATAGTTTTTTTTTTATTCAAAGTATATGACCTATTGGATTATAGGGTGACAGTATGCTCAATTTCTGTCTAAGATTTGTAATAATTATAACATATGAGTTTTGAAAAATATGTCGAAAAACTTATGGTGTCCTTGTCTCTTTTTATTCCATTTGAAACAAAAAATAACCGATATAAATAGCGATATTTAGTTTTTCGTTCTTACCTTAAACATGTTTTGGACATAATGCCTATGTCCCATCTCTGCATTATTGTATAATTCCTTTCACCACTACAAGTGAGGTTATGATTATTTTGTCATTCCGTGTGTAACTCTAAGAAGGAATCATATTTGAGGTTATAAAGTATGTATATTCTTGCATCATATAAAAATTTGAGCCGATTTAGCTATGTCCGTTTGTCTGTTGGAAAATTTGTCCGAATTCAGTTCGGTTTTTAAAACCAGTTATAATAATAACAACCTCGAAATTCCGAAGATGATCTCTAAATTCTTTAACAAAAAAATAACTTGATTTAAACGGAACTTAACCATAACATACAATTTTATGTACTTCATCATTGTAGGAAAAGTAATAAAAATCGAATTTTGATGTTATAGCAACAAGACCATTTGTCCTAGCCACTTCCTAGAATACGGTTTTAAGCCTATAAAACTTTTAAATATGGAAAAGTTTTAATGCAATTCGAAATATTTGTTTATTTTGAATATATGTTATTATTTGACTAATATCGGTGCTTCGTTTGCCATAAAGCTTATAAAATTCTTATATTTATAGACAAAATCTATTAATATTCGACACAATAATTTTTCTAACTGTTTTAAATATATGTAAATAATTTGACTTATCTCGGTTCCCATATAAGGTTTCTTTAAGGAGAAAAGTTTTGCGCTTATAAAACTCATAAATAGTGACCAATTTTATTGAAATTTCGAACAGTTATTGTTCAAATTGTCTTAAATATATGTTGTTAATTTTGGCCAATGTCGTGCTATCTTATGCTATAGCTCCTACTAATGGAAAGGGTTAAAGTAAGATTTAAAATTAGAAGTAGTACAGAAGGCCTTCTTGATTCGTTAATTAAGCTAATATACGATTTAAACGATTTTTATGATTTCAGACGCAATATCTTCAACTCATGCGAATGCTTGTCTAATGAAAGTTGTAGAAGGTATTTAAGATTCGGCCAAACCGACTATTGCATTTTTACTTGTTATGGTAAATAATAATACAACTTTTTATGTCAATACAAGAGATTTTAAAAGGTTCATTTTTTTCGTATTTTATAGGCTGCCACATAAAAATACATTTTCATACGTGCATAGTAAGTAACTATGAATGTGATACTCAAATAACATTAAATAATATTATTAATAATAATTTGGTTTAAAATTTCATTTACTTAAGAGAATAAAAAATACACATATAATCATGTATATGAATTTTGTTGTATTTTAAATCTATAAAAAATTAAATGAATAAATTATGTTGTACGAACTATAATCTATAATATAATATGATTTATCAAATTTGATATATATGGCCAATAAATACTTAAAGAAGAAATATTTTTTTATAAAAATCCAGCAAGTATTTTTTTAATCACACTTAAAAATAAGTATGAATGCTATGTTCGGCTATGCCGAATTTTTATACACTGCACCACAAATGCGCTAAGCTTCGTTAATACGCACTTACACATAAATCACATTAACACTTATTAAGTCATCAGTGGCGAAATTTCATTCTAATTTATCGACTTATAATAGAAAACTTTAGGAAATTTATTCGCTTAAACATTCACTGCACCAAAAAAGGTAGTAAATATAACGAAAAAGAGTGTACAATTGAAGAAAAGTAGAAAGGTAAATATCAGCAAACTAAACCTCGATCCATCATAATTTTTATTATTCGTAAACTCTTCAAATTGACGAAAAATCGTCAGTATTTCTACTTCGAATTCGTTAATAAAATGCGGTTAATTTGAATAAATATTACTCAATTTAAATAATATATTATTCAAATTGAATAAAACATTATTCAAATGACAAAAAATTTCTTTATATTGATGAAATTATTCAATTAAAATTCACACATTTAGGTTAAATTTACGATATTTTAGTAGAATTGAGGAAAGGATTACGTTAAATTGTTACAATAAATGTTTACATATATTGATTATAGAATATCTTAAGCACTATAACAGCGATAATTTTCAAATTTTGACCTTATGACTTCCTCAAGGAATTGTTTTACTGAACAAAATGTAAGACAGATAGGATCAGGAATAGGAAGCACCCATATAAAGTAAATATTGATTATATATTACCTATTGATCTACTACAGCGAGAATTTGATCCCATATAAATATTTTAATACATGTCGATTTGTGATTTTTGAAATTTCTTTTGAGATCTAGGACTGAGAAGAATTTTTGTGCGGCGAAGCGCACCAAAAAAACTAGTTTTAGATAATAAATAAAAATAGTGGTGAACTAATCGATTTGTATTTCTGATGAAAATTTACTTACATGTTTCTTGATCAGCTGATCTTCATTTGATTTTCATGAATTAGAATGTTCTACAAAATATTCTCCTCCTGTATGTACATTAATATTTAGTTTACATCAAATTTCTTTAATATGACATGATAATTTATGTGTTTATATTAAGTTTGTCATTCCGTGTGTAACGGCAAGAAGGAATAATCTCAGACCCTCACATTCTCACGCCTAAAATAATTGTCCGAATTCAATAAAATTTGGCCATATCATTTGTTATTGTCCTAAGCAGTTTGCTATTTAGACCGATAACTGAAACAACCTCAAAATTCCGAAAAGAACTAATTTTAGTATTTTAGTACGTGCTCCATCATCGTGCAAAATATCATCAAAATCTGATTAACGGGAAAAATGTTTTGATACACCCCAAACTGTGTGTCATATGGGCCGCAATTTTTAAGATAATTTACTGAAATTTGTCACATATACTTATTTTGATACAATAATAAATCCAAAGAAGGCATATTGTTTTGGGATCATTAATTGACCCAGCTTCCATATAAGGCCCTTTCCCGGAATATGATTTATAGCTTATAGAACTCTTAAATTTGAACCAATTCTACTGAAATTTGTCACAATTTAAATTCTAACTATTTTAAATATATGTTATAAATTTTGTTAACATGGGTTCATTTTTTGATATAGCTTCCATATAACTCCGTTCCCGGAAAACGTAGACCAATTCTATTGAAATTCGACACAATTATTTTGATAACTCCCTTAGAACGGAACACATTTAAACATAGATCATTTCCATAAAAAATTAGCAGAATGATTTTTCTAACTATAATTAAAGTATATTAAAATATACTGCATACATTTGTTAGTGAATGTGTGTGTATATGTATCACCTAACGTATTAACCTTACACGAATTTATGGTAGAGGGTATTGAATATTCGGCATAGTCGAATATAGCATTCCTACTTGCTTTACTTACGATGCTTTACCGCCTTTTTTACTAAACATCTGTTAACGTAACATATTTTTTGTAATTTTAAAATTTTTTTATTAATTTTTTATTATTTTTCAAGAAAATTCTTCAATTTTAAGATAAATTCTGTTAAGAATAAAAATCTATTTATTTAACATCTTTTTTTCGATAAAGTTCTACGAAAAATTTTCGCAAATTTACCTACGACATTTGACTCAATGTAGAGGTTGTCTCGGATATCGGTCTATATCTTTTTACATACTAAACCAATTTTACTAGCTTGAAATATGAGTCTTCTTGGGATCATAGCAACTACAGAGAACAAAATTTACTAAACTCTATCAATTATTGTGGGTGTGACAGTGGAAAGACAGACGAACAGACAAAAAAAAAAACAAAGGCTAAATCGATTCAGATTTTGATTTGATGCAATATATACATATGGAAACTCAGATTATTCCTTCTTAGCGTTTCGCATGGAATGACAAAGTTATTATACCCTCTTCACCACTTGTGGTGGTGGTTCTTTGTGCCACTAAAAGTAATTCATTTACAAAATGACTTTATTTTTTAATTTCTACAAAAGCATATGAAGAATCTATCTTTTAGCTTCTTATTACATTTTCAAGCAATTAAGGCAAATCTTGAGAACTTATCAAAACTATTTTCTTAATTTGAAATCTTTGAAACATGTAGTTGTTGGGTATGAGTTTTTTGCAGTCACGTTGTTGTCAATAAACAATTTTATTTATTAAATTTTGTTGTTCTCATTTTATTTTTTCATTTGGTGGAGATTTGCCAATAATTCTTATTGTTATTTTGATACTTGAATTCGAAAATGTATGAAATATTTATTTAGTTTTCCTTTTTTATTTTTTTTATTTTTTGCCATACAAATAATTGAAATTTTGTTAGTAACTAAATATGTATGTGTGTTTATATATGTGTTTGTTTATAAATTATTTTCACATATTGACACAATATGTGATTTTATTTTATATATTTTTCCTTCTTCTTACAAATATCACTTTTCCAGAATAACATTTACAATATCAAACTAATACACTATGGGACGGAATAAGGCATTTTTGAATTCATTTAGTTTTAAGGAAGGGACCATAAAAGCTCCTCAAAAATAAAACTATTGGGCTTCAGAAATTATGCGGTTCAGGATCCATAGTGCTTACATGTACCATAGATCTAGTAACTTCATACGGTTAGTTTTGGTCTGTCATTTAAAAATGATAAAGAAATAGCGAGTAGAAACGGAGCATAAGATACTCTACATCATTAAGTATTTAAATTAATTAATTTTCATTGTTCGTAAAATGTTGCCTTCTTCGTTTCCTTGCTGGTTCGACTCTATGGTAATTTTTGGGGACGTTGTTGGTCTTCTCTTTTCGTCTGTTTATTTTAATCTGTAGAATGTATTGGTTTATTTTTTCCCAAAGTGTACGGTTAGATATAATTATTTTAAAGTCAGTATTTTCGTATATCGGGAGTAAAATCATGTCAAGTTTCGCAGCCGTAAAAAATGTTAGATTTTAAATGTGGATCGAGGGTGGAAGTCTTAGATTGCAATAATAAAGATGGTAGTTTCTATACGAGATTTCGTCATCGAAATGTTTGCGTGTATCTGAGAAAAATTGTGAATATTTTCAGCCGATCTACCATTTCTAAATATAATGCTCTCAATATAGCAGAAATGGTTGCTGACAATCGCAACGTTTTCGTTTTTTAAGTGTTCATCTTTAAAAATGCTGATTATACTTCTAACGTTATGCTTTGGATGATTGGATGATGATTGAAGCGAAATCAGCTGTAAGCTAATAAACAAATATGATGTGCATAACCGATACCCTTTAGGAGACCTATGTCATTATTATGTGCTGTTTCTAGAGTTACGTCCAAAACTATATTAAATAAAAGCGGTGTTAGGACACAACACTGACGAACTTCTATTTTTTTGGGGGATTCTCTTTCACATTCAAAATTTCCTAGCAAAGATACAGTGACAAACTCTACTTACTATTTCACGATCACTAGTAAATCTAAAATCTGCCTGTTCCTGCTTTAAATGGGGAGTAACCTAGCTAGATATTATTCTAATGACCTGAGTCATTAACTTACTAATTACACATTGGGAATATTATACCACGCAAGTTATTAGGGTATGGTAGGTGATCCATTTTAGGAATATTTATTATCACCTTCGTTAGCGGTGTTTCAAGTTTTCAGTCTCTCATAATAACTGAATAATTGAAGTATTTCCTCTGCCTTTGTATGGGGATATGTTTTTGAGAGCCTTAGAGAAATGCAACACCAAACATATTTTCCCTTTAAAAAATCGAGTTTTCGATTTACTTTTTGATGGGGCAAAAAGAGACATAAACCTCATCCTATTGGGACTTTCACTATATGCACATGCACTATATAATATCAAATATTATCACTATTTTAACCTTTATGTACTTTAAAGTGATTTGGAAACCGATCTCTTTGACATTTGGCATGTCACCTTTTACAATTTATTTATGTTAAATTTAGTTCAAATAACGTTATACATGTGAGTTTTATGAGCTTAAATCTCATTTCGGAAATTTTATGGGATCTGAAATATAAGCACTTTCATTGCCAATTCTAACATTATTCACTTTTGGCTCAAAGAAGCCGTCTGTACCGAATTTTGTCGCGAGTATTTACAACGTTACATTAGCAGATCGTAACATCTTTTAACTTAACTTGTAATTAGACAAATAATTAATTTACAACTTTTTTCAAAAATGTTTTCCTTTCCTGCTCCATTGTACAACTGTAATAAATTTGTTTTTTTTTTTTTGCAAAATACCAAAAACAAAATCAAACCATTCAAGTATTTATGTTTTGTTTGTATCATAACAAATCATAATTCATACTTAATATTGTAGACGACTATGATTGTTTGAAGAAGAAGAAAAAAGAAGTTGCATGTTGTTTGCTCATACAACACTTTGCCTTCGTGTTGTAAAAGAAAATGTGAGAAATGTAATGAAATACCTTCAGTTTAGTAGTTGTTCATGTGTATTTGTGTGTAAGTGTAGATGGTGTTGTAAACAGCAGCCGTGAGGTCACGTATTCAATTTTAGTAGCATAAAAATAAACAGCAATTTGTCAGTTGTAAATTTTGAGGAAAATTGCCAACATAAAGTTTTTGAAAAGTTTTTGTTGTATATCAGAAATATATAGTGGAGTTGTATTTTTAATAAATATATTAAAAGTAATCTTTGTATACAAGTTATATATGAGGCAAATATTAAATAAGTGTTTTATTTTATAGCAATATAAAGAATTAGTTTTCAAAATTAATAAATTTGTCCTTGAAGTTAACTTAAAGTTTATACATTTAAGAATAATCTTATTAACATGGGGAGTATAAATAAGATCCTTTTAAAAGTATTTTAGATTGAATAATAGTAAGAGTACAAACCATATTTATTACTCTCTGGATAACAGAATAATTACTTGAATTCCATTGCGGGTAACAACATCTGTTTGTACAATTTATACCCTACACGACAATAGGTTTCAAACCAACTTTAAGTTACCGTTCGACCTAGAATCATACTCTGTGACAACATACCTATGTCTATGCATCCATCTGTCTCTCCAGCTAGCTGTCCATGTCAACATTGTGTACGCTCTACAGGTCGCAATTTTTAAATATCATGAAATTTGGAACATATTATCTTTTGGCTCAAGAACGAAGTCTATTGAAATTGGTCAAATTAAAATAAAAAGTAATTCTAATGAAATTTGACAGAAAAATATCTTACAATATTCCAAATTGATGTCCTAAATTATGCGAGGGTCGGTCTATTGCTTCTCATACGTCCCATACAAGCTCCCTACTAAATATAATTTTGAAGGGCATAAATCTTACATAAAGGTAGGTATTGTAATAATAATTGGTCAAATTAAGATATATATAGCCAAAAATCTATGTGAAAATTAAACGAGGGTCGGCCCAAATGCAGCTAAGTTGTTTGCCTCTATATTCTGGTAACTCCCTTATGGGCCGTATCACTTGCAAACAATTCATTTCCAGCATTCTTTAAACCCAAGATGGATGTGAAATCGTAGTCTTTAGTTGCTTTTAGTTGCGGTAAAAGGCCTTCAATTAGGAGTCTATATGTTGTAAAGGCAGATTGGTATCGAACGTAAAACTCGATATTTTGGAAGGTATTGTTTTGAGTGATTTTGACGGTTTATTTTTCATAATACACCATATTCCAAAGCAGAAAATTCTATTGAAATTGGAAACAATTGTTAATCTAACTGCCTTGAAGATATATTATTAATTTGACGAATTTCGATCCACATTTTCTACATCTTCCATATCAGGCTCCTTGCCGGAATAGGTTTAAGCTTATAAAACTCTTAAATTTAAACCAATTCTATTTGGATCAGTTGTTGTTCTAACTGAATATATTTTATTAATTGTATCAATATCGGTTCACATTCAGTTATAGCTAATATATAATACCTTTTTGAAGCTTTTGTTATTATAGTTGCTTTTTATCTTCATTTCTTGATTGCAATTTTTGTAAAAAATTAGCGCTGTTTTTACGATATATAGGTTACGAATTCAAGTTCAGCATTAACACATGCTTTAATTATATTTCTATAAAATTTTAAGACCGTTAAAGTTCAGAGAATAATATATCATTTCTGGCGCAGATGTTCGCCATGACTTGGGTGAACAAGGATGTAGGAACAATTGTTGTTCTAACTGTCTTGGACATAGTTTATTAATTTTATCATATCCCCTTCCCGGAATATGGCATTAAATTTATATTATTATCGTCATGTCTTATTTTTATTTTGTTCTAACTTTTAAAAAACTATAACTATGGAAACTTTTGTTTTAAAGTTATTGAAAAAATCTTCAGTATTTAATGGACGATCACTGCCATTATTTAAGTAACTGTAACAATCCATCTATAAGTCCTTGTAAAATAGACCTGATGCATTTACCCTCATTGTGAGGACCGTAAGGAACAGATCTTTAAGTCAAGATATAATATCGTTTCTATAAATTGACTTCACAATTCACTAGATGTAAAGAAAATTCTCAGTTACACATGCAGAGAAATGTCATTTCGTAATATGTTTGTCGCAAATACTTATATATTCGGCAAACATTTATTGTTATCACCAACATGTTAATTGTTGAATTTTTTTATTTTGAAAACAATTTCGTTGCTGCAATAAAACAAAAATGCATTATGGTCGCAATATGTTTGGAAAAAATGTATGACTGATCGCAACTTTATTGTTATTAAACAGCCCGTTATTAAAAAAAAAACTATTGTTGCTAAGACAAAGTATTATTTTATATTTACTGACAACTAAATATAAACAAATATATTTTTTTTTAAATTTGTGTTAACATGGAAATTAATATATTTTTGAATTTATATGAGAAGTATATTAAAATATTTCGTACGAAAATATTTTCATTTAATAACAAAATAATGAGATCAACAATTTTTTTTAACTAACAATATTTTTATTGGAATAACAATATTTTTAGTGGCGATAACAAAAATTTTTTACAATTGTTTTTAATGCAAAATCACAAAGCGAATAAACAAATTTTTTATTTGCGAAGACAATATCTAATAACAATCGTATGATGACTCTCGTTTATGGTTACCGCAAACATACTTTTTTCTCTGCGTGCACACAGTATAAATATTTTAATAATTAAATTGATTCCGCAATGCTATTAAATACATGATGTATTTGTTATAACACAATTTTAATATTTATTTTTAGTTCTCTCTACTTTATTTATTTAATAATAATTTCTTATTTATTTTGTCTTAAATTCTTCAATCTGTTTGATATTATAACGTTATGTAAACATTCATTTGAAAAGCTATTACTCATAGAAAATCTAAGAAATATAAACATTTATTTTTCTTTATTTAATCAAAAATTTTAAAACTCACCAAACTCGTCTATTCGCATGAACGTGGTGAGAATGCAGGCAGGCAGGCAGGCGCCCACTTGATTCGCAATTAGTGTTCTACAAACAAAATAATATTTAGATGTAAAATAAGTAAATAAAAGTATTAAATTTTTAAGCGTGGGAAGTTGTAGTGCACGTACCGCGTCTCCATATGATAAATCTACAATAACAAAATACAAACATTAATATAAATAAAATATAATGAACGATCTAGATAAATAATATTATGAAAATTAACTTGTTTATTTTTACTGTTATATGTGTGTGCATGTGTATGAATTTCATGTTTTTATGTGCGTTTGGAATTGAATAAGAAACAAGTAAGAATGCTATATTCGGCTAATGCGAATCTCCAATACCCTTCACCACAATGCGAGTGAAGAAATGCGTTATTTTTCGTACACACATTCACTAATACACTCACAAACATATACAACATATAAAAAGGAACAAAACAGGAACACTTAATGAGTCATAAAGTTGGTTATATATTTGGCTATAACTTTTTTTCTACTGAACCGATTTTGATAAGTTTTAGGGAGAATAATGAATTGCATATAGACTAATATTATGCAAAATTTTATTATAATTTGTCGATTTATAATTGACAATTTTACGAAAGATTTATCTTTGAATTCAGAGGTGTTTTAGATATCGGTTTATATATCTTAATATATTGTACCGATTTAGTTGGTTTTAAAAAGAAAACTTTCCATTTAACAATTACGCAGGCTAAATTTCATTAGGTTCTTTTAATTATTATGAATGTGAGCGCGTCAACAATAGACAGACGGACATAGCATATTCGAATCAGAATTTGATTTGATGCAAGAATATATTACGGGGTATGAGATGATTCCTTCTTAGCGTTACATATTAAAAGACAAAGTTAATATACCCCACCTTGTGGTGAAGGGTATAGAAGCTAATAATTTGTAAGAAGGCGCCTTAATTTTGTCAACATTAATTTGTGCAAAAACGACAGATTTGCCAAGACTTTGTTAAACATGATTAAACATATATTTTTGTATAAAGAAGTTTTAGGAGTTATAAAGGAAAAATGTATGTTGTAGTAGATTATTAAGTTAGTTGTGTCTTATTTGTGTCATTAATGAAATTGTTTGTCAAAATTTCTTGATTGATATTTGGGCAATAAAATTAAGCTGATTCTACGATATATAGGTTACAAATTTAACTTCAACATTAACACATATTGTAGTACCGATGCTTTATTTATATTTATTTAAACATTCAAAGACAGTTATTTAGTTCAAATACTAATATATCATATGTGGCACAGGTGTTCATTGAGACTTTGTCCCACCCAGATGTAGGAATACCAACCCCAATTATATGTTAAAACTTTACATTTTTAACAACTTGCTTGCAGTATGATAAGATATTGCATTAAGTCCAGCTGGAATTTGCAAAATAACTTTCAACTGATCATTTTTGTACATTTTATAGATCCCAACAACGATTCCTATTAAAAAAAATAGTTGTAGTCTACATTATGCGTACTTTAAGGTGATCGGTTTCATATAAGACTCACTTCCAAATATCATTTTAAAGTCTACAAATCTAAAAACAAACAAGGTGGGAATTGAAAAGTATTTACTGCAGAATTTTATTTTAAGATTTGTGTTCTTATAAAACATACCCTTTCAAATTACTTTCATCATAATCATCTACATAAAGATTCCTGTCATTTAGGAAATTCCTACCATTTGAGGTAATAATAAGAAGTAAAAATTCTTTATTCGCTTATGCCGAAACTTCAATAACCTCCACCACAAATGTTGGAAAAATAAACACATTACGTTTCTGGGTATTTGGGTACGTATTTCTTGATATTATGAAATATTTTATTCTAATCTGTGGATTTATTATTGACAATTTTACGGAAAGTCTTCGCTTGAATTTAGAAGTTGTGTCAGATACCAGTCTATATCTCATAACATACTGAACCATTTTTTCAGGTGTGCGAATATGAGCGTATAAACAACAGGCAGACATAGAGATAGGCAGAAAGACGTATAGGCGGACAGACAAACGGACATAGTTAAATCAACTAAAATTTTAATTTGATGCAAGAATACATATACATTATGAGGACCTCCTTTCACACGTAATGACAATATTAGCATACCTTCTTCACCACTTGTGCAACTTATGGACCGATCCTTTACACGAGCAAATTATTATCAAAATGGGAATATTTTGAAATTTATTCACTTTGGATTGATTCTTGAAGTTTGTCTGTAAGGGAAGTACAGTCGTTTTTGGACTGATTTTCTTAAATTGGCAATTGTGTTTAAATTAATGGACTATCCATATATGACAAATTTAATTACAATAAATAATAATAATAATAATAATAATAATAATAATAATAATAATAATAATAATAATAATAGCACAGTAATAATATTCCGCCCATAAGTTTCAATTGAATTGCACAAACCAAATATAAAACATAACTTTGTAACGACAGAATTCGGATCGTAATTATTTAGGTTCGGGTATAGTGTAGGATCTTTCTTAAATAAGGAAAATTAATTAATTATTTCTTGATGAAATCATCGAATTGTTTTTACACCTATAAAAAATACATTATTGTATCAAATCAAAATCTGAATTAATTAATCTGTACAGTTCTGTATGTTGTTCACAATCTCTTGTTTAGAATAATTGTCCAAATAGTGGGCCATATTCGTTTAAAAATCTCCCGGAATAACATTTAACATTTATTAAGTTCTTAAATATGGAGCAATGCCACTGAAAATATCGACCAATATTGCATTTTCACAAAGAAATTCTTTGCATATATTCTTAAATCTCAAGATCCACATTTCCTGAAATGTATCTTAATAAAAGTGGTCAAAATTTCGTTTATTTCTTATTAGCTGAAACAATTTGAAATATTTGTATTTGAAGTTATTTTTATGTAATTTAATAACAGAAATATTTATGGATGTTCTTCAAAAAGATTCAAGTTATGTAAATCTATAGAGTCAATCAAGAGATTTGTGTTCAAAACATCGATTCTGCTCCACTGTGCAATGTATAGAGCTATTGTGATAAAATATTGCAGGCATTAAAGCTTTTGGAAGGACACGGGGGAGTTTCAATAAATTTAAAATACAACATATTTTTTTAATACATTGGAAGAAAGACCCTTCGTGGAGAAACCTTGGAAAAGAGAGATGGCATTTACTGTAAACTATATATCCGTGATTATTGCAGTTTTATGTATGTACTGCTTTTTCTGGACAAATATATTTATTATATAAAATAAATATTCTTTATTGTTCTTAAAATTATAACAAATATGATAGTGATGGAGGGCTTTAAAGATTCGGCACAGCTAAAAACTTAATTCTTACTTGTTTTAATTTTGAACTATATTTTCTATAACAGAACATATTATTTTCTTATATGCTTTACACAGCTCTTTGAACTAAGATGCCTGCTAAACTACTAAAACATATTGTAGTCAACATTTCCTTAGTCATAAATCAAAATTGCAATATAAATTAAAACAAAAATAATTTCAAAGAATAACCCAACAATAGTCATCAAATATAATAATTTAATAGATCCATAATAAAGAACTTCCTTTTGACAACATTTAAAGTCATAAAATAGCACAAGTTATTCATGACACTGACCTCCTATGGTTTTATGACACAAAACACCAGAAACAATCTAATCATAATTTCACTTAAATTTTTCCATTTCTTAAGCAACAAAAGACCTTCCATCTCCTTCCATCTCTAGATGATTTTCTTTAGAATAAAAATAATAAAATTTAAAAAAACAAGAAGTCTCTTTTAACTACTTAAATTTTTCACTGTTTTCTTTTATTAAATTATATTTTATTAGTTTTTGGAATCCGTAGATTCAAAACAAGAAAAAGGTTCATCTACTACAATTCATTCATAAAATTATGAAAGATTTTTTAATGTATTTTCTATTTATACCCTACACCCAGCGTTTCCGTTCAGATTTTTCGAAAAGCCGCACAAAAAGGGGATTTTGGAAAATAAAGTCGCATCTAAAAGGCGATTTGCGGAACAAAAGTCGCCATAGGTTTATTCACCAAAAAGTAACATTTTATATAAAATTTATTGATATGCTCATTTTGAACCAAATTTATGAAATTTCTTAAAGTTTTATGGCGAAAATCCAAATTATAAAAAAGGGGACAAAAAGGGGAAATTTGAAAAAGGATACAATTTGCGACTATAGTCGCACCAACGGTAACACTGCCTACACCACTGTTGGTGATTGGGTTGTTATGCGTTTCTGCAGATGTAACATACAGAAAAAAGTATGTCACCCCCTCCCTTTAAATTTATCATTCGACTTAGAACTAGTTTTCGAATCAATTTCACGATGTCCGTAAATAAGTTATAAATTTCACATAAAAGTTAGATTCACAATAATGTGCAATAGGACACTTTAAACAAAATCAGAAAAAAAAATTATACGAGAGTCGCTCGTTACTTTTGCTTAACTACAACTGGTAACCAACATTGTGATGTAGGGTATTACATAGCCGAGCTTGACCGACTATAACATTAACTTAATTGTTTTTTCATTAATAAAATATTTTATAATTCTTATGTTTTAGAATATATAAATGTATTTTGAAGTATCATATTTAGTTATGATTTGGTTGGTCCTTTAATTTTTTGTTTGTAAGAAATTTTATGTCTTTTGTATGTTTAAGATACTTATTGTGTCCAATATTTCTTTAGATTTATGACATTTTTTAGTTATTGTTAAAATTTTTAGAAATTTTTATTGTTTCATTTAATGGAATTTCAATATGAGAGTTGAAAGAATATTTTTCTTATTTAATTTTGTAAATCTTGTAGATTAAATTTATATAATAATTCACATAAGTTCGCTTGTAATACAATTTTGATAAAACCCAGAATTGGGGAGTTTTTTTATAGACCCATACAGTCCCCAGATGCATTAAAAAGAAATAATATTTGAAAAAATTTGACATGATTTGAATTATAAGGAGTGAAGTCTTAACCCCAGTATATTTTCCTGATGATATGATTTTTTTGATAAAGTAATCTTCGTCTTAATCTGCTTTCAATGAGTGATCAGAAAAATGTACGTACTACAGCAATAAAAATGTACGTACTACAGCCAGCATTCAAAGTTCTGCCGTCAAACTATTTCCAATGTTATTAAACGATATCGGGAGAACTTGTTCGTTGAAAGAAAATCTAGTTTTGTAGATGAAACAGTCCACATAATGTTTTTAAAATTAAATAATAGAATTTATTTTCAAAAGAGCTCCTAACATATACGGTAGGAAAGCAGCTCACTTAGCACAGTGCTTGGACTATTTGGTATGTTAGTAAAAGGTAATGCAGGTGTAAAAACATGCAGTCTCCGTAACGCTGCAGAAAAGTTTAGAGGTTAAAAACAGAAGTTATTGGTATGCCAAATAACATGCAGCTGCAGGAGAGAAGCCAATCATTTATCACAAGATGCACTTGAAAAAAGACTTCATAATTCATATTTTTTATATTTAAGTTACGTTGAAGACACATACCCCATAATGTCATGTTCAAAGACATACGTCTAAACCTGTATTTCGACTTGTTGAGGGTTCACGAAGACGTGACGGCTGGATAATGACAGAAAAAGTGTTTAACCGTTGGCAGTCATTGGCTGCTCCAATGCTTTTTAAGTGTGCCAGAAGAGAAGTGTGTACTGTTAAGATACCCATCATCTCACTTAACTCACTCTTATTCAACTCTAACATACTAAAGCATTTCCTCTTATCTGAGTCTCTTCAGAACACTCCATGTAGACTAAAATATTATTATTACAATTTCATGTCAAGGCAGCCCAAAAATTAGTGGACATAATTTGAAGAATCAGCTTTTTATATAATTTCTAAATTTCGGTATTTATAGAGCCCTTTGTAATGAATGATTGGCTTCTTTTGACCCAACAGGATATTGCTGGCCATACAAAGAACTTTATAGAAAATTTTGGCTGCTTTGGTTCTTTTCTTCAATATTTCTTCCATCATCAGCAATATAAAATTTCTGACCAGAAAGTTGCGAAAAATCTGCCAGTACATACGTTTCGTCATCCATTATAGAGCAAGAATAATTCATAAAAAACTTGGGTTCAATTTCAGAGTTCTGGAATAGTTTAACTTAATTTAGTAACCGAAAAACTTCATCATTGCAATTAGTTAAAATATTATGTGTTAATTAAGAAGAACGAATTTTAGTTTTCTGACTCAGACATTGGAAAAACTCTAAAATTTTATCAAATTTATTTGTTTCATTCCTTTAATTTTTCTACATTTTAGTTTCTATTTTAGTAATTTACTTCATACTTATCATGTCATTATTAAATGAAACGTAAAACTAAAATAAATAAATAAATACAAACTGTCTGCGGTATTTACTTAAAAATAGAATTTTTACTACATTCTCTTCTTTTATTAAACATAATAATATTTTCCACATAATTCGCATTCACTTTCAGGTTTTATTTTACACTCTTTTCTCGTAAATATTAAAAATATTTGAAGTGAATATTTCACATTCTTTTTGGCAGGTAAGTATTTTGTAATGCCAAAAATATATAAAACAATGCAGAAAAAATAACAATAAAACAAAGAGTTAATTAAAAATATTTTAATTAACTTTATAACATTTTTATATGCATCATTACTATTTACCCGGTAAAAATATAATAATAAATGAAAAATGTTGTTACTCTTTCTTTCTTCTGCCAAGTTTACATTTCTTCTTTGAGCGGTAATTAAATATACATGCATATTTGGTATGTAATATGTAAAGAGGTATTAAAATTGGGATGTGTAATGTAAAATATGAAATGAAAAATATTTTATTAAAATTATTTAGATAGAAAAACTGGCATAAAATTAATCTGATTTGAATAAAATTTAAAGTATTTGAATTATTTTAATTTTAAAATATATTCACGAACTTTTTGAAAAAAAAAATCGATATTACATTTAGTGCAAGAAGTGAAATTGAAAAATTCTTAACCAACGTTTTTTATTAAAACTTTTAACCCAAGAATTATAAGATATTTTGACAGGTTTAATGTCAATCAAATGAATACATTATTAATCTGAATAAAATGAGTTCCCAGAAAAAAGTATATACACTTTTCATTAAACATTTTCAACAAAAAGTTGCTCAAGCATTAAAAGGATTTCCGTCAAACCGTTTCCACTGTTATTAAACAGTACCGGGAGGACTTGTCCCTTGATAGAAAATCTGCTTCAGGAAGAAGAAAGGAAAGCTCAAAATCCTAATAAGCTCAGTGTTAGTATTATAAGGTACGAAAATTTCATAGCTAAGAAACATGTTTCCTACCAGCAATAACCAGCAATGATCCAGACAGGACAAAAACACAGCACAGAAGTTAAGGTCAAGTTTACTAAAAAATATTCTGGATGACGAAACGTATGTTCTGGCAGAATTTTCTCAATTTTCTGGTTTTACTTTGCTGAATGTTAAAAAAAGTTAAGAACCAAAAAGCTGCCAAATTTGTCCAAAAAGTTCTTGGTAATACAAGCTATATGCAGTTGCATTTGCTTCAATGAGCTCTATAAATACCAAAATTTACATCAAATAATGTTTAGAAAAAAGTCTGCTTCCGTCAATTATACTTTTTAATGTGTCCACTTATTTTTGGCCTGACTTTGCATTGGTTTGCTATGGTAAACAAGCCCTTTTGTAGTACATGAGCAATAATGTGGTATTTGTACCAAGAGAAGCAAATCTTCCAAACTGATGGGACTAAGGCTTGTAAAGAGATATTGGTCTCTTGTTAAAAAGAATTAAAGTGAATAAAAAGGTGTCCAAATATGTGGTAGATTTGAAACGGATATGAAATACCTGTTGAAGCAAACTAAGAGAAAGCACTTTAAAAACGTTAATGAAAGGGTTTCCGAAAATGTTTCAAAATTTCATCACTAGTGATTAAACCTATATGCTATTTTTTCATTGTAATTATCTCACTACTTCTCCTACAACTGGGCTAATTATATATCAGTACAAATTACAAAATTCGAATAATGTAGACAATAACTATATACTTTCGATTAAAAGTGTTTTTTCATCAATCTAAATCACCTAAGCCTATTATCTGGTTGGTACCAGAAAAGCATTGACGAATTGTTAATGTACCAAGTAGTTGCGAATACATATATACCCAACTCTATATCCAATTCTGTTTATTGGTTACGAAGTGATCGATTGCAATTTTTGTGATATATAAAACTAATTCTTTGTGAAATATTTTAAAAAAGTTCCAGTTGTAAATATTGCAAGAGGAAAATAATTCTTACAGCTTAAAGCCTAATATTACAGTAAAATGTATTCTGAAAATCCTCAAACATGTTGTTACCAATCCAATGTAAATATTGAAGATTTATCAGAATACTGTTAAATAGTATGTTTTCTTGTCTACTAGACCCTATATTGGAGCTACTACTTAACACTGCCCGATAATTCTGAACTTCATCATAGTTTTTAATGTTAAACAATCTAATTTTAGCGTCATTCCATGGATTTATTATTAGGGATTTATCATTCTTTTTCTGCTGAAGATATTAGAATGAGTAGTTGATATCATTGAAAGAGAAAATGATGACATTAAGACAACATGTGTACATCAATTGAAGATTAGAGGAGTCAGCGTTACATGAAGTCGTCCACTACATGGAGAACCTCTACATGACAAAGTATACTCATGTGCAATATTAATAGATACGAAAAGGAGCTTTAGTAATTTCCTAATTTATACAATCCATTCCTTTTATTTTTTATACAATCCATACACTGATTTCAATCAGTGTATTATGCGAACGATATCTTTATTCTTTTAAGGGAATTATCTTAATCAACACTACTTCATAAGTTATAATTTAAAGAGTGAGATTGAACAATTTTCAACATATATTTCGAATTTCTATAAATTTTCAACACACACACATATATCTATATTAGTTTACTACTTACAGTTTATATATATGAAGAGGCATATATCATTGACTTATTTTGTTGCAATTGCTTGCAATACTATGGGAAATTAGACTGCTTTTGGATCTTTTAACAGACAAGTTTTACCGGGTTTAATAATATTGGAAATAGTTTGACGGCAGACCTTAGAGTACTTCGCCAACATAATAACAGATAGGCCTTCCTCAGAAACTCATTTTGAACGTTATATTAAAATCTGGTGGTAACAAAGTTTTTTTCCGTCCATTACAACAATTACAACGCATAATACCCCAATCACCTATTGTGGGGTATGGTATAGTAACGTGTAAAGCAAATTGAGAAATCGAAAATTATCCAAGTTCATTTGTTTTCAACTTACATTTGTTAAGATTTTTTCAATTCCATTTTATATTTATAACAATTTTATTAAAGTTCTATTCGATAATGTGGCAACGAAAAGAATCCAATTAAAAGATACTTTAAACATTTCAATATTATCAAAAATGTATGTATATAAGTATATATATTTCCACCAGATTCACATTTCTTTATCAGCATTTTAAACATGTG
This sequence comes from Cochliomyia hominivorax, assembly GCA_004302925.2. NCBI lineage: Eukaryota > Metazoa > Arthropoda > Insecta > Diptera > Calliphoridae > Cochliomyia > Cochliomyia hominivorax. Next base: position 48,927,611 of record PYHX02000158.1, read on the forward strand.
TTTGATGATTTGTTTTATTACACAAAACTTCAAGTATTATTGTTGTCCTCTTATTGAAATTGTATTGTATTTTATTGCCTTGAGCTGAATTTTAAACAAGTATCTATACATATATATTTTTGTTTTGTTTTTGTTATTTTGGTGCATTTTTTTATTATTTCGATTTTAAGACTCTCTATGCAATATTAACAATTTGTCATAAATCGTATACAGACCAAATGAAAATTAAAAAGAAAACATAAAATATCAGAACGTGATTTCTTATTTTCTTAAACTTTTTTTTATATTTTTGTATTTATTATTGTTTTTTTTTTCGTCAAATAGAATATTTTACACTTACTTGAAGTCTCAAGTAGTCAAGTATGCGTACATGTATCCATAAGTATGCAATGGCTGTAAGTTATAAAATTTTCAAGTGGGCTCTTCTTCTTCAGCTTTTTTATATTTTATGCAAGAGTTTCTTCTTTTCTGTATTGAAATTCTTATGCATAATTTGAATTTTTCCCCAGATTTTGTTTTATATCTCTGTCTTACCGAAAATTTGTGTTTTTGTATTTGATGTATATTTTGTAAATATTATGCCCAAAGGGGACACTTGTTACAATGAAATTCTAACAAGTCAAATAATAATAAAATCGGGGGATTATTATACAATTTTATGATGAGAATTGCGTTTTTCAATTTTTTTGTTGAAAGCTTGTTTATTAAAAGAGGATGAAGTGTTGAGTGATGAAAAAGTTTTCGATTTTTTTTTGGTTAAAATAGGTAATAAATAAAATAGAATCGATTATCATAACCATTTTTGTTTATTGTTTGAATAAAATTGTTAGACTTCTTAAACAGTTTCTTTTTATAATTAGAATTCAGATTAGAATAATCAACAAACAAATCGGAAGCACAATTTCAGATTTCGATAGTATTTTTCACATATCCTTTTCCACGAATCTGCCTTTTACTTAAAACTATATCCTCATGAGAAAAATTTAGTGTAAAATTAGAATAAAATAAGTAGTTTATTAACCGTTTGGTTAAGTTTTGTATTCCTCTAATAATGTCAATATCTGGTTATAATCCAAGAACTTTTCTGAAGTAATACTTTACTGATGAGGGCAGATAATGCCACAATTTCTGTAAGGCACCACTAAATAAATCTCTGACCTTAATTGTAGGTTCTTTAGATGATCTTTGATATGGTGCTTTAGTGTGCTGGAATGCGATGGATAAAAATATCCATCAGAGGGTCTTCGCAAAAGTTTGAGTTCGTTGGTGACGGGTGCACTGCATTCGACTTCGAAGATACTACATTGGCTTCCAATAGTTATCATGTGTCAACAAGCTGCAAAAGTGACCACGATCATTCCGTATTCTGGACAATTACGTATTCGATTTGCGATTAACCGACTATTGTATTCCAAACACGATTTATATATGGGATTCCTTATAACTATTCCTGATGCCAATCGAACTACTACACTTGGCTCCATAAGATATACTCTGTTGGATCCAATCAGTTTTGAATAGAAGAGTAAGATGAGAATAGCACATTATTGAGAATGTTAGAGTCTTTTTTAGAATAAAACATCAACAAAGCAGCATCTATGCCATCAAAAATTAAAAAAAAAAATTAAGTTTTGATCTCAAGTGATGATATTTTGAACTTTTTTTGGAGCGCTTTCTGTCACTACACTCAAGCACTTTTTTGTGCTTTTCAATTCTCTTTTAATAAAAACCCAATTTCTCTCAACTGGTTTTTGCTCCGGTGAGTTTGAAGGATTGCGCTCTCTTAGCACAAATACAACGTTATTGCACCTGTATTACTCAAGGATTTGTTTGTTATAGTGAAAAGATACCAAGTCAGGCAAAAAAAGTTGTTTGTGAAATCTTATGAATAAAAGCCTTGTTAAGATTGCTTCTTGTTGCGAAAAGTATGCCAGAACATACTTTTCGTCATCCGTTAAGCAGCAAGAATTTTTTTAGAAAAGATTCTACAATTTTCGTGTTTTATTTTTAGCATCTAAATTTTTTGGCGGCCTTCCTTCCAGGAAAATTTTGAGCTTTATATGCTTTTATACCTGTATTAGCTTTAATTTTTCGCAGCAAATAGTCCGTGCACTGAGCTAATCGGGCAGATTTCCTAACGGATGTATTTGACGTTTTTTCGAAAATGTTTTCTATTGTTTAGATCTAGAAATATTATGTGGACCATTTCTATTTACCTGAACCAGTTCTATTTAATAACATAAGAAATAGAGCCAAGTTGAGCTTTGTTGAAAATATTTCATTACTTTAACACACTGTCTGACATGTTTTACAGAGATAACTTAATCAAAAAAGTTTGAGTTAAAAGTTGTAATGTAAAACGTATGTGAGGAATTGTTGGATCTCACTACTTAAGAATGAAGATGGAACCAGAATATAACTATCGAACCTGGTTCTTCAACTCGAAGTTAGTACATCTTGAAAGTGTATAACCTGGAGCTAAGGGAAATTTGGCAATTTTAATACATATGAATCTAAAAACAGATGTCCCAACAAAAAAAAAATTATAAATAATTTGACATAAGATCTCTCTCAGCACTCACAATTGTTGTTTGGGCAAGGAATTGAAATTTAAATTAGAAATTCTCCCTAGAATTTATAATTTGATATATAATATTCCCAACGCCAACTACTTAACAAAATTTAACAATTTTCCATTACTTTTTAGGGGCAACATCAAATTAAAGAATTTTCTAAAATTAAGTAAATTCGAATAGAAAAAAATTAAAATTTCTGCAATAAAATAGATTATCTCTAACTTAACTACCTTAACAGGATAAAAAGATTTTAACTAAGAGAAAAAAACATTTGGCATATGTACACAACTAACAACACATTTATTTAAAACATTTATTGGAAAACAATGACCAGGTCAAAGTCCTGCCTATTAAGATTTCAGATTAAAGTTAAACATATACCATTAAATCTCATTTGATAACATGCATTTAGTCTCCTTTAATCCTCATTTATCATCTAAGTGGACTTTTTCAGTTATTTTATTCTTCTTCTTCTTTTTTTGGGTTTTGTTTACAATTCTTTTTTTTATTTGAATAATTCACGCACATCCAATTTCACTTGTTAGATGATCAATCTTTTTATGGTTAAAATGTTCAATTAACGTAGGAACATATTTAAAACATGAACTAAACAACACACAATACAACCAACTATGGAGCCATAGTTGCAGTTATAGTCTTGGCCAAATGTTGGATTCGTTTTTTTTATTATTTTTGTCCAACAATAAATGTAAATAAGTAAAAAATACAACTTGCAACTTGTATCTTAAGAGATTGCCACACATGCAAACGATTGCTAGAACTAGCGAAGGAATATTCTACGTATGTACTATGGGTTGGAATCGAGAGATATCTGGATGAAATTTTATGATTATAATTATTACTTTAGATGTGTCAACTATAGACGAACATGTATAAGAAGTGAGAACGAAAAAAAAATAGAAAATAGAAATTTGCTTCAACAGATAATGAATCTCCGCACCTATCACATATTTGGACAGTTATTGGTGCTTTTCAATTCTCTTTTAACAAGGGCCCAATATCTCTTCGTTGGTGTTAGCTTCTCTTTGTCTCTCTTGGTAAAAACACCAACACATGATGTCATGTGAATAGAAACAGCCTTTGATGTAAACATTTAGTGAAGCAAATTTCGGTATTTGTTATAAATGTTTTATAAAAGTTTGACTTCTTCTGGGTTTTAAACAGGTTCCCTATCTCCATGAAAAATCTACCTCATTTTTGGACATAATTTTTGTGCTCTTAACAAGAGCTCAATATATCTCAAATTTTCCTCTCTTGGTACAAATACTTCATTATTGATCTTATACCACTGAAGGGCCTTTTTACCATAGTAATAGGATGCCAAGTCAGGCCAAAAATAAATAAACATATTATATTAAGTCTTGTGAATGGAAGCAGCTTTTGATGTTAATTTATATATTTACAGATCCCGTTGTAACAAATGATTGATAACTAAAACTTTATGGTGTTGCACCTGAAGCTAAAAGTTCCATCATTATTCCCTACACAACAATAGGTGGTTGGGGTGTTATGCGTTTGTGACAGAAATTGAAATGGGTAGAAAAAATTGTGCTACCACCACTTTTTTGTAAGTGGTATTCAGGATAACTTCCGAAGTCGATTAAGCGATGTCCATCCTTCCGTTTTGCCGGCTGCTTGACTGTCCATGTAAACTATTTGAACAAAACGAAGGACTTAATTTCAAAGAGATTTTAATGAAGTTTGGCATATGTCATTATTTTGATCTAAGGACGATGACTTTTAAATTTGGTGATAATGGAATAATGTCCACAGTAAAAATCCTTTTAGAACGCACTTATGCCACATGAATTTTAGTATCAAAATAAAACACTACACTCTTAAGCATATATTACAAAATACAAGATCTGTTAAAAAAATTTATTTCAATCTTACAATCCAAACAGGAGTTCCTCTTCCATTTCTGAATATTCTCCTAATCAGTCCCATTGTCACATGTTAACAAACATGTGTGTGATATTCAGCCACAAGGAAGACAAAAATGCATTTATTGTACTCAAGAATCACATCATTTAATATCGGCTACTAAAACTATATTTGGTAAAATGCTAAAAGTACAAAAAGAGGTAAAATACCTTAACAACATTCTAAACTAAAAACAGCACTAAAGTCCGATTCTTCTGCATTTTGTAAAGAGAGAACAACAAGAAATAAAGGACTAACGAAAAAACAATACACTTGAAATAAGTTTGGTTTTATTTGTAAGCGTAACAAAAACTGAATAAGATCTAAAATCTGTAACTGATTTTTAAACAAAAAAATTAAATAAAAAAATAAGAAATAAAAAATTACTAAACTGCGTAAAATTTCAATATGGTAATACAGACAAGGATAAAAATCTAAGAACAAACGAAGCGCTCTTCTTTCTTTTTCAAAGGTACATGAGAATCGAATACACACAAAAAATGTTTGCAATTACATATATTGAAGCCGGAAGAAATAAACGAAAAAAAAGATTGCCAGGTTTTTGCTTAAATTTCAAGTAAATTCGATGCACAGATGAATATAGGAAGTTTTCGAAATAAAATTTCAAACTGTTGCAACTTTTCTGCACGAAAACTCCAGACAATGGTAAAGTGTATAAGCCGGGGATACAGATCACTTCATCAGAATATGAAACAAACTCCGGATAAACAATTCCAGAATGCCGAAACATCTGACAATATAACGCAGAAGCAGTCTGACGTCGATTGTAATACGCTTATTGTGATTCCTTATTGAGCGGAAACATGACACGTATGTCCATGGAGACTTACGACTACATTTATTGCTCAAAACATGGAATCCATTAACTGGCCAAAAGCGAAGCAGACAAACCTGCAACACAAGGATCTGAATATTTTTAACGATAGTCAACTTACAAAGTTCACCAAGCTTTGGAGTATTCTGGAATGTGAAATTGCCCTTAACGAATACTCCAAGGTTGAACACTAGTAGTAGTTATTAAGAATGATGAGAGAAATAATGTAGATATAAGTCTACAGAATCCTATTTCTTTTAACGCATTAAGGACGAGGTTCAAAGAGTGGGCGAAACAACTAATTACATAAAAATGAGCTAAGTAAAATAATGGGAGTCTTAACAGGATACTTCATTCTTCTGGCAAACTTAAAACGCATTGGAGGAGCGATGATAGTAAATGATGGACATAGGAGATTGAAATGCCAAAGCACTTCCTCAGTCATTGACCAGCCTTCACATCTTTGAGAATCCATAATTATGTGGTTGATACCTTATTCGATATAAACCAGCTAAGGGGAATATTATACACGTCTATATATATAGACATTTGCAGATGATATGGGTATACTCAGTACACACTAGGACTCTTACTTAGCATATCGTATTGTCAGATATGGTTGAAGAAAAAAGTAAGCGAGCTGAAAAATAAGTACTACGTCGTCACTCTTAGATGATTTATCTGTTGTTTAAATGGTGTTATCATCTCTCTGGGTGATTATATTACATACCTGGGTATTCATTTGTTTATACATGGCGGCGCCAAAGAGTATTCATATGAAGTCAAAAGCTTGGGAATGGCTTGCTGAACGTGTGTTGATATTATGTAGTTGGCGCAATTATGGTACATTAGAATACAACATCCACAGAAACTTGGATATTCCATTAGGAAAATTTGGAAAAGTATATGAGAAATATACAAAAAGGATAAGGACTAATCCACTTGGCATACGTCTTACATATGTCCAGAGACTTGGGTAATAAAAAGGGGAAATAAGGTTTTCCTTCATAAGACAAAACATTTTAAGATGTAAACATAGTTTTTATGATTTGATTCAATAAATAAATTCAATGTATAAAAAAGCAGAACGGTGAATATTCGCTACCTTGAAAACGTTAAGACACTCAACACTTTTATACCTTAAGTGAAATATCTAATATATCTTAAAAACACTAAGTCAATTTTTTCCTTTGAAATGGAATTCATTTAAATAAGAAATGTTTTGTTTCGATGAAATTGAGCAACTTATATAAAATTTTTTCCAGTCAGTCTTTACAAGATCTAGTCGTTTTTAAAATACATCGTTTTGAAATTGCAAATTTTCGTCAATGATGTGTACCATAGCATATACTTATTCCACGTGCTCCATCATGTTAATACATTTTAATCACAAGATGGGTCCATATCGTAAACTGCAGATGTTGTGGCATTATTAAATTTCTTGGCAGCCCTGTAAAACATCCCAAAAAAGCGTGCAATTTTATACGCATAGTTTCAATTTTTTCCCTGCTCTTTGTTTTTTTTATTATTTTCTGCACAATTTTACATCAGTCCACAGCTACCAAGCACCAGCTCATTGTTTTTAAAAATACTTTTTTTCTCCCATTTTCTTTAATAATATCTGCCAAATTGAACATGCCGACCATTCGTCCAAGTATCTAGGCATTCAAACCTACATACATGTGTATATATATAGACCAAATAGCAATACCAACTTCTATACCACCAAAATCTACAATAATAATGCATACAATTTTAGCAATGAATTCATACTCTTTTATAGAATTTAACTTATTTACCTGTTATTCAATGATGATGATGATGACGATGAAGCTGATCACATGGTTAGATCCATTCGTTACCATATTGAAAATTCGTTACAGTATTTAGAGCAGCTTAAATAACAACAAACGAAAAAAAATATTTAAGATTATACAGTAGAAAAGAATAGATATAGTCAACTTGGAGCTTTTTTTCAATATTTTTATTATTTTTTTGTAAAGTTCTAGTATCGCTGTGGTTATAGTATGTGAAGTATTTTAGAAAACAATCTTTCTCTCATGCAGTAGTTAAAAGAAGGTAAAATAAAGTTTAGTTAGATGATGCATCAGTTAAGACTTTATAGTGAGAGAGAAAATTATGCTGATAATTATATGAAATTAAGTAATTATATTCTATATAACAGGTAATTTATACAACAGTCAAAAATTGTGAGGTCGTGTGATTATATAACCTTTTTATGTCATCGTTAATCCACGGTAATACATATATATTATTTTCGAAACAAAGCTTTGTTTCACCAGTTTAGAGATGTTTTTATTAGATCTACTTTAGACATACAATCAGCGTTACCATTGAGATTTTTCGAAAAGTCGCACAAAAAGGGGATTTTAGATAATAAAGTCTCACTTGAAAGGTGATAAGTGGAACAAATATCGCAACAAGTTTAATTAACAAAAAATTAATAATTTTTTATAATCGGTGAAGCCCGACTATGTAATACCCTACACAACAATGTTGGTTATAATAAGTATGAGAGACTTATGCTCTTAAAAGAGATATTCGATAGATGGTTTGTATGAAACGTATGAGAAATAAAGAACCGACCCTCGCATAATTTGGCACATCTTTTCAGAATATTATAAAACTTACTTGTTGCAAATTTCGTTTAAAATTATAGGACTTATATGGCTTTAAAACCCCATTGCGGGAGGAAAATCTGTATGGGAGGTATCTGAAATATTGGACAGAACATGGCTTTTCACAACGTTTACATGAACTGCCTGTCGGACAGGTAGACAGACAGACGAACATCGTTAAATCGACACAAAAAATGATTCTGAGTCGAACGGTGTTTTTAAACAGCCGCACAAACGCATATTACCCGAACCACTTTCGGTGATGTAGGCTATAATAATTGACGGCTTTACAAATTTAAAATTTAGTGGATAATATTCCCTGTTCAAACGTTCTGTTTCTACGGAATGAATTTACAATGAACTAAGTGCGATTATCAAACGTACAACGTGGATTTAATGACTTTACCTGTGCTATTAGATGGTTGAGGAATATCTTAACATTCAGTGTTTTGAAATAGTTTTTAACCCAGTATCGACAGTTTCTTTAAAAGAAGACTATGAGTTTTAGCTCTTTGGCTCTCCAGGTCTTTCCTTATAAATTGTTTAGAAATCGCAAGCCATCGTTCAGATTATTATAAAGTTACTTTGTAAAGACCATTTTTTCCGTTCTACTTGGATTTTTGAAAATCTATTAAATGTAAAACCATTCTTATTACCCACTGTAATATATGTTTTTTTTTGGCTTATTCTTTTAATTCCAGCACAATGGTCATTTTTATTTAAAAATCCCAAAACACACCAACACACACTCAGAAAAAAGCACAACTTAAAAACCGTTGAAACAAAATAACAAAAAGTGAAATAAGAAAAGAGAAAAAAAAGATCTCTAAGAATGCTATTTTATGGATGAACATTGTTGGCAATTAAGGTTGCATTTTTTATGCATTTCGAAATCTTAAATCTATCGTCGTATTGTGTTGTTGTATATTTTTTGCATAGCATTATTATGGACTCATACCAGTATTCATAGATACTATATTGTTTATTCCAATAGCAAGTACAACAACAAAAGCAACAACTAACAACGCTACTTACTAGTAAGTTGCTTTACAAAAAAAAAATGAAGAAACGATTTTTTAAGCTGGTTTCAATGGGGGGATTTATTTAATTCTTTTCTGAAATGACATGTGCAGCATCTGTGTAAAATGTTCAGGAAAACAAAATTGCAATTGAATTATTTTACTCATGCAATACGAAAATTAATGCAACAACAACAGCAACAATAACAACTGCGGGATTTTTTTTTTCTTTTTTTTTTTTTTCAAATAAAAATTTCTCAGATAAGAAAAATATTGGTTTAAAAATATGTATTGAATGTGTGTAGGTCGGGTGTATATTAAAATAAATAAAAATAATTGTAATTCTTAACGGTAATTATAATGAAAATAGTTATTGATTATAATTGTGAATATATTTGCAATTTTTTGGAATCATGAAAGAGTTAACAAAAATTCTAATAATTCAATTATATTGAAAATTGTAAACCCAGGACAAACGCAGATTGTTAAAGCTTTATATTAATTTACAATCATGATTTTGACTTCTTATAATCAGTGTTACCGTTGGTTCGACTTAAGTTTTGTGTAATTTTTGGCATAGAACTTCACAAAATTTCGTTATTTCGGCTTAACTAAGGACATTTCAATAAATTTATATAAATTGTGGATGAAAAGGCTAAAATTTAGAATGATAGAATCATAAAAATTCATCAACTGCAATTCTACGAAATTTATAATGGAAATCGAAATAGTGATAGATAAAGAAAAAACTACTCCACAACTTTTGTTTCACAAATTCCCTTTAGGTGCGACTTTATTTTCCAAAATCCCGTTTTTGTGCGACTTTTCCGAAAATCTCAACGGTAACGCTGTATATGAGATGTATATCAAACGATTGGTTTTTTTTTCGGATTTCTTCAATTTTTTGAAAGAATTAATATTTTTAAATACTTAATTTTTCATTTTTTTTTCGGATTTATCCGCTGAAGACATGAAATGAATCGGACCATTAGTTCCTGAGTTATAGGTAAAAATATATTTTCAAACCCCCTATGAGAACTGTGGACTTAGTTATGGCACTGATGGATTACAATTTTTCCCCTGAATTCAATCATTTTCACTTTTCAAAATTGGTGCATAAATTACCGATGATCAATTCAATTCTAGAAAAACAATAACAACGTTTTAAATAATATTTTTGAGATTTTGCCCATTTTAATAATACTAGAAATTTAATAGTTTTGCTAATGGGTCGGAAATATTTTGTGGATTTTTCATAAACACGATTGGCCCATTGGTTTCCCAGAAAGGGGCGATAACTTATTCTGGCGCTTCTGTGGAATCTGCGGACCTAGTTGCCATGCAGGAAGGTTACTTATTTTATCCTTAAGTTTTGTTTTTTTATTTATTTTCAAATCGGTTCATAAATAGCCGAGATATTAACAATTCTTTACTTTTTAACAATATAAAGCGAAATAGTGTTTTCGACTTTTTAACGTTGTTTTTGAGATTAAAACATCATAGTAATCGTTTCCGAGTTATAGACAAAAACGTATTTTTGCAATGTGGGATATAATGAAAAATTTTGAGACAGAAATATAACTACTTTTTTTTGAATTTTGATTTTTTTAAATCACAAACCCTTAATAAAGGGACATATTATGAAGTCTTATGAATAAAAGCAGCTTTTTTTGGGATATTTTGAATGCTTTTGGGTTATAAGATTTTCTTTAACATTCCGTCGAGCAATATGCAATATAAAATTTTTGACCAGGAATCCGTTATATCTTTTTAGAAAAATTGACACTAATCTCAGTGCTTAGTTTTTAGCTGTCAAGAACTTTTTAAGGCCTGTATGTTTTTAAACCTGAATTATTTTTAAATTTTTTTATCAAATAGTCCGAAATAGCATGAGGAGCATTCCTTCTACCTGAGTTTACTATCAAAAGAGGAAATTTAAATTTTATAAGAAAATATAATTTTTCCAAAAAGTTTTAATACATTCTCAGATTAAAATTTTTGTTTGAATTATCACATAGTTGTAATTCTGAATTTATTTTTAGAAAAAAATATTTTCTTTATAAATAATTTCCTAATTATAAGAAATTTTAATTTTATAATAATATTTAATGTAACAACAAAACATATTTACTTTCACATAAAAAGAGTATTACGCATGCGCATCAACCTTAACAGATGAGGGACATACGTACATTAAACAATAAATTTTCAAAACCAACATATTTATAGTAAAACATTGAACGCAACCATTCAACTGTACTGAACCAAACAATCGTTCAAACAAAAGTAATAAATACATGTCAAAATAATTTAGTTAATAAGAATAACTGAAGCAATAAAGACACACATCATAACATGTTAGAAGGGATTGCAACATGTATTATAGACATGTTGTAATAACAAAATAATTCATTCAATGTGTTCTACACTCGAGTTGCTACAGAAAATACACTTGCAATTGAAAGATTGCTAATTTTTACGCGTTTCAATTTATCAGTTCAGCGTTCTTTTCTTGACAAACGTATTTCAACATGTATTTATAGCTTTTGTTTGGACGTTGATCTTCGTCAGTTTAAGAATTTAACGAAGTTAAGAAAACATTCAAAGTTGCGTCCATTGCTTAAGTATAAATATGTTGATTGTTTGAATTTTGTGTTTGTGTTAACATTTGACTATGGCGCGAGCAGGTTACTGAGCATGCGTTATATATTTAAATTTAAAATTAATTAATTTTAACTTAATTGTTAAATGACATTCTAACTGTTCAAAATTTATACAATATAATGAAAAAAATATAGTGAAGAATTAAAATTTTGCTATAAAAAATATTTAAATACAAATCTGTTTATCCCATAAGAGATTATGAGGAAAATAGCATATAAATACGTCTTCTTTAAAAAGTTATCTTTCTGTTAGTTAATTTTTCCCAGAAGTATTGATAAAAATTGCAATCAAAATTATAGCACCACCCAGTTCAAATATAACAAAAAGTCCAAGAAAGAGAATTTATTGTTAGCATTTTATAGTGTTTCCTTTTTACTACATTGTGGCACTTTTCAAGGGTAATTGGTAGGAGGCTTCCTTAAAAATAAAATTATTTTTCACTCATCGGTCCACAAAATACTACTCCCTTTTTCTTATATGCCAAAGCAAGTAAATTTTAGCAAACTTTAATCTATTTGATTTATGCGGATCAGTTAAGGGGGAGTACTCTTCATGGTCAAATCATATTCTCTAAGTCTTTGAAACAGTTTCCGTACTTATTAACAAATTGAATTTTTTTCTCTGCTTCTGACTTTTTAATATTTTTCAAATTTGCAAAAAAATAGTACAACGCAAATGTGACATGTGCTATAATTTTGACCGCAACCTTTTATCAAGTTCTCCTTTAGCTTTGAAATTCTTTCTTAAAAACAAATACAAGAGGAAACAATATTTGGCTGCGCCGAATCCACTTCAATTTTAAATACCTTTTCGGAAGAAGAAATTTTATTAGGTAAATCAAAATCCAGAAAAAAACCTATATAACAACTACAGCGAAATGTAACGCGAAAATTATTCTTTTCATACGTGAACACCAAGAATTTTATGAGCTTAACTATACCTTCCTCTGGGAAGAAACTCTAAGCTATAAATATACAATCTCGTCAAATTATGTAAAAGTTGTGACATTAGTGATGCATATTATCCGGGAAGCAGCCTTATATTGGATAATGGTTCTAGTATAATCAATTAATTGCGACTTATGTTAATCTTGATATAATTATATGTGACAAATATAAAAAAAAATAGTTTGAAATTGTGACCTATATGACAGGACCACTGTGATTCTCTTATTTTAGTCCTCTTTTCGTCTTTGTCACTTTAATTGTTTACGTTTTCCAATAAACTGTATTGATAAAGTGGATTACAATTTCTGATGTTAAGGAATGTCTGAAATCAATAAGATCTAAATATTTTAAATCGTTTATTAGACATTGTGCGACATTCATACAAAAAATGAAAACTATCATATATTTATGTACCGTCTTTCAAAATATGCAATCTTATCACATGATTCCTTGGTAATATTGTGTTGTGACCAGTAATTAGGTTTATTAGTTGAATTCTCTTGCACCAAGAAGTGATTTATTGTATTTAACGTTTTTTCCACTGTTCAAGCGAATACCAAGCAATTTAGCTGCGGCAAACAACTTAGGACTAATTCCATTAAGCATCGGAAGTTTGAATAATAATGCGGTTTTTGCATTATTTACACTGAGACCAATTTTCTTGCCATTTAGATAATATTCTTAAAGGCGTATTTAAAATGTTCCTTAAGGAACTTATCAGTTTCCAAATTTACCAGATCATCAGCATATTTTACTGATTTAATAACTTTAGAATCAAAGAATTCTGTTTTACTTCTCATCTATTTACATCCACTACAAGCAGCAAAATAGTGGTAAAATTACACCCTCTTGAGATGTTCTCCATGTTATTTTGATCGTATAATGAACATTCTCAATTAAGCCGTAGTCTGCCTCTGCATAAGCACTAAAACTTTGTCACCTTATAGTCAATTGAAAACCTTTCTAACACGCGCTGAATTGGTTTAAAATGCGTAATCTATATCCAAAAATTATGCCCAACAGAATGCAGTGCAGCATCAAGATTTTCCTCTACCGAAGTACCCGAAGTATTATTATCCTAATAGTTGCATATAGAATTCTCTCTAAAGTCTTTAACATAAAAAAACACAGATTAGTGGGTCTAAAGTCCTCGGTAGCCAATCTTTGGTGTAAATACTAACTTTTGATACACTGATTCTCTGCTACTTCGATTTCGGCGATAATTGGTATGGTAATGAAGTACGTTTCCAACATACTCACTGACATCTAAAATGACTCAGGTTGTTATTTCATGCTAAAATTAATATTTAATACGTTTGTGAGTGTACGTGTGAGTGTGTATGTACGAAACATAATGTATTTACTTCAAACGCACTAATAGTGAAGGGTATTGACTACTTTACTTTATTTTATTTTAAATATTTTTTTATTTTAAATAATGTAATTTTTTTATTTTTATTATATGATGCCCACATAAAGCTTTTCTTCAGTATTGAGGCTATATTTTGGACCACTGGCTATAAGTGCAGAGCGACGAAAGGAATACATTTGTTTACCGATAGAACCTTCAGCCTGGTAGTAGAAATGACACCAAATGAAATCAAGTCAGAAAATCATGATATGATACTGGCACCGTGGGATTTTGGGAGGCATCTAGATATCTCTTTATCTTAACATTGCATTGAATAGATACTAGATTTTGGAATTAAAAGAAATTTACACAAAAAAACAAATTCAATATTACACTTTAATCTCTTTATCCTGCTAAAATTTATATATTTAAAAAATATTTACATTTTTATTTTAACATTTTCGAAATACAACATTTTTAAATTGTTAAAAGCTTTAAAAAATTCATAAAGTGCAAGAGTTTGTAAAAACAAAAAATATATTTCTGTATATATAAATTTTCTATGTCATTACTTTTTGAGACCCATCTTTTGTAAAGTTGTTCATGTTGCCTTTTAGCAAAAAAACTTAAGAGATTTTCTTATAAATATTTTCACATATTGCATATTAAATAAAATATTCTTTATTCTATTTCCCCATTTTTTGTACATTATGGAGTGAGATCAAAAAATTCTTAACACAAGTTTTACAATTAAACTTTTCAACAAAATTTTATTTTGTATTTTTGGATCAAGTTACCTATGTAAAACATGTTAGTTATTATGCGTAATGTGAAACAAATGAATATATAGTAACCCTGATTAAAATGAGTGATCAGGAAATGTGCGTAATATAATTATTATATATTTTTAATAAAACCTAACTTGGTTCTACAAAAAATTGGCATATCATTCAAAGGTCTGCCTTCAAACTGTTTTCAATTATCTTAAGCAATACCGGGAGAACATTTTCAATGACAGAAGATGTAGTTCAGAAAGAAAGAAGGAATTGTCCACATAATGTTTCTAAAGCCCAAAAATACAAAGCAATTTCAAAAGACCTGTCAGAACATCTGGTTGGAAAGCTGCCCGGTTAGCTCAGTGCTCGGGTTATTTAGTACGAAAAAACATAAAAACATATCAAACTCAAATAGTTCCTGACAGGAACACTGCTTAAAATTTAAAGGCCAAAACCGAGCACAGAAATTCAAGACAAGTTTTCTAAAAAATATATTCTTCCTGCACAACGGGTGACGAAACGTATGTTCTGGCAGATCTGTCGGAACATTTTTTTCAAAAATTTTTATGTTTCAAAAGCTCGACAGAACATTAAGGAAAATGTTAGCACCCAACAGCAGTCAAAACTTTCCAAAAAGTTTTCGATGTGGCAAGTAATATGCAGTTGGGGGAAATTAACCAACGGGCTTTATAAATACCAAAATAATATCAAGGATTGTTTTCAAAATAGGCTGCTTCTAATCATAAGACTTCAGACTTTTTTAAGCCTGACGTGGCAATCCTAAAATTTGGTAAACAAACCTTTGAGCGGTACAATATTAACAATGTGGTACTTTTACCAAGTGTTGCTAATCGTCTAAACTCGGAGTTAAGGCCAGTGGAGAGATATTGGGTACTTGGTAAAAAAGAATTGAAGAGCACAAAAAAGGTGTCGAAAAGTGTGATTACTTTTAAATGGAGGTGGACCACCTGTTCGAGCTAACTAATTAACTAACTAACAGAAAACACTATGAAATCATTAATGGAAAAGGATTCACATTACATCTCTAGTGATTAGAACAACAAAAATGTGTTAGTTTTAATAATAATTCAATCAAATAAGTTAATTTGATCAATGTAAGTTAAGTAGTTCATTAACATGTTTATCAACATACATGTATGTTAAAATTGTCTAATTTCACTCCTTATTTTCAAAATGCATTTAAGCACATTTTTTTTCTTTAGGTCTTTATAAAACTATATTGTCTTGTAAATGCATTTATATATTTTTGCTTTTTTGTCATATTGCCATTGACAGTATAAATTACATAGAAATACAATAGTCTATTTTGAGAAT
>PYHX02000158.1:48943796-48963083 GCA_004302925.2 Cochliomyia hominivorax
AACAAAATTTAATAAATAAAATTTGTTTATTGAAACAACGTGACTGCAAAAAACTCATACCCAACAAACACATGTTTCAAAGATTTCAAATTAAGAAAATAGTTTGTGATAAGTTCTCAAAGATTTGCCTTAATTGCTTGAAAATGTAATAAGAAGCTAAAAGATAGATTCTTCATATGCTTTTGTAGAAATTAAAAAATAAAGTCATTTTGTAAATGAATTACTTTTAGTGGCACAAAGAACCACCACCACAAGTGGTGAAGAGGGTATATAATAACTTTGTCATTCCATGCGAAACGCTAAGAAGGAATAATCTGAGTTTCTATGTATATATATTGCATCAAATCAAAATCTGAATCGATTTAGCCTTTGTTTTTTTTTTCTGTGTTCGCTGTCTGTTTTGCACTGTCACACACATCCACAATAATTGATAGAGTTTAGTAAATTTTGTTCTCTGTAGTTGCTATGATCCAAGAAGACTCATATTTCAAGCTAGTAAAATTGGTTAGTATGTAAAAGATATAGACCGATATCCGAGACAACCTCTACATTGAGTCAAATGTCGTAGGTAAATTTGCGAAAATTTTTCGTAGAACTTTATCGAAAAAAAGATGTTAAATAAATAGATTTTTATTCTTACAGAGAATTTATCTTAAAATTGAAGAATTTTCTTGAAAAATAATAAAAAATTAATAAAAAAATTTTAAAATTACAAAAAATATGTTACGTTAACAGATGTTTAGTAAAAAAGGCGGTAAAGCATCGTAAGTAAAGCAAGTAGGAATGCTATATTCGACTATGCCGAATATTCAATACCCTCTACCATAAATTCGTGTAAGTTAATACGTTTAGGTGATACATATACACACACATTCACTAACAAATGTATGCAGTATATTTAATATACTTTAATATAGTTAGAAAAATCATTCTGCTAATTTTTTATGGAAATGATCTATGTTTAAATGTGTTCCGTTCTAAGGGAGTTATCAAAATAATTGTGTCGAATTTCAATAGAATTGGTCTACGTTTTCCGGGAACGGAGTTATATGGAAGCTATATCAAAAAATGAACCCATGTTAACAAAATTTATAACATATATTTAAAATAGTTAGAATTTAAATTGTGACAAATTTCAGTAGAATTGGTTCAAATTTAAGAGTTCTATAAGCTATAAATCATATTCCGGGAAAGGGCCTTATATGGAAGCTGGGTCAATTAATGATCCCAAAACAATATGCCTTCTTTGGATTTATTATTGTATCAAAATAAGTATATGTGACAAATTTCAGTAAATTATCTTAAAAATTGCGGCCCATATGACACACAGTTTGGGGTGTATCAAAACATTTTTCCCGTTAATCAGATTTTGATGATATTTTGCACGATGATGGAGCACGTACTAAAATACTAAAATTAGTTCTTTTCGGAATTTTGAGGTTGTTTCAGTTATCGGTCTAAATAGCAAACTGCTTAGGACAATAACAAATGATATGGCCAAATTTTATTGAATTCGGACAATTATTTTAGGCGTGAGAATGTGAGGGTCTGAGATTATTCCTTCTTGCCGTTACACACGGAATGACAAACTTAATATAAACACATAAATTATCATGTCATATTAAAGAAATTTGATGTAAACTAAATATTAATGTACATACAGGAGGAGAATATTTTGTAGAACATTCTAATTCATGAAAATCAAATGAAGATCAGCTGATCAAGAAACATGTAAGTAAATTTTCATCAGAAATACAAATCGATTAGTTCACCACTATTTTTATTTATTATCTAAAACTAGTTTTTTTGGTGCGCTTCGCCGCACAAAAATTCTTCTCAGTCCTAGATCTCAAAAGAAATTTCAAAAATCACAAATCGACATGTATTAAAATATTTATATGGGATCAAATTCTCGCTGTAGTAGATCAATATAATATAATCAATATTTACTTTATATGGTGCTTCCTATTCCTGATCCTATCTGTCTTACATTTTGTTCAGTAAAACAATTCCTTGAGGAAGTCATAAGGTCAAAATTTGAAAATTATCGCTGTTATAGTGCTTAAGATATTCTATAATCAATATATGTAAACATTTATTGTAACAATTTAACGTAATCCTTTCCTCAATTCTACTAAAATTTCGTAAATTTAACTTAAATGCGGAATTTAAATTGAATAATTTCATCAATATAAAGAAATTTTTTGTCATTTGAATAATGTTTTATTCAATTTGAATAATATATTATTTAAATTGAGTAATATTTATTCAAATTAACCGCATTTTATTAACGAATTCGAAGTAGAAATACTGACGATTTTTCGTCAATTTGAAGAATTTACGAATAATAAAAAATTATGATGGATAGAGGTTTAGTTTGCTGATATTTACCTTTCTACTTTTCTTCAATCGTACACACCTTTTTTTCGTTATATTTACTACTTTTTTGGTTCAGTGTATGTTTAAGCGAATAAATTTCCTAAAGTTTTCTATTATAAGTCGATAAATTAGAATGAAATTTCGCCACTGATGACTTAATAAGTGTTAATGTGATTTATGTGTAAGTGCGTATTAACGAAGCTTAGCGCATTTGTGGTGCAGTGTATAAAAATTCGGCATAGCCGAACATAGCATTCATACTTATTTTTAAGTGTTATTAAAAAATACTTGCTGGATTTTTATAAAAAAATATTTCCTTTAAGTATTTATTGGCCATATATATCAAATTTGATAAATCATATTATTTTATAGATTATAGTTCGTACAACATAATTTATTCATTTAATTTTTTATAGATTTAAAATACAACAAAATTCATATACATGATTATATGTGTATTTTTTATTCTCTTAAGTAAATGAAATTTAAACCAATATTATTATTAATAATATTATTAAATGTTATTTGAGTATCACATTCATAGTTACTTACTATGCACGTATGAAAATGTATTTTTATGTGGCAGCCTATAAAATACGAAAAAAAATGAACATTTTAAAATCTCTTCGTATTGACATAAAAGTTTGTATTATTATTTACCATAACAAGTAAAAATGCAATAGTCGGTTTGGCCGAATCTTAAATACCCTTCCACCACTTTCATTAGACAAGCATTCGCATGAGTTGAAGATATTGCGTCTGAAATCATAAAAATCGTTTAAATCGTTATATAGGCTTAATTAACGAATCAAGAAGGGCTTCTGTACTACATTCTAATACATTTTAAGAATCTTTTAACTTTAAACCCCTTTCCCTGTCCATTAGTAGAAGCTATAGCATAAGATAGCACAACATTGGTCAAAATTAATAACATATATTTAAGACAATATGAACAATAACTGTTCGAAATTCAATAAAATTGGTCACTATTTATGAGTTTTATAAGCGCAAAACTTTTCTCCTTAAAGAAACCTTATATGGGAACCGAGATAAGTTAAATTATTTACATATATTTAAAACAGTTAGAAAAATTACTGTGTCGAATATTAATAGATTTTGTCTATAAATATAGGAGTTTATATTTATTTAAAGCTTTATGGCAAACGAAGCACCGATATTAGTCAAATAATAACATATATTCAAAATAAACAAATATTTCGAATTGCATTAAAACTTTTCCATATTTAAAAGTTTTATAGGCTTAAAACCGTATTCTAGGAAGTGGCTAGGACAAATGGTCACTTGTGCTATAACATCAAAATTCGATTTTTATTACTTTTCCTACAATGATGAAGTACATAAAACTGTATGTTATAGTTAAGTTCCGTTTAAATCAAGTTATTTTTTTGTTAAAGAATTTAGAGATCATCTTCGGAATTTCGAGGTTGTTATTATTATAACTGGTTTTAAAAACCGAACAATGCAATTTTAACAGACAACAGTACGGTAAAATTCATTGAATTCGGACAAATTTTACATATTTATAACCTACATTATTCCTTCTTAGAGTTACACACGGAATGACAAAATAATCATAACCTCACTTGTAGTGGTGAAAGGAATTATACAATAATGCAGAGATGGGACATAGGCATTATGTTCAAAACATGTTTAAGGTAAGAACGAAGAACTAAATATCGCTATTTATATCGGTTATTTTGTTTGCAATGAATAAACAAAAGGACAACATTAGTTTTTCGACATATTTTTCAAAACTCATGTGTTATAATTATTACAAATCTTAGACAGAATTGAGCATACTGTCACCCTATAATCCAATAGGTCATATACTTTGATAAAAAAAAACTATTTGAAAAGATCAATACATCAATATTGAAGGATAGAGCAACATCTCAGTTCAATAATTTAAAATGGCGAATGGGTTGAACTCTACAAGATTCCATGTACTATCATGGATCCTGAAATTCCCAGAATGATATATAATGAAATAAATAACAGAAAAACAGTAAATGCTACTTCCATTACATTCATTTCTGATCTGGTTATGTTGGAGGCATTAATTACAATAATTATTGTCTCACATCCCATCAATATATTAGAAAAATAATATGAATTTAAAAGTTAATGTGAACACAAATGGGAAAAAAGATGATTGGGAGTATTAAGAGCCTAATGACCAAAAATTGTCAAATCCGAAAAGTGAAGCCAGAGTGTAAATGTGGATGAGTGGTTATAGTGTAAATGTCCAATGCTTAAAGAATGAAATTGTTAGTGTCAATTTTAGAGTGATCTTGAACCTTACCGTGTATTATCCTTCATACACGAATGACACGGGCACTACGAAAATGAGTAGTAGGACATTAGTATTTGGTTATCTATTTAAATAACCTTTATTACCTTAAGTGGTTGGGGTATAATGAAATTTTCACAGTATAATCTCAATATATCCGAAAAACTTTAACAGTGAATTTGATCCCAAAGACTTTCTTGATAGAAACAATTTTACTGTAAAAATCTATGTTAGAATTTAAGGAATGCAAAGCAAACATTATGTAAAATTTTGGAACGGACAAGCTCAGTGGGACTTGGGAAAATATCTGATGTATGATTTTTTTAAAACATGTCGTGATTTGTGGAATTTCTTTCGAAATCTAGGATTGAGGAGAATTTTCGTGCAGAAAATGAAAATATAATAAGATGAACTAAATGAACACTTTATTTTTGGAACTCTTATAATACTTTGGACAGTACCACGGGCCACTCACAAGTGGATGGAATAGAATTTCAAAATTTCTACCAAAATTCAACTCTTTCAAAATGTTTTCGAATATTCAGTTATTATTGTTCTTGTTTACCCATGGAACTTTGTTTTTTAAACACAGGGCCTATATTTTTTCGTTTTCAGTAATGCTCTATGATCCCATATAATTTTATATCCTAGAATTTTTTTTATTCCCTATAATATTTATAAAAAACATGTTTGCCAACGCCAACTTTCCTATTTCTGATAATTGTGAGGTTTGTTTATGATTGCACCTGATGCAATATTCATTACTGTAGATGAGGTACTCTGGTCAATACTAAAAACCATTAAAACAACAACATATCGATGATGGTGATGTTTTCTGATGCTGCCATTGCAAGCAGCCTTTATTTAACCAGTCTATGCAATTTTTGTTAAATTGTTTTTATTTGCATTTTATAACCTGAGTTTTATCCCCATCAAATTGGGTTAAAGCATATGAAATGGCCAATAATATTATGAAAATAAAAAGACCTATGAAAAAAAAGAACATTTTATGAAAATGAAAATCCTTTAGCACCCAACTACAACTGTGGGTTGTAGTTATTATTTAATTTGTGGTTTATTAATGTAATTTATGGCAGCAGAGTGGCAATATGAAAAACAATAAGTAGGAATGCTATATCCGGCTATGCCGAATCCTCAATACCCTCCACATATACACTTTCACATACATTCACAAAGGTATGCACTATATAAAGTTTTCCGTAACACTAGATTATTTAAGCAAGTTATTTTGACTTCTTTTTAATTATAATTGAAAATACATCGAAATTTGGTGACATTTTATACAATATTTGAAGGGGTTTATTTATAATTGTTGTTACTTACCCCAGTCTCATTTCCAGTAAATACAGTTCTGTTAACCTATATTGCACAAATGCAGTCGTTTCCTGGAATATTTAATTAGTCAAACCACTTTTGTTACTGAATTGAATAAATTTTGATAATCACCAGTTCGGACCTACTTTAGGATAACAATTTTCATTTTTTTACCGATTTCGACAATAAATTGTTGACACTCGATAAGTTGCAAATAAATTGAACTAGAACTTGTTATTCCAATCTTTATGCAGTATATATTAATGCAATAGACTGTAAATATAATTTTTTGTATTTCAAATTCATTAAAAAATTTAGTTTTATAACTGTAAAAAATATAAGAAGGATGTTTCTAATAAATTTCTTTACATCTTTGCAATTACAATACCCTACTCTGAGGTAGTCGTATTATCTGTTTAAGCTGGCATTTGTAACTGTTAGCAATAATACTCAACGATCGACTTAGACTTTTTAAGTGAGTCGATATAGTGATATTCCCCTGGATGGGTGCTTGACTCCCCATTGTACATTTTATGCTCTCTCCTACTTATTTTATAATTAGGTCATGTTGCCTGCTTAAGGTACATAGAAAAAATTTTGTTTTTTGGTCTTAAATATAACACTTAAATATAACACTTTTTTCTACTTAACCGAATTTGATAATTTTTGGAGTGATAATGATGCACATAATGCTTAATTTAGTGCATTATTTCTTTCTAATTTGCCGAATTGAACTTAGCGGTTATATCAGATATCGGTCTGTTATTTTTTATGCTGAAAAATTTTTGTGGATGTGAGAGTACCAAAAACAGACAAATAAACAGAGAGACAGACGGACATAGCTATATCGACTCAGATTTTGATTTAATGCCAGAATATATGTATCGTATTGGGTCTGAGATTCCGCGTTACACAAAGAATTACAAAGTTTATAAACCCTCTTTACCGCTTGTGATGGTGTAGGGTATAATAAGCCAAATACTTATAAAACCTTTTGTTTAATAAATATTTTTACAAAAATGAAATTTAAAATATAATTAAAAGAATTAAGTAAAACCAAAAGCAAAATAATAAAATAAAATCTAAAAGGTTTTTGCTAAAAACTGAAAAAGTTGTATATTTAAAGTTTTAGGTCTTTAATAACTAATTTGCGTTGTTGTTTAAAATAAAAATATTTTGTTGAAAATGTAAAATTTTTGGCAGTGTTTGAGTCTTAATCCTTCTTAATATTAATCCGGAAATATATTATGAAAACAATTTCATATTTCAGTGATTAGTTTTTGTATCTTAAGGATTAAGGTTTTTGGTGAGTGAATGAATAGAGGAATTACAGCAGATATTTTTGGTTAGAGGATGTTTTCTTTAAAGTTAAGTACTATTTTTTGTTGAAATGTTTTTGTTTCATATTCAGATCAATGGAAAGGTGTTTGAAAAAAGAGAAGTATACTATTTATTGCGGATTACGAAGGGATTAGGTCACCAAAATTGACAAAGAGTCTCATTTCACAAATCCGGCATATGTGTAAATACGTGTGCTCAAATCAAAATAATTTGAAATGTTGTGGAATTAATTTTGAAAAAAAAAGATCAGAATAACGGTGTTTCCGTATTTTATATATACTAATATACCAATAAGAATCAAATTTCTAAAGAAAAATTTAATTACAATAATAATCTTTTATAAAGCCAAAACTAGTCAAAAATTAATATTAGTTTAAGACTGACTACAAAAAATACCATACACGCAGACATAAAAAATTTTGGAGACTCGGTCCACTGAACCTATTGAAAATATTTTATTGATACTGCAGAGTGTTCACAGCATCTACATTAACAGCGATTAACGGTGATCGTTAAATCGATTCAGGAAATTATTCCTATTGAACCACTTTAGGAAGATGTGGATGCGATAGCATGTTTTCTAAATGCTACATATAATACAATTTGTACTACGTTGAACATTTCTAATGTTCATGCATATTCAAAATCGTATATTCACACTTATATAAGTACGTATATATGTATGTAAAAATTAATCTATATGTTTGCTGGTTTGTGTGGGATTCTGTTAAAATTTTCATAAAATGGTTACAATATATTCAAAAGTTACATTATCTATGGAACTAGAGAGCTAATCCAATGCAAAGAACAATTTAATATCTAAAGGGCTATTAAACGACAGTTTAAAAATTTGATCCCAATCAAATTCTGAACATATTTTGCTGTACAAAATATTGGACGGATAGAATAACTGGGAGACGTAGTCCCCATACAAAACAAATATTAATTATCTAAAGAACAGTTAAAGTGGAGAATTAGATTTCATCACAATTACTTTCTCAAAGACTAGTGCTACTGAACAAAATTATCCACTATCACATGGGATCAGGGTTCCAGTAGCTCCTATAAAAAGCAAATATCAATAAACGATTATCTGTTATTGATAATTAGATTCCTATTTTTTTCTTAAATAATAAATTTACCATGGAGTACACTCCATACAATATGAAATGCTAAATATCTAAAGAACCTTTACAGCTTAAATTAATAAATTAAGACCGAATTTTTAAAAAAGTAATCGAATATCTCCATTATATTAAATTTTCTTACTACACATCGGGATTTATGATTTTTTTCTATTTCTAGGATGGAGATTATTCTTTGTGCAGGAAAGCACACCGGGTAAATGCCGATTTTATATAAAATAAAACATTACACACCTGCACTATGAGTTGATAGGTGGAGGTTTGAAGGCTAAGACTAAGACGGAATTCCTGGTGACTATGAACCATAAGTGACTAGAAATTCCGTATCATTTTATTCTTTCCTTATGTTGTTCCAATAAACGTCTTTATGATAAGATATATCTGGTAAAGTACGGCTCGTTAAGGTTTGTGATTTTTGATGACACCTATTTGATTGAGGCGTAGAGTCCATGTTTTTCTTTGTATCTACGTCACCCCAAAATATTTTACTAGTTTACAAACTATATCAATATTCCACAGGGCAATGAATTTCTAATGTAGCACTGTTGACCAAATCTTCAATATTCTTTCATTGGTCTTCGGAAATTTTACCAGACGGGCAACTAGTATTAAGTATTCATACTATAATAGTATTTTCCTTCCCCGCTAGGATTCTGACTAGAATTTCCTGTACGTTCGTTAGGTCCAGCATCAACCGTTTATGGTAAGGCGGTGGCTAGTTCTCACCTTAAATGATTTTGGCAGTTAAGCTGCTCCGAAGACATTTTCTTATTCATCAGTAACGCGATGATGGCGACCTTACAAGTCTTTATCAGATCTCATCGTTAGGAGTTGCTAAAATGACAGCACTATTTTGACTTTCACGTAATGAGTCGGATTGGGTACCCAGCAGTTTTTGAGGGTTGCGTACGCTTTTATCTCCCAAGGGTTCTTCCTTTTCCTTCTCTTTATTTCGTGGATTTGTAAAAATTTCAAATGAAAGAGACTACATACCGAAAGTGGGATGACGACAGTACGTGACACTCTAGTAGTTTAGCTCTCAACGCCGATACTGGGATAATTATTACCAGCACCGTGACATTATTAACTTTTTTATTATATTTTTACTTTTTGTATGTTTTATGGTAACTTTCCAGCATTTGTTTCTGGAGCGGGGAGGTTGTATTGTTGTGGTTCAAATAAATTAGTTCACTTAAATGTACTGTAACCATTTTTATTTTAAAATAAATTTGTTAAAATAGATCTTGACCTGTCAATAATAATCACTACCAATCCGAAACTCCCTTATTGTTATAAAACAACCTCCCATCTGATTATTTATTGTTTAAAATTTTGAAATCTCTTTCATTTTACAAATCAAGACAATAAATCGTGTCACTCAGTTCACACCATATAAGTCATCTGATTGCTAAAAAAAAAACTGAATAAATTTTCCATTGAAAAACAAAAGGGGGTTCAAATTCTATCATACGGCGTCTCTGCTTCATGCAACATTTGCAACAATAATTAGCAAAAAAGTTTATGCCCCCCACATTAAGACTTATTAAGAAGTTTATCAAGATTTATACACTTAAGTTTTTTTTATATTTATATTTATTTTATTTTATTTTATTTTATTTTATTTTATTTTATTTTATTTTACTTTTTTCAATGAAAAAATTTCAAGTTTTTTAAAGAAAACATGTGTTTAATGTCGCCTAAGTTGTCAACGCTATTAAAATAACACGCATTTTTTGTTTCTGTTTAAATTTTTGTTTAACATGAAAACATAAAACACCCGTAGATCATTTAACAAAGAAATAATATAATTAAAATAAATATTTTTGTTTAAAAAATTTAACTAAAGAGAATTTAAGCAAAAACTAAGAAATATATTTTTTTTAATTGAAAAGAACCCAGTGAGCAATTAAACATAAGGTATTATTATTATTATTATTATTATTATTATTATTATTATTATTTTTTGATAATCCAAATAATACATAGATCTTTTTGTAGAAAAGACACTGTTTTCTTTTCAATGATAAATAGTACCTTCTATTCCCTTCTCATCGTTCACTTTGTGTTCCTTATCTAAATATGTACATCTTGTGCAAATTAGAAAATTCATTACTCGAAAAGTCAACTACAAATTCTGGCTACTGCTCTCTTACCAGTGTTAGCAGAATAGTGTTAATTCAACACAATTTTTAGTTGCTTCACTCACACCTCTGATTTTTAAGTACTACGCAATAACTTTAAGAGTGGAACTTCATTGAAACATTCTTACATTCAAAACTCTTATCGTCTGGGCCGATATTTATGAAATATAAATATATTAATGACAATTGCAGAATATGTGTGGCAAATTGGAAAGACATATTTAAGAAATATTGAGCTATGCCCTGAAGTTCTTTAAGTACCCTACACATGCTTATATTTATTTGTACAAAAAGGGAATCATTTGGATCCATCTACATTTCCTGATGTAACTATCTATGCTACCAACCTCTCTCGTCTTTGTTGAGTCAGTTTGGAGTATTCTCTTATATGAACTCGTTAGATTATGATTGCCAGATTGGTCCAATGTTCATACGTTAATTTCAGTGCACTTCTCGAATAGAGTGTCGTCATTTAAAACCCGTTTGTTAACAGTAGTTCTTCCGGATGTTCTATAATAACGAAAATAATTTATTCCTATAGTTATAGGAATATGTATGTATGTATGTATGTCATCCACCGGAGAGTTGGAAATGCTCAAAATTCCTCAAAATGTAAGTAGGTGTCAAATTGCAATAGTTAAACACATATGGGACAAGAACCAGAACAAAGATTGACCAAATAACAACTGTTATTGGAATACCTATTCTGCAATGCACTTATTTCATTTTTTTGATACGATAATATAGAATAAGTTTCATAACCAACAATAACAAGTAATTGGTCAAATTTAATTAAATTGAGTTGAGATTGTTTCCAACAGACAGACATCCAAACAGACTTAGTAAGTATGTTACTAAGTTAATTTAAACGGTAGTGTACAAGCATCTTGCTTGGATCTACTTATTGCTGATCCCGATGTGTTACTCTAAAGAATAGCAAAGTGATACGACTGCTTTTCAGCGAACAGTGCTTGAGGCCCACCTTATATTTGTATCACAAAGTTCAAATTGGTCAAAATTATAGGTCCTCCTAAGTCTTTTAAGTTTTTAACAGTGAAACAGTAAGTGCAAAACTGCATCTTTGTTTAGTTCGCTATGGCAATCATTGTAAGAGTGACCCATTCTATTCGCAGGGATTATCAAAACACATTGTCGCCTTATAATTGACATCAAAGGATCTAAATAAAGTAAATAGCTCATTGATCCTGTAAAAAGCTACGTGGTTCAGCCGCTAAACTCGATGTCTTTTGCTTTTGCTGTCACTTGTAACATTCATAAAACAAAATTCGGAGCCCCACTTCTGCTGTTACTTGATATCTAAGCATCATTAAGCAGTCCAGCTATAATATATATTATACGTAAATTATCAAGATACCACCATTGCAGTGTAGCCCCACCTCTATGGGTTTTCATGCTTTATTTACAGAACTAATGAACGATAACGTTAGAAAACTTAAAACAACATTAAAGTTCTTCATACGAAATAATACATTGGCCGTAGTGAGAGAGTTGGGTGTCCTAATTTCTATGATCAGCAGGCTGACATTGAAAAGTCGTCTAAGATTTTAAAGCTTTATATACCAATTAGTGAGGGAGATTAAACGATCAACATAAACATAAAGTCAGGAAATATTCCTTCCGAAAAAAGAGAAACCTGTGTTCCAATTATTTCGATATCTGTCACTATTCTAAAAATTGTGTGAACATACAGTATTATTTATAAAAAATATCTATTTTTTAAAAGCTCTCAGAAGAAAAAGTATTGCAAATATAGCTGTATTTTCAGGAAAGAATCAATTTGGCAACACTGAATGGCTAAATTTAGCCATTTTCAGTCTAGTTTAGCTACCAAAAATTTAATTTTGCATTAAATATTTTTGGCCACATCCTTAAAGGCCAAATAGACACATCAAAGTGTCCATAAAGGAAGAACCTTATCAAAGATGGTATATTTATTTGTCATTCCGTGTGTAACGCTAGAAGAAAAAGCCTTGCTCATCTGTCTGTTGTTGGCACTCTCACATCCACAATAGAGTTCAATGAAATTTGGCCTGGGTATTTGTTATTGCCCAGAGAGATCTATTATTTAAAACCAATAAAATCGGTTCAGTGAATCAAATAATATAGATCGATATCTGAGACAGCCACTATATTCATATAAAAGGTCATTCGTAGAATTTTCAATTATAAATTGACAAATTTTAAGTAGAAAAAAAGTTATATCTGAAAATATAAGTAATTTTATGACTCATTAAGGTTTATTTGTTACAAGCAGTGTTACTGTTGGTACGACTTTAGTCGCAAATTACGTACTTTCTAAAATTTCCTCTTTTCGTCTCCTTTTCTATAATTTAAATTTTCGGCATTAATCTTCATGAAATTTCATTAATTTAGCTTAAAAAAGTACATATTGAAAAATTTTTTAAAAAATATGGAAGGAAAAAGTAAAATTCGGAACGATAGAATTTAAGAATTCATACGCGGTACTTCAACGAAATCATAATGCAAATCGAATAGTGTTGATTAATATTCGAAATTACTCCAACATTAAAAGGAAACGGAATAAATTTATAATTTAAATATTTTCAAAATGTGTTAATTTTTGGTAAATTAAACCTGTTGCGACATTCCACGAATCACATTTTAGGTGCAACTTTATTTTTCCAAATCTCCTTTTGCGCGACTTTACGATAAATCTCTACGTTAACGCTGCTTATAAGTATTTGAGAAAAACTTTCAAATATTTGTGAGTGTATATGTGAATATGTAAGTACGTAAAATGTATGTACGAATCATAACATATTTACTTCAAATGCATTTGTAGTGAAGGGTTTTGAAGATTCGGCATAATCGAATATAGAATTTTTAATTATTTCAAAATATAAATTTATTATTTATAAAAAGATAATATTATTTTTTATTAAAAAGTTCAATTAAAAATCTCTTTTCAACAAATGTGTTTTATCAAAAACTTAATAATGAATTGTTTTAGCCACTTTTTATATATTTCCCCAAGAATTGGCATCACTGCTTACAACTTATATCCTGAAATGAGATGTTGTTTTATTTCTATATATAATTTCATAAGAAGAAATAATATAATTTATAGAAAAAGTACACACAGATTTTTATTTTAATTCCATTAGCCGATTTTCTTTTTTTATATAGCAAATGTCTTGTATATTATTAATGTCGGCATTGTTTTGTTTTAATAAAAAATAACGAACAACAAACGTAGAAAAGAAACGTATGTACGAGTACATTTAGTGACATTAACAAATTGCAAATTTATTTCTGGCTGTCATTTCATTTGCGACACCATGTGTTAAACGATGCTTGGCTAAACTGACAGAAATCACACTTTATAGGGACAACATTAAATAATGTTGCTATTTTTTTGTGTCGCTTAATTTTTCTTTTTGTGACATGTTTTTTATAGCAAATAATAATAGAAAATATTGTGAAAATGATTTGGATTTTTTGAGCACATAAAAAGGCCTTAAATTAAGGTGCTTGATATGTTTGTTACAGGCAGAAATAGGAGTATTTTTCTGAAAGAGATATATTAAATAAGAAGGTAGATAAATGGATTCGAAATGGTTTTGTTCTATTACAAATTTTATATAATTTTCAATTAAAGTTACAAACAATAATTTTATATAAAATTATTAGGAAATCTTGTTAAACGTTCATATGTCTAAACCGAAAACAAGCATACTCTCACCTCAATTGTTGTCCTGTAATTCATTTAAATAAATCCATCTGACTTTAATCTCAAATACCTTCTTATTATCATATATTTCTCTTAGTATCGCCTGAAAGAACCTTTTAGTGGTTGATTTTAAAATTAGTAACACCTTATGTTTTCATTATAATGCGGCGACATTACAAAATATTTAAAATGTCAAGAGAAAAACATACCCCACTTGAGATATTCAGACATAAGTGGCTTATAAAACATTGCCTTTATTTGTGAACCAGAAACGATTGAAGTTGAAGATGAAATTTTACAAATTTGTTGTTGTTGTGTTTTACAAAATAATTAACCATGAAATTGAGAAAAAGAAGGAAATAAAGAAATTACTTAACGAATTTATTAAATTCACGTATTCTTACGAATAAGCGGTTAAATATTAGATGACAAATAAATATAAGGAATTAAATCCCTAATATAAGGTTTAATGATGTTCGCTACATAATTTTAAAATGGAGCATATGGACTGAGATCAAAAAATCTGATTCCGGCAGAAGAAATCATGTTTCTAAAGTCTAAAAAATCATCGTTTCAAAAGAACTCTCAACATATTCGGTAGGAAAGCAGTCTGATTTTCTCAGTGCTCGAACTATTTGTGGCGACAAGTTAAAGCAAACGCTGCTAAAATTTTAGAGGTCAAAGACGGAGACGAAAGTCAAGTTTAAAAAAAAATATCTCTTTTGGTATCTCCAAATACCGAAATTTACATCAAGAAATATTAATTTAAAGTTGTCAAAAATAACTGAAATGGCTGAAAACTTGATTAGGACATTATTTTGATAACATATTTTGATATTCTTTTAAGGGACAAGCGTTGTACAATTTTTAGAATCGGATGTGTGGTATTCGGTGGCACCCTTACAAGCGAAATATTTAATATCACATATTCGGAACTAGTAAATTTCATGAAATTTTCGTATAGTGCACGGAGAAGTGTATACTTCCTTGTATCGCATATCTCTTAAATTACAACAGAATATGCTACGAATAATAATAAAAGCTTTTGGATAAAAAATCCTTAACTAAAGTAAATATTACAGTTATTTCAAAATAAGTAGTTGTGTAGTACACTAAAATTTCGGCACAGTCGTAAATAGAATTCTCGTTGTAAGTACAACTTTTTCTATTTATCTGACTTTGATGAATTTCTGTATAACAGTAAAAACGGTATAACTCACAAAGTTTTGTTCAAATTTTTTAATATTTTCATAAAAAATCGAACAAAATATTTTCTTTGATATTTGAGGTTGAAATAGATACTTTTTCTTACTGATTTGAGATTATGATTTAGTTCAGAGCGTACATTTGACGTTACACAAAATGTAATTATCTACCCACGTTATTTTCTTAAATTTGAGAATCATAT
Source organism: Cochliomyia hominivorax (assembly GCA_004302925.2). Classification (NCBI taxonomy): domain Eukaryota; kingdom Metazoa; phylum Arthropoda; class Insecta; order Diptera; family Calliphoridae; genus Cochliomyia; species Cochliomyia hominivorax. Next base: position 48,959,569 of record PYHX02000158.1, read on the forward strand.
TACGATTATATCATCGCAAAAGTACGGTTGTGCTAAATCTTAACCCACTAACGGCTGCAAATATAGCATTATCAGCAATAACTTACTATCGCAATACTCCTTACTATTGCAATACTCCTCGTAAAAGACAATTGATACTGAAAATAATTAATAAACTAGAGTTTTTTTCTATGGGTTCAGATCAGATTTTGATTGTTTAATGAAATTTTGTTCAGCGAATTCAGTTCATAGTACCTTATAAAGTTAACAGATACTACAGTTCTTTTGAATCTTCTGTTAACTAACAAATATATATGTATATTGTTGGTTCATCTTCGCAGATTTCATGTCAGTATTTCTGGGTCGTCAATTCCTCTTTCCTTTTTAGGTTTTTGGAATTTTTCCACTTAATTTGAATATCTTGGAGTTTATCTGGTATGTTTTTGCTTCATATAGTGTTTACTCTGGTTCATCAGCATTGATCGCATTTGTTGGCGATAACGTAAGGGAATGGACTCATAACCTCTTTCAGCGTCACTTTATTATAATATTGGTTTATTTTCGTTTTTCTCTTTCTGTTGTGAATGGGTTGCACAATTTCCATCAAAAATTTTACACACCAACTGGGGTTACGCTCAGTGATGACTTTACCGTTTCAACTCATTAATAAATTCTTCTCCAGATAACAATCGTTTCATTTTCCTATATTATTGAATATATAGTGTAACCAGCGTTACCGTTGAGATTTTTTGTCACACAAAAAATAAAGTCGCATCTAAAAGATGATTTGCGGAACAAACGTCGCCATAAGTTTAATTCACCTAGAAATAATATGTTTTAAAGAAGTTTTAAATTATGAATTTGCACTCTTTTCGGTTTAATGTTGAAATAATCTTGAATATTAACCAACAATTAGGTTTTTCTAAAATTTCCATTGTGATTTCGTAGTAGAATTATGAGGTTTGGATTCTATCGTTCATTCAACTCCTTGTGGCAGAAAAAGTCACAAGAAGTTGAAAATTTGCAACTAAAGTCGCACCAACGGCAATACTAAGTGTAACGGAAACACAATTTTTATGCTTATATACTTCACATCACAGTTTGTCCCGAAAAAAGATTTAATACAATTCTAGCTTCCGGAATACATAACCCAAATGAACTTTCTGGTAGTTTGCTCTGATAAATGGTGAAAAAAATGCAATTTCCTTCATTAATTTCGATACCAACGGAGCAAAAATCGAACGTGATATCACTAGATTTAAAGAAATGGAAAACATATTCATTAGATACCTGGTATCTTTAAAATACATCTGCTTATAGCAAAAATAGCATTATAGCAATCCAAAGAGTGTCATAAAGACTGTCCTATTATATTCATATTTATGTGAAATAAATGCAAATTTATTTATTTTAGTCCACTGTGCTCTACTTTCAATGTAGCGCTTAAATTAAAAAAAAAGAACCAGAACATATCAAAAGCGACGACACTAAGTACAATTCCAAAAAAAGAGCATATGAATGTGTAAAATTTTAAGAACGGACAACAACGCATCACGACTTTAAAGTCCTGCAATGTCAACGTCCATTTGTTCCACTTCCGTAGTTTTTCTTTTTTTTTCAAATATTCTTTCATTGTTATTGTTGGGCATATTTTTTTTTGTAGCTGCTTGTTCAGTTTTGTAGTCGACTATAAAAATTACCATTTTATACTCGTATGACGTTCAGTAAACATTTTTAAATTTTTTTCTTCTCCTTTTCGAAGTGAAACGAAAAAGTTTAAAAAAGTATATTGTTCGTGCTTGTCTAACAGAGGCTAAATGTTTGTTGTTTCTGTTACTGTATTTTAATTTTGGTTTGTGAATTTTAAATATCCAAACCGTCAGTCGGTTGGTCGGTCAGATAGGATGGACAGACATAGAATGTAAAGTTTTTCTTTCGTTTTCATTTGAAATTGTTGCTCTACAAAAATCACTCAATTAACATCAAACGTTGCGACACGCGTTCTTTACGTTTTAAAAAATTTTACAGAGCTTTAAACATTTACTGAGGAGCAGGGTGAGTGTATGTGTTGGTTGTTGGCATTTCCAGCACTTGGCTATAAATGTCAAATTGTTAAAGTTATTATGATTATTTTAAGGTTTTTTCCACTTTTTTCCTCTTTTTCTTAGCATTTGTTTTTTCACTTTGATATACCCTACGCTATTATGGTAACATTTTTGGACAGCTTTGTTGGACTTTTTAAAGGACCCCACCCTACTTTAGTTTTCTTAAAAAAAAACTCTCACATAAATTGAAATAAGCAATAGCTTTACAGATTTGTCGCTTCTTGATTCAATTAGTCGTAGGTTGTTTCGAGTGCATAAAATCTTATATAGTCCCAATATTTTCTTTCTGGTAGAACACTGATTCCATCGCGTAGGAACTGCTCCTGTTTTGAGGTAAAGAATGAAAAGTTGATTTCTGGTACCCGTTTTGGTAGTGAATTCCAGAAAGGGCGTTCTGCATCCAGAATTGATTAAGTCTAAGCTTTTATTTTGTTGAGCCTAAATGCTTTTGAATAGTTTTTGACCACTCTTTGGAATTATTGTTACATGTTGTCATAGAGAAAATTTATGGTAAAATTCTGATATCCCAATCTACAGCGAAACTGCATCACTGAAGTCGAGGCATTATAATAGGATCAGGGACATTCGAATACAATCTGATTCCACTTAATTCGTAGCATAATCATTTTGACATGGACACCCTAAAGTGATTAAAATTCACCACCATTAGATCTAAAATGACCACCTATTAGACTTCTCTTCATTGCCTCTCCTTTAAAAAAAAATTATAATTTTCGAACTTTTTCACTAATTATAACATCCGAATGAGTCCCATATACACTCACAAGACATTACAATATACAGAAGCTTTTTTGAAATACAAAACAGGAACACTTCTTGAGTCATAAAATTATTTTTATTTTTGATTATAACTTTTTTTGCTACTGAACCGATTTAGATAATTTCTGGAATAGTAATGAGGTACATTAAACCTTAATTTATTCTATTTTTTTTTTTTTTGAATCAGATTAAATAGTTAAATAAAAGTTATTTTGGGCGTGAGAGTGCCAACAACGGAGCTAAATTGACTCAGATCTTGATTTGACGTAAGAATATATATATATATATATATTATATATATATATATATATATATTATATATATATATATATAATATATATATATATATATTATATATATATATATATATATATATATATATATATATATATATATATATATATATATATATATATATATTTATATTTTATGGGGTCTAAGATGATTCCTTCTCAACGTTATATACGGAAAAACATAGCTAATAATCCCTATTCACCACTTGTAGTGGTCGAGGATATAAAAATGTACTTAAAAAGTTTAATCTGATATGACTATGTTACTAGTAAATATAATACAACGAAACTTGGGAACCGGCAATATCGATTCAGATATTCGATAGGTGTTTCCTAAATCACTTTAAATGTATTCACT
>PYHX02000158.1:48963183-49001566 GCA_004302925.2 Cochliomyia hominivorax
AACGAAAAAAATTGTTAGTAAAAAAGCAGCCATAAACTAACAGTTCTACTTTTTCTTTATTTGATAGAAATTTGCTTCAACAGATTATGCATCTCCGCACCTATCACATATTTGGACAGTTATTGGTGATTTTCAATTCTCTTTTAACAAGGGCCCAATATCTCTTCGTTGGTGTTAGTTTCGGGCAGTTTGGTGGATTTGTCTTCTTGGTAAAAACACCAACACATGATATCATGTGAATAGAAACAGCCTTTGATGTAAACATTTAGTGAAGCAATTTTCGGTATTTGTTATAAATGTTTTATAAAAGTTTGACTTCTTCTGGGTTTAAACAGGTTCCCTATCTCCATGAAAAATCTACCACATTTTTGGACACAATATTTGTGCTCTTAACAAGAGCCCAATATCTCTCAATTTGCCTCTCTTGGTACAAATACCTTATTATTGATCTTATACCACTGAAGGGCCTTTTTACCATAGTGATAGGATGCCAAGTCAGGCCAAAAATAAATAAACATATTATATTAAGTCTTGTGAATGGAAGCAGCTTTTGATGTTAATTTATATATTTACAGATCCCGTTGTAACAAATGATTGATAACTAAAACTTTATGGTGTTGCACCTGAAGCTTAAAGTTCCATCATTATACCCTACACAACAATAGGTGGTTGGGGTGTTATGCGTTTGTGACAGAAATTGAAATGGGTAGAAAAAATTGTGCTACCACCACTTTTTTGTAAACCGTGGTATTCAGGATCACTTTCAAAGTCGATTAAGCGATATCCATCCTTCCGTTTTGACGGCTGCTTGACTGCCCATGTAAACTATTTGAACAAAAGAGATTTTAATGAAATTTGGCATATGTCATTATTTTGGTTTAAGGACGATGATTTTTAAATTAGGTGATAATGGAATAATTTCCACAGTAAAATCCTTTTAGAACGCACTTATGTCACATGAATTTTAGTATCATTATAAACTACAGCACTCTTAAGCATATATTACAAAATACCGTTACAGGGTGGTTCATTAATTGTTGGCATTTAACACTTATAACCAACATTGTGATGTAGGGTATTAAATAGTCTTACTTGTTTTCCTTAATATTCTTTTATAATTATTTGGTATTTATAATTCTTGATTTTCTTATTAGATCGGTTAAAAATTTATTTCAATCTTACAATCCAAACAGGAGTTCCTCTTCATTTCTGAATATTCTCCTAATCAGTCCCATTGTCATATGTTAACAAACATGTGTATGATATTCAGCCACAAGGAAGACAAAAATGCATTTATTGTACTCAAGAATCACATCATTTAATATCGGCTACTAAAACTATATTTGGTAAAATGCTAAAAGAATAAAAAAAGGGTAAAATACCTTAACAACATTTTAAACTAAAAACAGCACTAAAGTCCGATTCTTCTGCATTTTGTAAAGAGAGAACAACAAGAAATAAAGGACTAACGAAAAAACAATACACTTGAAATAAGTTTGGTTTTATTTGTAAGCGTAACAAAAACTGAATAAGATCTAAAATCTGTAACTGATTTTTAACAAAAAAATTAAATAAAAAAATAAGAAATAAAAAATTACTAAACTGCGTAAAATTTCAATATGGTAATACAGACAAGGATAAAAATCTAAGAACAAACGAAGCGCTCTTCTTTCTTTTTCAAAGGTACATGAGAATCGAATACACACAAAAATGTTGCAATTACATATATTGAAGCCGGAAGAAATAAACGAAAAAAAGATGCCAGGTTTTTGCTTAAATTTCAAGTAAATTCGATGCACAGATGAATATAGGAATATGAAACAAACTCCGAATAAACAATTCCAGAATGCCGAAACATCTGACAAGATAACGCAGAAGCAGTCTGACGTCGATTGTGATACGCTTATTGTGATTCCTTATTAAGCGGAAACATGACACGTATGGCCCATGGATACTTACGTCTACATGGATTGCTCAAAACATGGAATCCATACACTGGCCAAAAGCGAAGCAGACAAACCTGCAATACAAGGATCTGAATATTTTTAACGTTAGTCAACTTACTTACAAAGTTCACCAAGCTTTGGAATATTCTGAAATGTGAAATTGTCATCAACGAATACTCCAAGGTTGAACACTATTAGTAGTTATTAAGAATGATATGAGAAATAATGTAGATATAAGTCTACAGAATCTTATTTCTTTTAACGCAATAAGGACGAGGTTCAATGAATGGGCGAAACAACTAATTACATAAAAATTAGCTAAGTAAAATAATGGCAAACTTAAATCGCATTGGAGGAGCGATGATAGTAAATGATGGACATAGGAGATTGAAATGCCAAAGCACTTCCTCAGTCATTGACCAGCCTTCACATCTTTGAGAATCCATAATTATATGGTTGATACCTTATTCGATATAAACCAGCTAAGGGGAATATTATACACGTCTATATATATAGACATTTGCAGATGATATGGGTATACTCAGTACACACTAGGATTCTTACTTAGCATATCGTATTGTCAGATATGGTTGAAGAAAAAAGTAAGCGAGCTGAAAAATAAGTACTACGTCGTCACTCTTAGATGATTTATCTGTTGTTTAAATGGTGTTATCATCTCTCTGGGTGATTATATTACATACCTCGGTATTCATTTGTTTATACATGGCGGCGCCCAAAGAGTATTCATATGAAGTCAAAAGCTTGGGAATGGCTTGCTGAACGTGTGTTGATATTATGTAGTTGGCGCAATCATGGTACATTCCATCCACAGAAACTTGGATATTCCATTAGGAAATTTGGAAAAGTATATGAGAAATATACAAAAAGGATAAGGACTAATCCACTTGGCAGACGTCTTACATATGTCCAGAGACTTGGGTAATAAAAAGGGGAAATAAGGTTTTCCTTCATAAGACAAAACATTTTAAGATGTAAACATAGTTTTTATGATTTGATTCAATAAATAAATTCAATGTATAAAAAGCAGAACGGTGAATATTCGCTACCTTGAAAACGTTAAGACACTCAACACTTTTATACCTTAAGTGAAATATCTAATATACCTTAAAAACACGAATTTTTTTCCTTTGATATAGAATTCATATAAATAAGAAATGTTTTGTTTCGATGAAATTGAACAAACTTATATACAATTTCTGGACCTTTTTTCCAGTCAGTCTTTACAAGATCTAGTCGTCTTTAAGCTACATCGTTTTGAAATTGCAAATTTTCGTCAATGATGTGTACCATAGCATATACTTATTCCACGTGCTCCATCATGTTAATACATTTTAATCACAAGATGGGTCCATATCGTAAACTGCAGATGTTGTGGCATTTGTAATTTATTAAATTTCTCGGCATCCCTGTAAAACATCCCAAAAAGCGTGCAATTTTATACGCATGGTTTCAATTTTTTCCCTGCTCTTTGTTTTTTTTATTATTTTCTGCACAATTTTACATCAGTCCACAGCTACCAAGCACCAGCTCATTGTTTTTAAAAATTCTTTTTTTTTCTCATTTTCTTTAATAATATCTGCCAAATTGAACATGCCGACCATTCGTCCAAGTATCTAGGCATTCAAACCTACATACATGTGTATATATATAGACCAAATAGCAATACCAACTTCTAAACCACCAAAATCTACAATAATAATGCATACAATTTTAGCAATGAATTCATACTCTTTTATAGAATTTAACTTATTTACCTGTTATTCAATGATGATGATGATGATGACGATGAAGCTGATCACATGGTTAGATCCATTCGTTACCATATTGAAAATTCGTTACAGTATTTAGAGCAGCTTAAATAACAACAAACGAAAAAAAATATTTAAGATTATACAGTAGAAAAGAATAGATATAGTCAACTTGGAGCTTTTTTTCAATATTTTTATTATTTTTTTTGTAAAGTTCTAGTATCGCTGTGGTTATAGTATGTGAAGTATTTTAGAAAACAATCTTTCTCTCATGCAGTAGTTAAAAAAGGTAAAATAAAGTTTAGTTAGATGATGCATCAGTTAAGACTTTATAGTGAGAGAGAAAATTATGCTGATAATGATATGAAATTAAGTAATTATATTCTATATATCAGGTAATTTATACAACAGTCAAAAATTGTGAGGTCGTGTGATCATATAACCTTTTTATGTCATCGTTAATCCACGGTAATACATATATATTATTTTCGAAACAAAGCTTTGTTTCACCAGTTTAGAGATGTTTTTATTAGATCTACTTTAGACATACAATCAGCGTTACCATTGAGATTTTTCGAAAAGTCGCACAAAAAGGGGATTTTAGAAGATAAATTCTCACTTAAAAAGTGATAAGTGGAACAAATGTCACAACAAGTTTAATTAACCAAAAATTAACACTTCTTGAATGGTTTTAAATTATGAATTTGCCCTGTTTCCCGTTTAATGTTTAAATCTTAAATATAAACCAACAAATAGTTATTTCTCAAATTTCAACAACACCAACACTAGTGGTGAAGAGGATATTTTAAATTTATCATTCCGTTTGCAGGAATCATCTTAGATTCCATAAACTATATATATTATTCAACCAAATCAAAATCAAAGTCAATTTAGCTATAATAGTCTGTCCGTCTGTGTGTCTGTTGAAAACATTCTAGAATATTTGTTTGAATTTAATGAAAATTGCTAACATTGTTTGTTATTGCAGTTTTGTAGCTAAGTATTTGAAACCAACTATATCGGTTCATTAGCACCCATATCTGGAAAAACTTCAAAAATCCGAAAAGAACTTTTCTAATTTTTTCAACGAAATGTAACTGGATTAAAAAAATGTAATAACACAATGTGTTATTTATTTTAATAATTTTAATAATTTTTTATATTGGTCCATATTTTACTATAGGTTCCAAATAACACACCTTCCGGAAAACGGGTTTGAGCTTTCAGAACTTATAGATAAAAATCAATTGTATTAAAACTCAGCAAAATTACCTTTCTAGATTTCCTAAATATATAATTAATTTTATCAATGTCGGTCCATATTTTGCTTGAGCTTATATTACTAAAAAATCTTTAGACTATTCTTCTGTCTTAAATACGTATTACTGTCATGACGAATATCGTTTACAATTTTTATATTGCTCCCATTTAAGCCTTCTTCCCGAAAAAACTTTAAATTTATAACAGATAGACAGACGAACATCGTTAAATCGACACAAAAAATAATTCTGAGTCGAACGGTGTTCTTAAAAGTAGGGATAACACCATTTTTTCTGCTATTAGATGGTTAAGGAATATCTTAACATTCAGTGTTTTCAAATAGTTTTTAACCCAGTATCGACAGTTTCTTTAAAAGAAGACTATGAGTTTTAGCTCTTTGGCTCTCCAGGTCTCTCAAGCCATCGTTCAGATTATTTTAAAGTTACTTTTTAAAGACCTTTTTTGTTGTTCTACTTGGATTTTTCAAAATCTATTAAATGTAAAACCATTATTATTACCCACTGTAATATATGTTTTTTTTTGGCTTATTCTTTTAATTCCAGCATAATGGTCATTTTTATTTAAAAATCCCAAAACACACCAACACACACTCAGAAAAAAGCACAACTTAAAAACCGTTGAAACAAAATAACAAAAAGTGAAATAAGAAAAGAGAAAAAAAAAGATCTCTAAGAATGCTATTTTATGGATGAACATTGTTGGCAATTAAGGTTGCATTTTTTATGCATTTCGAAATCTTAAATCTATCGTCGTATTGTGTTGTTGTATATTTTTTGCATAGCATTATTATGGACTCATAACAGTATTCATAGATACTATATTGTTTATTCCAATAGCAAGTACAACAACAAAAGCAACAACTAACAACGCTACTTACTAGTAAGTTGCTTTACAAAAAAAAATGAAGAAACGATTTTTTAAGCTGGTTTCAATGGGGGGATTTATTTAATTCTTTCTGAAATGACATGTGCAGCATCTGTGTAAAATGTTCAGGAAAACAAAATTGCAATTGAATTATTTTACTCATGCAATACGAAAATTAATGCAACAACAACAGCAACAATAACAACTGCGGGATTTTTTTTTTCTTTTTTTTTTTTTTTTTCAAATAAAAATTTCTCAGATAAGAAAAATATTGGTTTAAAAATATGTATTGAATGTGTGTAGGTCGGGTGTATATTAAAATAAATAAAAATAATTGTAATTCTTAACGGTAATTATAATGAAAATAGTTATTGATTATAATTGTGAATATATTTGCAATTTTTTGGAATCATGAAAGAGTTAACAAAAATTCTAATAATTCAATTATATTGAAAATTGTAAACCCAGGACAAACGCAGATATTGAAAATTGTAAATCCAGGACAAACGCAGATTGTTAAAGCTTTATATTAATTTACAATCATGATTTTGACTTCTTATAATCAGTGTTACCGTTGGTTCGACTTAAGTTTTGTGTAATTTTTGGCATAGAACTTCACAAAATTTCGTTATTTCGGCTTAACTAAGGACATTTCAATAAATTTATATAAATTGTGGATGAAAAGGCTAAAATTTAGAATGATAGAATCATAAAAATTCATCAACTGCAATTCTACGAAATTTATAATGGAAATCGAAATAGTGATAGATAAAGAAAAAACTACTCCACAACTTTTGTTTCACAAATTCCCTTTAGGTGCGACTTTATTTTCCAAAATCCCGTTTTTGTGCGACTTTTCCGAAAATCTCAACGGTAACGCTGTATATGAGATGTATATCAAACGATTGGTTTTTTTTTTCGGATTTCTTCAATTTTTTGAAAGAATTAATATTTTTAAATACTTAATTTTTCATTTTTTTTTTCGGATTTATCCGCTGAAGACATGAAATGAATCGGACCATTAGTTCCTGAGTTATAGGTAAAAACATATTTTCAAACCCCCTATAAGAACTGTGGACTTAGTTATGGCACTGATGGATTACAATTTTTCCCCTGAATTCAATCATTTTCACTTTTCAAAATCGGTGCATAAACCACCGATGATCAATTCAATTCTATGAAAACAATAACAACGTTTTAAATAATATTTTTGAGATTTTGCCCATTCTTTTAATACTAGAAATTTAATAGTTTTGCTAATGGGTCGGAAATATTTTTGTGGATTTTTCATAAACACGATTGGCCCATTGGTTTCCCAGAAAGGGGCGATAACTTATTCTGGCGCTTCTGTGGAATCTGCGGACCTAGTTGCCATGCAGGAAGGTTACTTATTTTATCCTTAAGTTTTGTTTTTTATTTATTTTCAAATCTTTGAAAATTCTTTATTTTTTAACAATATAAGGCAAAATAGTGTTTTCGACTTTTTGAGCATTCTTTTTCAGCTACAGACATAATTTTTAAGTTTAAAACATCACAGTAATCGGTCAAATAGTTTCCGAGTTATAGACAAAAATGTATTTTTGCTATATGGGATATAATGACAGAATTTTGACACAGAAAAATAGCTACTTTTTCCGAATTTTGATTTTTTTTAAATCACAAACCCTTAATAAAGGGTTTATTTACAATAATGACAGTATGCCAAGTCAGATCAAAAATACGCGCACATATTATGAAGTCTTATGAATAAAAGCAGCATTTTTGGGATATTTTGACTGCTTTTGGGTCATAAAATTTTCTTCAACATTCCGTCGAGCAATACGGAATATAAAATTTTTGACCAGGAAGTTGCCAAAACGCTGACAGAACATTTGTTTCTTTATCCGTTATATCTTTTTAGAAAAATTGACACTAATCTCAGTGCTCAGTTTTTAGCTGGTCAAGAACTTTTTAAGGCCTGAATGTTTTCAACCCTGAATTATTTTTAACATTTCAGAAAAAATAGTCCTTAATATCACGTGGAGCATTCCTTCTATCAAAAGAGGAAATTTAAATTTTATAAGAAAATATAATTTTTCCAAAAAGTTTTAATACATTCTCAGATTAAAATTTTTGTTTGAATTATCACATAGTTGTAATTCTGAAATTATTTTTTTGAAAAAAAAATATTTTCTTTATAAATAATTTCCTAATTATAAGAAATTTTAATTTTGTAATAATATTTAATGTAACAACAAAACATATTTACTTTCACATAGAAATAGTATTATGCATGCGCATCAACCTTAGCAGATAAGGGCCATACGTACATTAAACAATAAATTTTCAACACCAACATATTTATAGTAAAACATTGAACGCAACCATTAAACAGTACTGAACCAAACAACCGTTCAAACAAAAGTAATAAATACATGTCAAAATAATTTAGTTAATAAGAATAACTGAAGCAATAAAGACACACATCATAACATGTTAGAAGGGATTGCAACATGTATTATAGACATGTTGTAATAACACCATAATTCATTCAATGTGTTCTACACGCAAGTTGCTACAGAAAATACACTTGCAATTGAAAGACTGCAAATTTTTACGCATTTCAATATATCAGTTCAGCGTTCTTTTCTTGACAAACGTATTTCAACATGTATTTATAGCTTTTGTTTGGACGTTGATCTTCGTCAGTTTAAGAATTTAACGAAGTTAAGAAAACATTCAAAGTTGCGTCCATTGCTTAAGTATAAATGTGTTGATTGTTTGAATTTTGTGTTTGTGTTAACATTTGACTATGGCGCGAGCAGGTTACTGAGCATGCGTTATATATTTAAATTTAAAATTAATTAATTTTAACTTAATTGTTAAATGACATTCTAACTGTTCAAAATTTATACAATATAATGAAAAAAATATAGTGAAGAATTAAAATTTTGCTATAAAAAATATTTAAATACAAATCTGTTTATCCCATAAGAGATTATGAGGAAAATAGCATATAAATACGTCTTCTTTAAAAAGTTATCTTTCTGTTAGTTAATTTTTCCCAGAAGTATTGATAAAAATTGCAATCAAAATTATAGCACCACCCAGTTCAAATATAACAAAAAGTCCAAGAAAGAGAATTTATTGTTAGCATTTTATAGTGTTTCCTTTTTGGTAATAACAGCCGAATATCGCCTTCCAATTTAATTTACTACATTGTGGCACTTTTCCAGAGTACTAGAGTTCCATGCCTGCTCTATAGTGGTCCAAAATTACTATGATAGGTCGGTTTAGTTACCGAACCCTTTTTTATATGTACACAAATTATCAAGTGAATTTACATCAGGAGGTTGAGCAGGCCATTTCGTTAAAGTGAATCCATTATTCTGAAACCATGTTATAGTTATTTTGCTGTTATGTTTCGGGTTGTTTTGATCTATAACCCAAAATAGTGTCAATTTCTGACACACCTGTAATAGTTTAAATACGGTAAAAGGTCCAACACCTTTGAACAAAAAGTACCATAAAACTAGAGTCGACGTATTGAAAGGTTTTGTTGTTAAGTTTTAATTATAGTCCTTGGCTTCCTTAAAAATAAAATTATTTTACACTCATCGGTCCACAAAATACTACTCCCTTTTTCTTATATGCCAAAGCAAGTAAATTTTAGCAAACTTTAATCTATTTGATTTATGCGGATCAGTTAAGGGGGAGTACTCTTCATGGTCAAATCATATTCTCTAAGTCTTTGAAACAGTTTCCGTATTTATTAACAGATTGAATTTTTTTCTCTGCTTCTGACATTTTAATATTTTGTGACATGTGAATGGTGCTATAATTTTGACCGCAACCTTTTATCTAGTTATAGAAAATTTATTATAAGAAAATTTAGTTTGAAATTGTGACCTATATGACAGGATATAAACTTATGTTCCACTGTGATTCCTCTTTTCGTCTTTGTCACTTAAATTGTTTACGTTTTCCAATAAGCTGTATTGATAAAGTGCAATAATAACCGTGGATTACAATTTCTGATGTTAAGGAATGTCTGAAATCAATAAGATCTAAATATATTCATACAAAAAAATGAAAACTATCATATTTTCATGTACCGTCTTCCAAAATATGCAATCTTATCACATGGTTCCTTGGTAATATTGTGTTGTGACCAGTAATTAGGTTTATTAATTGAATTCTCTTCCACCAGGAAGTGATTTACTGTACTTAACGTTTTTTCCACTGTCCAAGCGAATACCAAGCAATTTAGCCGCGGCAGACAACTTAGGACTAATTCCATTAAGCGTCGGAAGTTTGAATAATAATGCGGTTTTTGCCTTATTTACACTAAGACCACTTTTCTTGCCATATAGTTGCATATATAATTCTCTCTAAAGTCTTTAACATAATAAACACAGATAAGTGGGTCTAAAGTCTTCAGAAGTCAACCTTTGGTGTAAATACTATCTTATGACACACTGATTCTCTGCTACTTCAATTTCGATGGTAATTATTATGGTGATGAAGTACGTTTCCAGCAAACTGACTGACAGCTACAACGACTCAGGTTGTTTTTTCATGCTAAAATTAATATTTTTTACGTTTGTGAGTGTGTATGTGAGAAACATAATGTATTTACTTCAAACGCACTAATAGTGAAGGGTATTGACTACTTTACTTTATTTTATTTTAAATATTTTTTTCTTTTAAATAATGTAATTTTTTTATTTTTATTATATGATGCCCACATAAAGCTTTTCTACAGTATTGAGGCTATATTTTGGACCACTGGCTATAAGTGCAGAGCGACGAAAGGAATACATTTGTTTGCCGATAGAACATTCAGCCTGGTAGTATAAATGACACCAAATGAAATCAAGTCAGAAAATCATGATATGATACTGGCACCGTGGGATTTTGGGAGGCATCTAGATATCTCTTTATCTTAACAGTGCATTAAATAGATACTAGATTTTGGAATTAAAAGAAATTTACACAAAAAAACAAATTCAATATTACACTTTAATCTCTTTATCCTGCTAAAATTTATATATTTAAAAAATATTTACATATTTATTTTAACATTTTCGAAATACAACATTTTTAAATTGTTAAAAGCTTTAAAAAATTCATAAAGTACAAGAGTTTGCAAAAACAAAAAATATATATCTGTATATATAAATTTTCTATGTCATTACTTTTTGAGACCCATCTTTTGTAAAGTTGTTCATGTTGCCTTTTAGCAAAAAAACTTAAGAGATTTTCTTATAAATATTTTCACATATTGCATATTAAATAAAATATTCTTTATTCTATTTCCCCATTTTTTGTACATTATGGAGTGAGATCAAAAAATTCTTAACACAAGTTTTACAATTAAACTTTTCAACAAAATTTTATTTTGTATTTTTGGATCAAGTTACCTATGTAAAACATGTTAGTTATTATGCGTAATGTGAAACAAATGAATATATAGTAACCCTGATTAAAATGAGTGATCAGGAAATGTGCGTAATATAATTATTATATATTTTTAATAAAACCTAACTTGGTTCTACAAAAAATTGGCATATCATTCAAAGGTCTGCCTTCAAACTGTTTTCAATTATCTTAAGCAATACCGGGAGAACATTTTCAATGACAGAAGATGTAGTTCAGAAAGAAAGAAGGAATTGTCCACATAATGTTTCTAAAGCCCAAAAATACAAAGCATTTTCAAAAGACCTGTCAGCACATCTGTCATATCAAACTCAAATAGTTCCTGACAGGAACACTGCTTAAAATTGAGAGGCCAAAATCGAGCACAGAAATTCAAGACAAGTTTTCTAAAAAATATATTCTTCCTGCATAACGGGTGACGAAACGTATATTCTGGCAGATCTGTCGGAACTTTTTTGTCAAAAACTTTTATGTTTCAAAAGCTTGAGAGAACATTAAGGAAAGAGTTAGCACCCAAGAGCAGTCAAAACTTTCCAAAAAGTTTTCGATGTGGCAAGCAATATGCAGTTGAGGGAAATTAGCTAACGGGCTTTATAAATACCAAAATAATATCAAGGATTGTTTTCAAAATAGGCTGCTTCTAATCATAAGACTTCATAATGTGTTCACTTTTTTAAGCCTGACGTGAAATCCTAAAACTTTGGTAAACAAACTTTTGAGCGGTACAATAATAACAATGTGGTACTTTTACCAAGTGTTGCTAATCGTCTAAACTCGGAGTTAAGGCCAGTGGAGAGATATTGGGTACTTGGTAAAAAAGAATTGAAGAGCACAAAAAAGGTGTCGAAAAGTGTGATTACTTTTAAATGGAGGTGGACCACCTGTTCGAGCTAACTAATTAACTAACTAACAGAAAACACTATGAAATCATTAATGGAAAAGGATTCACATTACATCTCTAGTGATTAGAACAACAAAAATGTGTTAGTTTTAATAATAATTTCAATCAAATAAGTTAATTTGATCAATGTAAGTTAAGTAGTTCATTAACATGTTTATCAACATACATGTATGTTAAAATTGTCTAATTTCACTCCTTATTTTCAAAATGCATTTAAGCACATTTTTTTCTTTAGGTCTTTATAAAACTGTATTGTCTTGTAAATGCATTTATATATTTTTGCTTTTTTGTCATATTGCCATTGACAGTATAAATTACATAGAAATACAATAGTCTATTTTGAGAATTGTTGCTGAAAAAATCTAAAGACAAAATATCGAAAAAACAATGTTGCAAAAGTTCAAAAATGCATAATGATGGTAATAGTTTGTACAAAAATGGAATCATCATTATCATCATAATACAAAAAAGATACATATTTATGTATGCTTGAATTGAAATATATGCATAAAGAGTATTTGTTCTAAAAGATTTAAGTACAAATAGCATATTGTTGTTGCTGTTGTTGACATTTTATTTTTTTGCCTTTAAAGAGACATCATTAGATATTCTTATTATGATGGAAAAATTATTCTAAATAAATGACAATTTTTAGTTTGTTATCTTGTGAATATTATTCGAGAAATATTGAATGAATTGAATTCATAGAATTTAGAAGTTTTAGATCATTAGCTAAATTATGTAAATGTTATTGAAATTTAAAAATTTATACTAAAATACGAAAGAATTTGTTTAACTTTAAATTGATGGTAAATGTGTACATTTATATCTATATGATCTCCTCCCACTTCATACTAAAGGTGCTGAAGACAAAGCCTCGCACTGCCACGAGTTGTCAATAAGTGTATACATAGTTTCTTTTTCCGAGAATAAAGAATGATATAATAGTTCATAGAGAGAGATTGGAAATATATTACTTATATATTAATAAAAATAAAACCATAAAACATAAAATTTTATTTTTTTATTGGAATGAAATTATTATAATTCTCAAAAACAAAAAAATATTTTTATAATTATAATCCCAAGAGATAAAATTTTGAACATTTTTCCGAAATCATTTAATTAATGTTTTTATAGTGCTTTCGGTCACTTTGCTCGAATGGTTAGTCGATCTCTGTTTAAAATCGACTACGCTTTGGGACAGCTTTTTGTGCTCTTCAATTTGGTGTATTAACGTCTTTTGGTACAAATACCTCATTATTGTTCTTGTTTACCATAGTGACAGGTTACCAAGTCAGACCAAAATTAAGTGCCAGAACATACGTTTTGTCATATATAATGCCGCAAGATATTTTGAGAATACTTGACTTAAATGTTCTGTTTTTGTCCTACAAATTAAGTACTGTTCCTGTCAGGAACTATTTCAGCCTCGAATGCTTTAACTTCTTGCACCAAATAGTTCGAGCACTGAGATCTTTTGATAATGGTTTCTAATATTTGGCTTAAGAAATATTATGTGGAGCATTCATTCCTCCTGAACCACCTTTTACATCAAGGATCAAATTCTCCTATTACTGCTTAATAGCATTAGAAACTTTTGATACCTTATGTAGGACCAAGTTGAGTTTTGTTGAAAACTTTTATTTGATCACTCATTTTAATCAGATCAAAAATATTGATATATTTTACCACGGTAACTTGAACAAAAATTTTAAATAATAAGTTCCTCATTCCGAGAAGAACGTTAAGTAAGAGTTTTTTGGAAATTGTAAACAATTTGAGTAGATTATTTTTGTGTAAGTTCCTGTTGTTTTCGTGTTATAATATAATTCGAAATTTCAGGACAAAATCTAACAATTAGAGAAAATGTTATAGACCGACATTTAAATTATCTTAAAATATTTTAAAATCCATATCAGATTATTCAGTTTAAACAGACCTATTACTATGCCTAAGTATTCCATTAAGTTACATTTAAAATTAGAAACAAAAATTTTCGATTCTAAATGCTCCAAAACTATATGATGTGAATTGAAAATTTTATAATGTGTTAAATATATGTTAGGAGTTCATGCAACATGTTTGTAATCAACTGTTAAAATCGAAAGATTACTAAACCTGTTTGGTGCACCTTAACATGTCTGTTCAACAGGTTTTTGTCAAATGACAGCTAATAACATATATTTATAGTTTTTGTTTGTACGTTAATATTCGCCTGTACTATTCAGTGGTCAAGTATAAATAAGTTAGTATCTAAAATTTCGCATTTTATTGCAATTTGACTCTTAAATTAAAAGAATATAAATATTTTTGAATACATAATTATCATATTCGAACTGCAGAACCTGAGAAGTCTGCTAACCGTCTCATACATCTGTACTATCACCATATTTCTCTTTAATCACAAGACATATAGTGATGACCATCTTTTGGAACCAGCGTTAATCGTAATGTAATACTATGATAACGGGATCAGTTAATTTGAAGTTATTTGTTGTGTATTACTGAAACATCTGGGGATTTAAGGGTGGTTGATGCAAATTTTAAAGCAACTTAACTAGGGATGAGAGATGGTCCTCACTTTTTTAAAATATGGTTTAAAACAATTCATTTAACATATGTGTTAAATATAAAATGCAGCTACAGGCAATATACTGGAAATGGAACCACCAATGGTGCTTTATGCGTTTGTGGAGATATTTGTAATATTAAAAAAAAATGTATAGAAGACTACTTAAAGGAGATGTAACTTTAAGTACTCCATCTGAATCATAATTACTTTCTAAGTCGACTTAACGATGCCCATATATCTATCTGTGCGTCTAAATATCAACGTTGTGAACACTTTCCAGGACTCAATTTTTCCAATATTGAAATGAAGTTTTCAAACCCATAGGTCTCACAGACATAAAAATCTTTTTATTAAATAATTTCCAATAAGGAGTTAGATTCATAGGAAATTCTTAATTTGTTTTTCATTAAAATTTTAAACTCATGTATTATTTAATTTTTTTCTTTGATCATTTATATCTGATTAAAATTAGTGGTCAGAAGAAATTACGTACTGAAATTATCAAAAATTAAAAAAAACTTCCTGGTTCTACTTACATTTGGCTAATCATTTAATAGTCTCAAACTATATCCAATATTGTTAAACAGTACCGGGAGAACTTTTCCGTTCTGGCAGAACAAATGGTCCAAATGATGTTTCTAAAGCAAAACAATAGAAAGTAATTTTTTCTTAAACAAATATTCTTGCTGCAGAATTTATGATGAAATGCATGTTCTGACATATTTTTCGCAACTTCAAAAAAACTTTATGTTACAGTTTCGGATCCAAAAGTGCTGGAACGGCAAAAGAAGCCAAAAATTTGTTACAATGAGCTCTATAAATACCGAAATATTTACATTAAAAATTGCTTTCATTTATAAAACTTTATAATGAGTCCACTTATTTTCAACCTGACTTGGCATTCTGTCACTATGGTAAACGATTCCTTGAATGGTTCAAGAACAATAATGTGATTTTTGTATCTACAGCGGCAAATCCTCCGAAGCTGAGCTCAATGGACGTCAAAAGTATAATGTACTGCACGCTTATGTATAATGTACTGTATATTAAATTATTACTAAGAGGGTCGTTCATAGTGCTGAGGCGCATTAGATAGTCTTGCATGACCGCCTATAACATTCTTACTGTTTTTTTCTATTATTGATAAATATACAAGATTCTTTATAGAACTCAGCTCTTGATCTCATAGTCTGAGTTGTCCAATTTTCTGATCTTGTGCACTGGAGTCAATTGGGTGCATGAACTTCTAACTCAAATCGGACTAGCCACTCGTTAATTATAGAGCAATTTTCTCCATATGTAAGACTTCAATTACATGCTTGCATTTTAGATTGTAATTTTTGCCAAAACGACTGTAGAGGACTTTAAATGATTTTATAAGAAAAAATACCGAAATTTATTTTCTCTGGTATTTTTATTGAAAAGTATCAAAATTAAAATCGATTTTTTAAAATTTAACACATTTTTATAAAATTTTATTTTCTTAAAAAAAAATAATTTTCTCTCAAGATGTTCAACGTTCCAAATTGTACTCATTAATCATTTTCTACATCAAAGACAAAAATTTCCCCCAAAAAAATCTTTAGAACTTAATAGAGTTTTTATAAATTTGTCTTATTTTATTTTTTGTAGTTTTTGTCAAATGATTAACTAAAATAATTAGTGTCAACTTAAAAATAAAAACGAGTACATTTAAGATTTTCTTCGTATTATTTGGTTGGAAATTGTTATTTTTTTGTGTTGAACAATCACATGTTACATTAAAATGATTAATTACAACATGACTGAAATTTTGTAAGAAGACTAAACTTTTTTGAGTACATAAAACTAAGAAATTACGAGGAGGGCGGAAGAGACTTTTAAGGACAGTACTGATGTTAGAGAAGGAATAAATATGGGAAAGAAACAAAACAATTTTAATAAAATTATTTTCCTATTTTAATTTTTTTCACATTAAGAACTTATTGCAACACATCTCTAAAGAATTTGTGTTAAAATATTATGACTGGTCATATTTTTAAACAACCTTCCGTAGGGTGTCTTTAAATCTATAGACAAAGTTTAAAAAACCATTTAAACTGCAGACATAAAGACAAACTCCAACACATGATGAACTTAAAAGAAAAACACTCAGTCTGATGGACGGACAGACAGTCTAAGACATAAACGCAATTACTATTTACTAATGCCTGAAAATTATCAACTACTAAAGAAAATTAAGTGTCAGAATTAAAAGTCAATTTATTAACTGACAAAATTGAAAGTTTCTTTTTATATGACTGAGACCAAATTCAAAGATTTTCTTGCAGACAAATTTTCCTTCAAAAAATATAAGTAAAACAAATTGTATCATTTTCTTCAGATACTAAGAAGACTAAAATTAAAATTTTATATTGTCGATAGACTCGTTTGAGAAAAACAATTATTATAACTATATAAATTCACCACATATAATCTGTATATAACAGAATATGTTCTATCAAGTTATTAAACACATACACATACATTCACACATCCATGCCTGGTTACAAGTATCTTTCTATACTGTATAATGGGGAAGAATTAAAAAAATATCTGAAATCCTCCAACACTTACATTGTGCAAACCTTATGAATATATTCAGAAAAAAACAGATATTTGTTCATCAGCTACAACGCCGATAACTGAAAAAGTCCTCAAATAAAAGTGAAATATGATAACATATTCTCGATTTATAACATTATAAATAGCAGTTATATTATATATTATAATATATATTATATTCCAATAATAGCTGGATTTGATACAATCACTAAAGACAGTTAAATAATTTATTTGCATCAAATTGAAATAGAGTCGGCTCAATAAGGAGTCTTATAGGCTTAATAAACTTTCTCGGAAGACGCCTTTTGTGGGGGAAAATGTCATGAAATTGTTTGTGCCGAATTTCAATAGATTTTGTTCAAATTTAAATGCTTTATAAACTTTAAATCATATTCTGGAAATGGGGCTAGTATGGGAGTTATGTCAAATAATATTCCCAGCGCAATCCGTTTTTTGGATTATTTAATCAATATAGCTAGACATGGCAAATTTAAAGGAAATTATCTTCAAAATTATGAACTATATGCCACACTGATTTTAGGGTGTATTAATAATACAGCTCCAACTGAAAATAAAGTTATTTTTTTTAAGTTTTCTTCGAACTTTATGTGTTGTCTCAGATATCTATTACGACTACATCTAGCAATGTAGGTAAATTTTACGGTATTCGAACAATTATTTTAGGCATGTAAATATTTGAGGTCTATGCATTTTAAGGTCAAGGGTCTCTTTTGGCAGCTATGAGAATTAGTTCGTTAAAACAGCTTTTCGTTTGAGACTTTTGAGGGTTCAAACCCATTCCGGGGGATATTTGTCTTGGAGCTATTTGGAATAATGGACCGAATTTAACCAATTTCAATAGGCTTTGCCCTTGGGTCAAAGTCTTTATAACTAAAAGTTAAATTCCATCATAAAATCTTTAAAAGAGCGAACAGTACTTTAATTATAAGCTTTGCATGGAGAGGTACCCGGACGGACATAGCTAAACCGATTCAGGGAGTGATACTCAGTCGAAAAATATACTGAAAAAGCAGTTGAAACAATAAATTTGCTTCATATTTAAAATTTTTATAAGTTTAAAACGCTATTGTGGGACCTAAGACCAAACTACTTGGGTATATTGAAGATATTTTAAAACATAACTGCGCCGAATTTCAACATATTTGGTCCATGTTGAAAATTTTTATTCGCCTCAAATCATATTCCTTACATGGTTAAATATTGGTTTATTATAGCAAAATTTTGAATTATATGATTCATATCCAATAACTTTTACTGAGAAACTTTGAAAATTCTTCACGCCTGTTTCTAATGAACTTTTATCAAATTGTGCGTTTTTGCACAGTTTTTGAGCGGATTTATTTATCTCCATAAAATCGCTGGACTTAATGAGATTGAACATTTTGTCCTGTGTCACATATTGGAAACATAATCTAGCAGCTCGGTCTATGCGTATGATAATGGGCAGTAAACCTACAGCTTTACATCAATCGTAGTATGGCATTCAACTTGAGATCTCCTCAACCAGTAAGATCTTCATTAACTAATACAAGTGATATAGAGAAGACATCTTATTTGTCAATGTTATTAGGACTGTTTTTTGGTAACTTTGATTATTTTTTTTAATTCTTATTATGAAAGAAGACTAATGAAGTACTCGATGATCCAATGACTATCTAGCTTATGTTTGAATGATCGTGGGATTTGTGAATTTTACTAAGAAAGACACTATTTACTATTTATCATTACAAATATAATTAGGGTAATATAATATAAAATATAGATTGGAAACTTTATAATACCAGAACTATAATTTAGTAACTAACACTAGATCATTTGCATTGCAGTTAATCCATGTTTATTAGTTAATTTTCTCAGAGATGCATATATATATCCCTGGTTCGATGGCTACCCATGCATCTTGGCGGATTTCTTCAATTTTAATCGTAATGTGCACGCTTCTGATTGAAGCCTGCAAATATAGTTTAATACTAGTCAGGGTCATATATCATCCTAACTCATAGCATAATGGCCTGATATTTCATCAAAAATCTACTCATTTTACACTCAATTTATTTTCTTCAATTGAGTGTAAAATGGGATTTAATTCCGTAGATTTCTAATTCCACCCCACAGTAAGTACTCTCTGCAAAAATTATAAAACTGTGTTAAAGAAAAACTTTAACCAGACATGAGAATAAATACTCTACTTAAATATTGTTTAATTTCATTTTGTATCATTTTTCTTTTATAAAGAGAAACAACAACAGACATTATCAACACATTTTTAATAATGATTATTATCATTATTGGCCTCATCATCATCCAAAGCAGAAGCAGACAGCAACAACAACAGCATCATCAAAACGATGATTAGCATCAACTTCATTAGTATGTTAAAGTGAGAATGTCATAAAATAATTAACACAAACATTACGTTTCAAATGTTTAACTCGTAAATGTTGGAGAATAAAAAGAAAATAAAATAAAAGAACTGAATTGAATTGAATAAAATTACAAACAGCTTTTATTGTGCGAATATGACTCTCTATAATATATGGCCCACAAGTGTTGCAAAGTTAATTTTAGTAATTTTTTTCGTTTTATTTTTCTATATCTTCCTTTTTATATCGCTAAGTCTGTTTAATGAGAAATTATAAATATTCCCTTTAATGTGCTTAAATGTCTGGGAATTTTTTATTATTAAAATTGAAGACTTATTAGGAATTTAAAGGGAATCTATGTTAGGAAACAATAAATAGAAGATTTTGTTTCTTTTTAGTTTTGGATGAAAGAAATAAATGTTAACATATTTGTTAGGTGGGAATCAGAAATGAACAGTATTTCCGATGACTCGCATTAGTTCCAAAATGATGTATAATTCTGAAAATTTTGAACTGAAAATATGTTAATTGAATATGATAATAGCTGAGGTATTTTCAATCCAATTTTGCGTGGGCCTTCAAAGTTTATGAAGTATGGTAATTTTTTAAAAAAATCATCTTTTATTGGAGACAAAAGAATGTTTACATATAGATAATCTCTGTAGGTCTCTAAAAATATTATGAAATCTACTATAGTTTAGGAGATAATTAAAGCGAAATAAATTTTTGACACATTTTAGATTTTTTGATTTTGTGATATCAATATGGTTCCGCCGATTCAATCTCATCCCCACATGACCTGCATACATCTATATCAGTTACTCCGATATCATTGGTTAGTGACCTTTATTTTTTATAGAATACACATTTGGATTCACAAGTTATCCTATTGAAATAAACAACTGTTTGTAAGTTTTATTATAGATTATATGCTTTTAATACGAATTGTGGATACTGTTATTCGACCTTTAATTGCTTCAAGTAAATACGTTGATATAATGCTGCCAAATTGTTAATGATAACATGACTGAAGATTTTCTGCCAGTGTAACCTTGGTCGTTAATTACCAATGAATTAGTGTGTTTTTGTCTGTCCGTCTGTTGGATTGTTTGTTATAAACTTGTAGACAGTTAAAGCAACGGACCTAGTTTGTTGAAATTTTAACAGAATGACATGAGGACCCGAAAGCAACAAAGACTATACAAAATTTCGATTGGAGGAGGGGAGAGGTATCCAATATACAAAGCAAATATTGATTATCGAACATTTAGAAAAGTGGAATTTTCAAATTCGGTTCCAAAATTTTTTCAAGGAAAAAATTTTGGAACAAAGCGAATAGTAATTATCCAAAGTCTAAAAAAACTGAAAAAGCGAGAGTATTAAACCGGTTCTAATTACTTTCCCAATGATCTCTTTCACTGGCCAAAAAGAAGGACGGATAGAACCATGAGGTGGGATACACACTTTATAAGGACAGGAAAGCGCACCGGGTTTTAGCTAGTAAACTATAAATATGTTAGCAATCTTTGATTTGTACTTAGAAAATACATAATTTAATTAGGCCATTTATTTAATCAAAACTTCTTTAAATAGTCCAAATGGCTCACAATAATATTTAATTACAGTCTTTTAAAAATAATTTACTGTAACTTAATTTAGTGGAGCTACATTTTTCATATAAAAATACATGGGCAATATATTGTAGTGGTCAAAATATTTGCAACTAACAAAATATATATACACTTTATCTTATCAGGTGAAAAATTTACACAAGTCAGGATTACATTATACATATTCAAATATCACTTTTAATATTATTTTCTTCATTTACTTATTTTAATAAATGTTTTCTTTTAGATCCATTCTTAGACCCCCTCTACTCCATATCCCTACAATTTAGCTCAAATCTTTCACTCAAAATGTTCTCGTTTAGTTAACAAACACTTGACATTTAAAGAAAAATCACGTACAACTAAAAACACTTTAAATCAAAATAAATGCAACAAAAATGACTACAACAACAAAAGTTAAATAAACTGAAAATATAATAATATAATAAATTGTATAATGATTTCGATAATCACTTTAAATTTACAACAATCCATAGAAACATACCGAAATGTACAAAAATCTATAGATACTTAACGAGTAAAAAGGATAACTATGTCAAACGTGTTTAGCCATAGATTATAATCAACAACAAATACAATAAATACTAGACGGATAATTATAATGATGCCAATAGATGGATGCACTTCAAAGATACAATTGACACTTAAAGACAACAGAAAATGGAATGAACAAGAAACAGAGAAGAAACTGAAAACATTTTAAGACAACAAAGGACAGTGGGCGAGATGGTATATTTTCAATTTAAATAAAATTTTGTAAAGGGGAACAAGTAAGAACGCTATGCCGAATTCAGCACATCATACACATATTCACTAACAAATGTGAATAAAATAAACGCTTTTCTTAAATATGATACAGAAACAATTAATGAGTCATAAAATTAGTTATATTTTTGGCTTTAACTTTTTTTTCTACTGAACCGATTTTGATAGTTTTTGGAATAGTATTACATTTCACATGACTTAATATTGTGACACAATTTCACTTGAATTTTAATTTATTTCATCGCTTGAACTTAGAGGCTGTATAAGATATTGGTCTATAATTTACTGTATCGATTTTGTTGATTTTTAACAGGAAATTTGCTCTTTAATTTTTTTTTTGGATGTGAGTGTGCCAACAGCTGACAGATGGACATAGCTAAATCGACTCAGATTTTGATTTGATGTAAGAATATATAAATTATGAGGTCTGAAATGATACCTTCTTAGCATTAAACATAGAATGACAGAGATAATATACTCTCTCCACCACATATGGTGGTGGTGCTAGGAAATCCTAGAATTGTATTGAGTCTAATAATGAGGTCTTCAAAACCGTTTATCGACTATCTAGGAATTCTCGGGAAAAAAGTTAGAATGTCATATATTCTATAAGACAATTTAAAGCTGTTATTCCGGAATTGTTTTTTTCTTATGTGAATTCAAGTTTGTAACGCTATTTTAACCGAATTCCATTGAAAAACTTAGATTTTTTTTGAAAAATGGTATAATAAGAGCCGAAATTCATGAAATTTTTATGTTCAATATTATTAGAAAATAATATGCTGAATTTTGCATGGTTTTTTAAAGCTAAACTCCTTTTTCCGAGATAGAGTCTAATATGGGAGCTATAACCAAATATGCACCAATATTCGTTAAAATGATAACATAAATTAAAAACAACAAAAAAATAGTTTTAAAGAATTTAAAAAGATCTTTTCCACATATAAGAGTTTTATATGCTTAAACGATTATTTCAATTAAGGTTCTTTTACTGGAGCTAGATCAAACAACCAAAAATTTTTGAGGTTATATTCTTTCACTTAAATAAATGTCTCGGAAAAGTTTTCCCGTTGTTAAATCCTACTGTCTACGTTCTGAATATTTCAGTAAAATTTAATTTCTACAAATATTTTTAAATATTTCTGTTTCAATCAAATAGAATTTAAAAGGAAAATTAAGTATTTTCAATTATTTTTCATTACAGCCCACTGTGCAATCTCTCCATACTAAAACAATAACACTCATTCACTAAATATATAATAATGTCACCACATACTCCTTTAATATCAATTTCACCACTTTTAAAATCAGAGAATTAGAACTCTGTTATATCCATATATATGTGTGTGTGTTTGTGTTCGTCTATATGTATGTCTAAGATAAATTGTGTAATAACAAAGAAACCGTTTAAAATAGATTTAAATTGAGTCTCATCTCCCAATACGAGTGGCGCCAGCCATAAGAGAAAATATATTACAGGTTTTAATTGAAAAATTATGTTCCTGGTATGAGACATTAAAAATTCTAAAAAGCCATTTGTCATCGCTATTATTGGAATAACTCGAAATTGTTGAAATTCAATATTGTTTTGAATTGAGAATTTCTTTGTAAATTCTTTAACTTTATTGTGCATTAATAAATGTTTTACAATTTGTTAATAGAAAAAGAAACTGTGACATCGTTTTTATTATTTTCCAATGACATTAAACTTTAATTTTTCAATTATGTTTAACGTTTTAATTAGCACTTTGATATCTTGAAATTTTAGTGCTAAAGTTATGCGTTAATACAGATATTAAGATGTTAACCAAATGACGTGATGTTAGGATTTAATTATACCGCTATAAGTGGTGAAGAGGTTATATTAATATTGTCATTCAGACTGTAATGCTAAGAAGGAATCATCACAGACCCCATAATGTATATATGGGGTTGCATCAAACCAAAATCTGAGTAATTTTAGCTTTGTTCGTCTGTCTGTTATTGGCACGCTCACATCCACAAAAATTAACAGAGGTCAATGAAATTTGGACAGAGTATTTGGTACAGTCTTAAGAAGTTTAAAACCAATAAAATTGGGGATTATATTTAAGGATATAGACGGATATCTGAGGCAACCTCTAAACTAATAAGAAAAACGTGCATAAAACTGTTAATTATGAATCAATAAAATAGAATGAAATTTTGTCGTAATAATGGATTATACATGCTTCATTAGCATTTCAAAAACTATCAAAATTAGTTCAGTAGGAAAGAAGTTATAGCAAAACAAGTCAGAATGCTATATTCGGCTATGCCGAATCTTAAATACCCTCCACCACAAATTCGTGTAAAGTTAATACGTTAGGTTCCATAGATACACTCACAAATGTATATAACACAGAAATACTTAATTAGTCATAAAATTAGTTACAATTTACGCTTTAAAATTTTTCTACTGAACTGCCTTTTTTCTACCAAATTTCATTGAGCTCTGTTAATTTTTGTGGATGTGAGCAGACAAAGGGATTGACGAAAATCGACTGAGATTTTGACTTAATGCAAGAATATATACATTATGGGGTCTGAAATAATTCATTCTTAGCGTTACACACAGAAAGACAAAGTTAATATTCTCTCTCTACCACTTTAACTGTGGAGCGTATAAAAACAAAAAATATGCTTGTTATAAGCTCAAAACTATTTTCCGGGAAGGGGTCTTATATGGGAGCTACAGCAAAATTTGGACCAAGATTGTTCATATTTATAATATACTTTGATTATAATTAGAAAATTCATTGTGCTAAATTTTAATGGAATTGATCTTTATTTAAATGTTTTATAAACTCTAATCCATTTTCCGGTAAATCCCGTTATAAGCGAGCTATAGGAAAATTTGGACCGATATAGGGCAAATTAATATAATATCTTCAGAACAGTTAGCAAAATAATTGTGTCGACATTCAATAGAATTGGTCTTCATTTAGTCGAGAAGGGGCGTTATAATGGAGCTATATCAAAATATGGACCCGTGTTAAAAAAATTTATAACACATATTTATATGTTAATAAAATTTATAACATATATTTAAAATAGCTAGAAAATGAATTGTGCCAAATTTCAAAAGAATTGGTTCAAATCTAAAAGTGTTATAAGCTGTAAATCATATTCCGGGAAGGGGCGTTATATGGGAGCTATATCAAAATATGGACCAATGTTAATAAAATTTATAACGTATATTAAGAATGGTTAAAAAAATAGTTGTGACAAATTTTAGAAAATTATCTTAAAAATTGCGGCCCATATGGCGCAAAGAGATTGGGGTGTATCAAAATTTTGCATATTATAGCCTATAACTTTTTTCCGGTTAATCAGATTTTGATAATTTTTGGCACGATAATGAAGCACGTGTAATTGTATGCTAAAATTAATTTTTTGTTTAAGTCCAATTACATTTTTAGAAGAAATTATAAGAGTTCATTTTCGAAATTTTGAGGTTGTTTCAGATATCGGTCTATAACTTACTTGCTTATAAACCGATATAGCTGGTTTTAAATAGCAAACTGCTTAGGACAATAACAAACAATGTGACCAAGTTTTACTGAATTCGGTCAATTATTCTAGGCGTGAGAATGTTTCCAACAGACAGACAGACAGACGGACATAGCTAAATCGACTCAGTTTTTGATTTGATGCAATAATATATATACATTGTTGGGTCTGAGATGATTCCTTCTTGGCGTTACATACAGAATGACAAACTTAATATACCCTCACTACTTGTGGTGGTGGAGAGTATAAAAATATAACTTATTTTAAGACTCATTAAGTTTGTGTTTTATTAAAAGGAAAACGTTTATATAGTGTATATGTTTGTGGATATATGTGTAAGTATATATGTGTAAAACATAACATATTTCACACGAATTTGTGGTGGAGGGTATTGAAGATTCGGCATAGCCGAATATAGCATTATTACTTGTTATTCATTATGTTTTATAAATTATATTTGAGTTTAACATTTTTGTCCAAATATATTTAAATGGAATTCAAATAACGATGACCCACTTACATATTTTATAGAATTTTGTCCATATCTTATAATACTTGCGATATGGTTGAATATCCACGTTAAATTGAAATAAATAGAATTAGAATATTTTTATCTACATAATATTTAGATTCCATTTCAAAAATTTTATTGACGCTAAATATTCTTGTGATATATTAATTACTTACTGGGTTACGTATTTACAAGAAACTACACCTGACAAAAATTTAGTAAATTTTTGCTATTGAAAATTACAGAATTATACATTTTTTGAAAGGTTTACTTTACAAAAAAAAGTATTCTTTAACACCAAAATGATCGAATTTTTATAATATAATTTCATATTAAATGAAGTGTTAATATTATCATTGACGTCTATACCGATATTTAATAATCCAAATGTATGTCTTTCAGGACTCATTACACACTATATTAGAGGCATGAAAAGAGAATTTTAATTGAATTTTAATTGCATAAAACATACTTGTACATTACATTATTACGATGTATAAATCTAAAATTAATTCTATAGATTAGTTAATTCGACGCTATAGGAAACTACGGACCGATTTTTGCAAAATTTGAAGCAGTTTTTCGTTTACTTGCAAGCTTTTGTAAACTGAAAAACTTTAGGAAACTGATTTTTTAGGAAATTATTTCTTAGAAATGATTTTTTTTAATTTTTAATGTTTATATTGACTCCTACACAGATATTTTACGCATATAACCGTAACTAAAATATTTATTTTTTTCGCTTTGTGATTTTGCATTAATAATAGTTATTGTTATCACCACAAAAATTATTATTATTCCGAAAAAAAATCTTGTTATTGTAACAAAAATCTTGTTTGTTCGCAGTGTGATTACGCATTAAAAAATAGTTATTTTTATCATCACTAAAATTAATTTTGTATTAATATTTTGCATTGAAAGCTATAGTCATTGTTATAGTTACTAAAAACATTGTTATCGCCACAGAAATTATTGTTATTGCCACTTAAAATACGGTTATTCCAATAAAAAATATTGTTTGCTCAATAAAAAAATTTGTTTGTTCGCATTATTTTGTTGTTTAGTAAAAATATTTTCGTATGAAATATTTTAATACATTTATCGATTTAAAGTTATATACCTTTGGAAAATATGTAAATATTATTTGAAATATTTTTGTCAAATATATTTATTTATTTATTTATTTATTTATTTATTTATTTTATTAACTTTTTTTATTTATAAATAATGAGAATGTCAATTCAAAAATATATTATTTTCCATGTCAACACAAATTGTAAAAAAATATTTGTTCATATTCAGTTGTCAGTTAACTGAAAATGATATTTTGTCCTAGAAACAATAGTTTTTTTTTTAATAACAATAAAATTGTGATCAGTCAAAGAAATTGTTATCAAAATAAAATGAATTCGACAATTAACATGTTCGTGATAACAATAAGTATTTGCGATAAACATATTACGAAATGACGTTGCTCTGCGTACAGAAGTTGCCTGAAATATTACACCAAATGTCACTTATTTGATCAATGCTTTCCTTTGGTCCAAAAAAGTTATATGTACCAAAATAAGTAGAGTATATTATATGCCGTATTACTTACGATTTAGAATTGATTTAAGTCCTATAAGCTTAAAGGTTCCTTTCGGGAAGAAGACTTAAATTCGAGCTATAGACAAAAATGAACCGATCCTTATAATTTTAGCAGTATATATAAAATATTATAATACTTAGGATTTCTTGAGTTTAGAGCATTCGGGATATCAGATTGGAGCTACAGCGAAATGTTTTATTATCCTAATTTGGCCTTTAACTGTTTTCTGAGAATTTTGTCCGAATTCTATTAAATTCTATAAATGATCATTTTATTTGCTATTGACCTAAGCAGTTTCCAATTTAAAATCAGTTATATTGGATAATTAGCATAAAAAGTTATAGATCGATACCTGAGACAACTTCAAACTTCTGGAAAAGACCTTTTCTAATGTGTTAAGTAAAAAGTAACTGAATTTAAACAAGTAACTGGATTTAATTATAACAATAAGTCATCATCATACAAAAAATCATAAAAATCATGAAAAATTTAGATGCACATCAAAATCCGTGTTTCATATAGGTCTCAATTTTGATAATAATGTATTTACTTTAAGAGATGTATTTACTTTGACACAATAATAAACCCAAAGAATCGAGATTGTACAGAACCATTATACAGAACTTTTATAAGGTGCTTTCGCGGAATATGGTCATAAACTTTTACAAACCTTTAAATTTGATCCAATTCCACTGAAATTCGGCGCAATTATTTGTCCGACTATCTTTGATTCCTATTGTTAATTTAACCAATTTTTAATTTGAACTTATATTGCTATATTTCCCATATAAGGCTCTTTCCGGAAAACAGTTTTGAGCTTATTAATGGAGAAAATTTTTATTGAAATTTGACACAATTTTTTTTCTAAATGCCTTAAATATATATTTTATAATTTACAAATATCGGTCTATATTTTGCTATATCTGTCATATAACGCATCTTCCCGAAAAACGAGTTTGGGCTCATAAAACTTTTAAATAAGTATGAATCAATTTTACTTTAAATCTTCATAACTATTTTTCTAACTGTGTTAATATGTGTTACTTTCATGGTAAATATAAGTCCATATTTCTTACAAAAGGCCCTCTACCGGAATCTGTATTCAAGTTAATAAAATAATAATTAGTTTTTTCATGCTAATTTTTGTATAATGTCATCGGTGAGAGTATTACTAATAATTCTGCATATCCTAATATTACATTTTTATTTTTCTTCTATTTGGAACGGAACCATGTCTCATAAAAATTCATAGGTCCTCTAAAATAAGACTTTCTAAAATTAATTTTCGTTCCGTTCCTTTTCCCTAAACAGCATATAATACCTCGGATCTATATTTAAGTACTTATTTGGATGTAAAGAATTACAATTTGTAGACATTACTGAAATAATATTTATGGTTTTATTGCGTTTTAAGTTTTGCACACTCCCTAATCATTAAAATTATTTATCACGCTTTTTATATTTTGTCCTTTTAAATTATTTCATGGAGGAAATACTTTTTCATATTTTTTTACCGACAAGGTGTTGAAAATATCATTACAAAAATTAAAACACTTTTATTTTTAAATATTTATAAATTCATATTTTACACACGATTTTACATGTGTAAAACAATTTTTGAAATGTGTAAAATTTTGATTCCAAAAGAAGTCAGAAAAAATATTTAAACGAAATGAACTGTTAATTTGAAAATTAAGTGCAAAATAATGCTGTAAATTAGATACATGAACTTCCAACTTCATTGGTCTTAGGAAGAAAGGGAGAGAAAGAGGCAGAAATTGAAAGGGCCTAACAACTACTTAGCATTTAACATTAATATCTTAAAGATATTTGAAGCTTGTTCAACACATGTGGCCATAAATTATATTATTATACCCTCCACCACTAAAAGTGGTGAAGAGGGTATATTAACTTTGTTATTCCCTGTGTAACACTAAGAAGGAATCATCTCAGACCCCATTATGTATATATATTGTTACATGAAATCAAAATCTGAATCGATTTAGCTTTGTCCATCTGTCTGTCTGCCTGTTAAAAAGTAGGTTAAATACCAGCCAACGAAAGTTTTATTTATTATAACGAAAATTTTTTATTCTAAATTCTTCAAATTGACAAAAAACGCCAATATAACAATTTGAATTCCTTAATAAAAATACAGTTAATTTGAATAATACATTATATTACACAAATTAATTCATTATATTGATGAATTTTATTCAAATCAAATACCATATTTAAGTTAAATTTACATAATTTTAGTTGAATTGAGGAAAGAATTACATAAAATATAAAGGACCTATAAAGCAAATATTGATTATTGAATATCTATAGATATAGAGGAGAATTTTTGTGCAGTAAAGCGCGTCGGGTAAAACCTAATTTTAGATAATAGATAAAAACAGATAATAGAAAAAATAGTCAATAGGATGATGGTGAGCCGACCGGCATGAATTTCTTTTACTATATATTTTTTTAATTAAAATGTTTTAGTACATTTGAAGAAAATTCTTTAATTTGAAGAAAAATTATATCAACTAGAATAGAAATCTGTTTATTAAACACTTTTTTGTTAGAGTTCTACGAAAATTTTTCATTAATATTACCGATGAGACTTGGTTCATTGTAGGAAGTTTCCTATTTAAAAACAGCTGTAAAATATATTAAAAGATACGGAGCGATATCTGATGTAACCTATCGGAAAATTTCTAATTAGAAATTCAAATGAAATTTTGCCATAATACTTTATGTACTTCATTACTGCTCCAAAATTTATAAAAAATCGGTTCAGTAGAAAAAAGTTATAGCCAAAAAATTAACTACATTTATGACTCATAAATTATTACTGTGTTATATTAAAAAAAATTTAAATTTGTATACGTTTTTGTAATAACTGTAATACGTCATTTATGGTGGAGGATATCGAAAATTCGGCATAGCCGATTATAACATTTTTACTTGACTTTGTATTTTATTTCTAAATATGAAAATAAATATAAACAAATATTTCCAAAGATTTAATGCATTATTTTTTTGGGGAAAAATTATAAACAATATAAAATTGTGTAAAAAGCATTGAAGCATTTAAGTAAAAGTTCAACAGCAGCAGCAAAAGCAACATCAGCACCATTGTCTGTGAGTATCTAAAGATGGTGTTTGAGATGGAAGTAGTGTTTTCTTCTTATTTTTTTATGTCTGTAGTGGTGTTAATGAGCCAAATGTATTTTAATTGAAAAAATATTGCATTTATTTAAAATTCAAGGGTCTCTGTAGGTCTCTTGATTAGTTTGATCGTTTTTTCTTATACATCTTTTTTGGTTTTTTTCTTTTTTGGCTGATGATTTCATTTTCAGTTAAAGTAAATAAACTGTGCGGTCTTTTAAAGAAATACCAAATTAAAGTACTTTTCAACTTTAATATATGCAATGTGTTTTTGTTTGTATGTATTAATAAATATTTACTATATATTTTTTTTTTTTTTTTTTTTTAATTTAACACAAAATTTTTGTAACTACAAAATATATGTTTAAGTGTGTAAACGCAAATATGTACACACTTTAATGGATGAAAACTTTAAAGCTTTGTTTTTATTTTACTTCAGTGCTTACGCTGGCTTTAAGTGTGAATATAAAATTAAGTGACTGAAGAACTACTAGCTGACTGCACTATGTCATGACACTTTAATTCACTCACATATTCGCTAGTATTTTACATGGAACGGGTGTTGCAAACATTATGCCCGGCATACATTATGAAAATTTATTTAACAAGTAAAAAAGTCAAAGGAGGATTATAAATCTATAAGTTTTGATCAGCTAGTTGGATTTACATGAAACTGAAGCAGAGAAGCGTGAACATTATAAATTCGAAATGGTGTCTGAAAGAAGCTATAGGTGCTCAGATTGTGGTATATTCACATTTTTGAATTATATGCTTCTTTTCTCATCACTTTCAAAAACACTCCACAAAATTATTTAAGATTTTGTTTCTTAACTAAAGTCCACAATAAAATTTATTTTACAAAAAATCGGGCAAAATTTAGACTCGCTATAACAAAAAACTGCGCCGAGATTGGTCAAAAATTAAAATTTTCAACCCTTGAAGCTAAATATCTCCTTAACTATTAGAGATTGTCTACGCATACGACAATGTTTTTTATAGATCTTCAGTAGCGGAATTCACTAATATAAAATGTTTAAATCTGCTTAGAAATCTGGATCGTTTAAAATATTTTATTGACTCGAAGTGACCAATTTGGGACCCTGTGGACCGACCTCTGTTAGGTTCATAAAGCACAAACTCAAAACTTAAACTTGCTTGCACCTCTACTATCATTTATTTCCATTTCATTTTTCATTTGAGACACTGTGCCTTTTAGGAGATGGGAGAGTAAAAACTTGGTGTGAGATCTTAAACTAACCTGGATGGAATATCTCGTAGTCCATATTTTAGAGGAATATATGGGAATATAAATTTTAAGAGATTGTATAGGTTTATTGTTAAATTAGGAGACTATATTATTACCTTGATACTTTTTTCCGGTTTATATTTTGACCCTCATAGAAGCTGGACTTCTTTACAGTAAATAATAATCTTGGGATTGAAAAATTTGAAACTCAAATATATCACACCTCGGAAACATCTTTACTTAAAAAAAGTAAAGTCATAAGTAAAACACTCGAAAAAAGCAAAAACAAAAGGAAAAATCATACATGAATAAACAGTTTTTTTTATCTGTGTTTGCTTCCATTATTTAAGGGTTTCCAAAGGCCACAACAAAAAGAAAACATCTTATCATACAAACTCATGTTAAAACTCATACATTATAAAAGATACAACCAATATTAAGAAACAACAACAACAATATTTACAAAAAAAAAAAAAAAAAAAAAAAAAAACTTAATGAATTCACTTAGTAAGACATTTGTCTTCCGTTCTTTTTTTCTTCATGTATAAAAATACTGCTTTCGTACACAGAATGTCTCAATGTTCTTATGAAAATATTGTATATGCAAGTTTGTCCGTCCTTGGACCAGGATAGATATAGAGTGAGAGAGAGAGAGTGTGAGATGAACTTGAACATCTATAAAAATGAAAAAATAAGAAAAACTACTAGAATACTGAAAATAATATTATGAATGTGTTTCAGCATGATAAAGTGTGGACTTGTAGGTCCATATTTTCATTATTATTGTGTTCATTGCCTGGATACAATACATTCACAGTTAATAAACATCCATACGTAGCCATATGAAAATATGGAAAAAATAAAATAAAAAAATCAGAAAAAAAGTAGAATTGAATACTTTTATACACACATACAGAAATACAAATGAGGCGCGAAATAATACAGACAGTAAAAGAATTTGTGTTGTTGTTGTTGTTGTTGTCTTTAAAGAAGAATAAATATTCAACACTTAAGTTTAAGTTATGTTCAGTTAGAGATGTACAGAGAAGAAAACATGCGGTAGGAATCCCGTAGACAACAAATCTTTTAATAATTATTTTCATGCAATTGAAAGTGTAATTAGTTTAGCGTTAGATATGAATTACATTTAATTCCAAATG
This sequence comes from Cochliomyia hominivorax, assembly GCA_004302925.2. Classification (NCBI taxonomy): domain Eukaryota; kingdom Metazoa; phylum Arthropoda; class Insecta; order Diptera; family Calliphoridae; genus Cochliomyia; species Cochliomyia hominivorax. The sequence goes on from PYHX02000158.1 coordinate 48,996,499, forward strand.
GGCCTACTATGTTCCATAAAGGTTCTGGCGGTTTGACAACATTTTGTTTGGAATTTCCAGAATTGCTGAAAATTGTGATTTTTGCCCGGTCTTGCAGTATTACTTCATGTTTGTTAGAGCTTTTTTTAATTGTTTACACTCTTCAAACTATTCTATTGTTAATATTTGTAATTGTCTCAGCCTCTAACATGTTGTCTTAGCTTCACACACAACTTTTTATATTTATTTCGCATCAGCGGTAAAAATTAACTTCATTTTCCCACAAAAAAACGGGAAAATTATTAGGGCTCATTTTATGAATTTTAACTGAAAAAATATGAAGAGTAACTTGGTCCTATCTGTCCTATACTTTTTATACCACAGACATTCTTTAAGAAAGTGATAGGAGCCACATATTTTAACTCTATCGCTAATAATTTCACAGGTAATATATATCTAATATTTGCATTGTATAGGTGCTACATACCTACACCCCCCTGTTTGAAGATATGATTGTTTGATATATATTTTCGGGATTATCCATCTGGATGATGGCTAGAATTACCTGATAGATCAGGGTCCATTTCTAAAACTTCTGTCAATAATGGCGCATACTTGAGAGTCTTTTGTGACTTCACCAAATGCCTATTTTCGAGGACATTTAGTTCCTAACAGTTTCGCACCGGGTGAGGAATCTTTACTCGATCTGTGCACATTAGGTGCTTCTGAGACAATGAGGAGTACGATGTTCAATTCTTTTTGCTTAGCAAATAGATTCTTAAACCATTCGGAAGGTCCTTGGCTGGCATGCAATCAAGCATTTCGATCGTTCTTTAGACGGCACGTCTTTCTGCCCTTTAGCTGCTTTATCTTCTCAGAGGATTTCTGCAAACAGAAGGAAACTTTGGGGAACCTAACGATTTCGTAGGACTCATACTAATCTACACAGGGTAGCTGCAGATATATTTAGAGAGCCCGAAATTCCTAGGGCCAAGTCAAGATCAGCTTTAGAAATACTTAACTTAAAAATTAGAGTTTTCTCACTCCTACTTCGGTTATTACTAATCTATATCGAGACTACTTGCCAGTTTGAGATACCAGTCTGACTATTTGCTGTTGCTTGTAGTTTTATAGTTTTTATTCATGTGATTCGGCATACTTTCGAAAACGGAGACACTGCTTAGTCCATTATCATTAGGTGATTGTTAGCCAGTTTAGAGATACAAGTCACTGACATATTGCTGTTGTTTTTTTAGTTTGTAGTTATTATTTCCAAGAGAAGGTACTTCGCACATTGCCTAGGCAAAGAATCGTGACAATCGATCCGATATCGGTTGGATACTAAATATCTTTTACCGCCTACTAGTCGCTCAGATGCTCTGCACTGCTATTAATTCACATCTCATTCTATATTGGGAAGTCTAACGTCTATATAGGTCAAGTAGAAACAAATTTTAGACCCATATCTGAGACAACGACGATTATGACTTATTTATTTGCTTAATAAATTTTAATGAAATTTGTTATGCTGAATTTTGGATATCTCTGAAACTTAAAACAAAATCTTAAAATTTGGCAGGCGGCAAAGCCTTAAAAATAAAATATTAAAAACCATTTTGGAAAGGGCTATGAAACTGTTGGAGAAATTTTCAATAAATTTGGGACGTGGATAAACTTAACATTAAAGTATGTTGCTCAAGAAACATAGTGCATTGCAATATTTGTAGTGGGAATATCTGATAGGCCTAGAAGGTGAGAAAGAAATAAAATATCGAATTATGTGACAAATTCCATGACAAACTAATTACACCTCCCTGATTTTCAAATATTGTTTATATATAAAAAAAATTAAAATAAATCCTACATAGGAAATACAGATGAGTATGCTAATTTGTATGTATGATGATGACGATGATACGCTGGTAGGCATAAAATACGGAAAAAATCTTTATAAAGTTTCTTTAGTTTTGCTTCCTTGCTTTTGCATTTTTGCTGCATGTTATAAAGTCTTCTTCTTTTTCGCTTTCAGACAATGATGACTTTTTAACACTTCAACACTTTTGCATAACATTTTTATATTTTTACATCATAACACAAAAATCATCACTATCATCGCACAACTTTACAAATGATAATGAAGTGTTTGTCTGAACGAGTAGTCAAAAGGTAAATTTAATATCTGAATGCATATGTTGTACATTATTTTATTTTATTTTATTTTTTCACTTATTTTTCTGAATATTATTTTGCTTTAAATAATTTTTTGTTTTGCCTCGGGTAATAAGTATTATGAAATTCTCTTTAAAACGTCCAAGCCAAACCACCCACATGATAAATTTCTACTGTATTTTACTTTCAGAGACTTAAAACTTTATTTTTTTCCTTTTTACGCTTCATCTGTGAAACTTTAAGAAAAAATATTCATAATTTTTCAATTCTTGTCTGGTTGTAAACGGACGTAAAGTTTTCATTATAACATGTACGCAATTTTGGCGTGAGTTTATTATGATGCACTATGAGACAGAACTCTCTAAACTTAAATAAGCGGACATGAATAAGTAGTAAAAAAATAGTTTTTATATCCTCTACCACCACATGTGGTGATTAGGGTATATTAACTTTGTCATACCAAGTGTAACACAGATTTTAAAAAGTATATATTCTTGGTCATCAGCAAAAAGCTATACACCAATATCTGAGACAACCAAAAAATTCCGAAAAATATTTTTCTAGATTTCTTAATAAAGCATAATTGGCTTTAAACAAAAATCTATAGTTAAAAAACAAATCCATCGAAATTCAAACAAACAGATAATTATCTTCAATATAGTGGTGGGGGTTATTTCGGATTCGCCACAGTCAAATATAGCATTCTTACTTGTTTTCATTAAAACTTTTAACCGAAGTATTATCTGATTTTTTTACCAAGTTATCTTTGTAAAACATGTCAATAATGTTTAATGCCAAACAAATTTATTTATTGTTAATTCGAATAAAATGAGTGACTAAATAGTTATAAAATGTTTTCAAAAAAACCCAACTTCGTTTGTCGTCAAATCATTTTCCAATACTATCAAACTCTATCGAGGGAATTTATACGCTGATAAAAAACCTAGTTCAGTTAGAAAGAATGGTCCATATGATGTTTCTAACGTCACAAAAAAAGAACCCATTTTCGAAGGACCTCTCAACACATCCAGAAGGAAAACGGCCCGGTTAGCACAGTGCGAAAAGTTAAAACTAATTTAAAACATACAAGGCTCCAAACTTCCTGTCAAAAATGCTACTTTAAATTTAGGCATCAAAAACAGAGCACAGAAATTAAGCCCGTTTCAACAAATGATTGGCTTTTTTTTTTTGCTGCAACTGCATATTGTTTTGCAATACTAAGAAATTCTTGGGAAATTATAACTGCTTTCTGTTTAGTATTTCTTCGAGCAGCAGCAACATAAATATTTTGACCAGCAAATTATGAAAAATCTGACAGAACAAACGTTTCATCTTCCATTATGCAACAGAAAAGTTTTTGAGTAAATTTAACTTCCATTTCCATGCCATTTTTTGGGCTCTAAATTTTATTAGCGTTCCTGACAGGAATATTTTGAGCCTTGTATGTTTTTGAATCTGTTTTAGCTTTAACTTTTTGTACCAATAGTTCGAGCATTGAGCCTACCGGCTGATTTTCTACCTCATGAGTTGGGAACTTTTTGAAAATGCTTTCTATTTTTAGCTTTAGAAAACTCATATAAACAAATACTTATACCTAAACCGGATTGACCTCTGAAGACCTATGAACAAGTATGAACGTTTTCAATCATTCATTTTAATAAGATCAACAATATATTCATTTGTTAATACATAATGGATGACATATTTTACAAAGTAACTTTATTAAAGAAATATAAAATAATACTTGAGTTAAGTTTTAATGAAAAACGTTTACTTAGAATTTTTCAATCTCAGTCCATCATATAATACTTTCAATCAAACAAAAAAATAAAACTGTAAGTTTAGTAGTTTCTTTTTTTCATTAACATATATGTTTTATAAAAGTTTTTAGATCTCACTCTCTTGACTCCAAAAATGATCGACTCTGCCCCACTGTATTTTGTGAACTTTGTAAGATGTAAAGTATTTATATATTTTATGATGAGTGTCATATATTGTAATAATAATTTTTTTCATCTCAAATATTTTTTTCATGTTCATTATATTTACCCTTTATGCCCTTTTATTACTTCAATGTTGATTTAATTTTCAATTTATATATTTTGTTCACATTTCTTCAACACTTTATTCTTCTGATATTTTGTTTAATTTATTCGTTTATAATTGCTCTTCAGTAGGCGTATTTAATAATAGTGTTGAATTTTTGATGAATTGAATAAATAATGTTAAAAAGACAAAAAAAAAAACAACAAAAATGCTGCACCTAATTTAAATATATTAAAGAGAATAAAATCATATTTGTCATGGTTGTGAATGTAAATATTTCATATCTTGAGTCTCTGAATGTGAATCATACAGAAATTGTTGAGAACAATACAACTTTTACATAACATAGATTGATAGGTTAGGTTTTAGGGATGATACCGATAATGACTACAGCCATCCATGGAGATCATGTGGTCCGTTTTGTTTCATTTAATTCGTTCTTCTGACTTTGGCTCATTAGTACCTCAAATGTCGGCAAAAGTTTGAACGAAGAAATATCGAAGTATTTTAAATCTTTGAATAGACAGCATTTTGCACCATTTAAATGATTTGTTCTTGATTGATAACCTTAATTTATATTTTTCCAAGGTACAGTATGTCTGAATTGATTTTTTTGTCAATCATTCAATAACTTTGCCGAAATGTATTGAAAATAACTAAATTTGATTAAAAGATACTTAGGTTATTTAAGATTTTCAGTAGGATAACTTTTTTCCTACTGAACCGATTTTTATAATTTTTGGAACAGTAATGAAGTACATATATTGATATTATAGCAGAATTTAACTCTAATTTGTTTTTTTTAAAAGTTCATGGTGAGTTTATTTGGTTTTAAACTGAAAACTTCTCAAGACTATAACAACAGAGAGACGGA
>PYHX02000158.1:49001666-49021574 GCA_004302925.2 Cochliomyia hominivorax
TGTATCTTTAATAAACAATTAAGATTGATATCCAACTACGCCGAAACTTCAATACCCTCCACCGAAATTCTTAAGAAAATAATATATTATATTAACATGTACATTAACACAAACGCATACAATATATTAAATAAATTCTTATATACAACAAAAAAACTTTAATGAGCCTTAAAATTAATTATATTTTTGACTATAACTTTTTTCCTACTGAACCGATTTTTATAATTTTTGGAACAGTAATGAAGTACATATAATTGTTGAATTTAATTGTAAATTGTTTTATAATTTATAATTTTTAAAAGATTCATGGGTGAGTTTATTTTGGTTAAACAGAAAAACTTTCCCAGGACTATAACAACAGACAGATGGACATAGCTAACCGACTCAGATTTTGATTGATGCAAGAATATATATAATGAAATGTCATTTTATAAATTTCTTGTACATGGTCGTTTTAATATCTCATATCTCTGAAACGGTCACAATATTAAATAAATTTGATGCGATATGATTGATGCAATAATAGCAAAATATTACTGAATATGGAAAAAGCACAGGCAAGTGGTATCACCTACATGCGGAATTTTTAATACCTTAATACAGTTATTAACAAAGTAATCGTTGTGGAATGTATTATAAATTCGGCATAGTCGAATAGATAATTCTTTCTAGTTTTTATACCTCCACCACCACAAGTGTGTATAGAGTATATTTACTTTTCCATTCCGTGTGTAATTCTAAGAAGTTATCATATATGATTCCATAATGTATATATATTATTGCATCAAACCAAAATCTAAGTCGATAGCTATCTTCGCCTGTCTGTCCCTCGATCTGTCTGTTGTTGGCATTCTCGCATCCTAAACAATTGACAGAGCTTAATAAAATTTGGCTTGAGTATTTGTTGCCCTAAGAAGTTATCTACTTATAACCTGAAAAGTCGTTTCAGTGTATTAAATATAACCGATATATGAGGCAACGGATTTTTTTTTTTAATTTGAACAGAGTTAGAAAGATTCCCGTTTTCCGAGATTGAATACCCAAAATCCCTACTCGTTTAAACATAAAATCGATTGAATACGAATTTGATTATTTTTGACTTAAAAATAATGTTTCTGGTTCTTTCACAATCATATTTTTTTATTTTGTCAAATGTGTGAAAACTATTTATTCTACAGAAGCATTAAAGCATAAAATAATGGAGAGTGTTAAATTGTTGTTCTTTTACATCAAAATCTTTAAAATTCCATCCGACTGGAATTAGTATTAGATTTTTTCTTTCATACACATAAATAATGTGTACGATAATTCTGTTGTTCATAATGTTCCTAATGTTAATGATGTTGTCATTCAAATGTGTGATTTTATACCCTCCACCACCACAAGTGGTGAGGGTATATTAAGTTTGTCATTCCGTATGTAACGCCAAGAAGGAATTATCTCAGATCCTACAATGTAATATATTATTGCATCAAATCAAAAACTGAGTCGATTTAGCTATGTCCGTCTGTCTGTCTGTTGGAAACATTTTCACGCCTAGAATAATTGTTCCGTTTCGCATCGTTTGTTATTGCCTAAGCAGTTTGCTATTTAAAACCAGCTATATCGGTTTTAAAAGCAAGGAAGTTTTAGATTGATATCTGAAACAATCTCAAAATTTCGAAAATGAACTTTTATAATTTCTTCTAAAAATTTAATTGGACTTTAACAAGAAATTAATTTTAGCATACAATTGCACGTGCTTCATCATCGTTCAAAAAATTATCAAAAATCTGATTAACCGGAAAAAGTTGTAGGCTATAATATGCAAAATTTTGATACACCCCAAACTCTTTGTGTTATATGGGCCGCAATTTTTAAGAAATTTACTGAAATTTGTCACATATACTTATTTTTGATACAATTAAAAATCCAAAGCAGCCATATTGTTCTGGGATCATTAAAATTGACTCAGCTCCCATATAAGGCCCCTTCCTGGAAAACGGGTTTGAGCTTATAAAAACTAATTTCCATTGAACTCTTTATAATGCATTTTTATAACTATTTTTAATGTATATTTTTTAATTAGAACAATCTCGGTCCAAATTTTTATGTAGCTTCCATATCAGGCCCCTCACCAAAAACAGTTTTCAGCTTATAAAACGAATAAATAGAGACCAATTCTACTTAAATTCGACACAATAATTTTGCTAACTGTTCTAAAAATATTATATTAATTTGCCCTATATCGGCCCATATTTTCCTATAGATCCCTTATAACGGGCTTTCCCGGAAAACCTTTTTTTGTTTATAAAACATTTAAATAAAGATCAATTCAATTAAAAACGAGTTTGAGTTTATAAAATATTTAAACAAAAATCAATTCATTCCATCTGTCTGTCTGCTCACATCCACAAAAATTTACAGAGCTCAATGAAATCAGGCTTAATAGAAAAAGGCAGTTCAGTGGAAAAAAGTTATAGCCTAAATTTATGATTTATTAAGTATTTCTGTGTTATATACTATATACATTTGTTAGTGTATGTATCTATATGTATATAAGTGGAACCTAACGTATTAACTTCACACGAATTTGTGGTGGAGTGTATTGACGATTTGGCATAGCCGAATATAGTATTCTTACTTGTTTTCACTTATGTTCAGTTTTTGAATGTTGCATATGTTGTTGTCATCATTATCATCATCATCGTAACAGTCATCAGTAGTAGTTATAGTAGGCAGTAGCAATAGCAACAACAGTAGCATCAAACATCAACAACAAACATTAGTTTTACAACTTGTTGTTAGCATTACGTTGTGGTTGTTGACATTGCAATGTGTGCATTACATTAACTTTATCATCTACTTAGAAATTCATTTTGACAAACAGAAGTTTTTCCACTTATGACAAAGTCTAAATGGAGAAGTTCGTTAATGAAAAGAAATTATGTTTTTTCTTTTCTTTTTTTCATTTCTGTTTTCTCGTTTTTTTTCTTTTTTCCTAACATTAAAAAATTAAGTTGAAAAGTAAATCTGTGGAAAATTTTATAGTAGAACTTTCTTTTTTTAATTTTATTTTTTTCTGTTAAGCTGACAAGATTAGAATTGAAAAATAATTATCTTGAAAGTAAATTAATATTTGCTCAACAAATGAACAAATAAGTAAAATCGTTATAGAACGGTTAAGACCGACTATATAATGCCTTTAATCTTAATTAACAAATCATCATACTGGTAGAGTTTGATAAAAAATTAAATTACAATATCTTCATGATTTTTCAGATATTTTGGAATCTTATATTGAGGAATATATAAAGCAAAATCTACAAAATATTATAGTTTTAAATTTTGAAAGTGGGTCAGTATTGATCTGTATTGTCATTTATTAACTCTTCTCCTTGCAAAGGTAAGTATGTGGATTTATACTTATTAAAAACTTATTTGAGCCAAACATTAAATATATGTTTTTTTATGAGTTCAAATCCCCATTCTGGGAAGTCGTTTGTAAGGAAGTTACCTGAAATGTAGATCCTATCAATATCAATTTCCATGGACTTCTTCACTGATTTCTAGAGCGTTTACAATTCCAGATGAATGATTATCCATGTAAGGTAAATGAATTTCTACCCTTCGTTCTTCGTTTAATTGTTGTTAAACCTCATGTCCATTGGTGTAAACCAAACTACGTTCGGTGCTCAGTCTACGTTATACCTAACATTTCTAATCTGAAATGTGGTAATGGATCTCATGTGTTTTCAGTAATATACTCTACTGAAAACACCGAATCGAGAAAGCAACAAACAATTTCGTAGTAGGAGGGTCGCGCTTCCATCGTTAAAAAATGAATAAGGTAACATGGTTATCTCCCGATCAGGGAACGAAGTATCAAGTCGATCATGTTGCAATGTGTGTGAAGTGGGGAAGATTTTGTTAAACTTACAGAGTTAAGGCTTAGATACGGTGAGCTATCCTCATTATTTAATTGAAGATTAACATCAATTTCGCAGCTCTCGAAATACTGTCAACAGGAACACAATGCGGCTTGTTAATGTTCTTAGACATGAAGGTGGAATGAAGGGATTGTCGAGATGAGAGGAGTTGAAGAGACAAAAATAGCGGGGAGGTATAAGGTCCAGCGGAAAGTCAATGCCCTAGTGATATTTACAAATGATTAAAAACACGGTCACACTGCATCGCAAAGAACAAGAAGATGAAAGTAAAGAACTTGACGTCAGCGCCGAACAACAGTTGAATATATTCAAGAACCGCATGTAATTGTCTCCTGAAAAAATTTAGTGATTTTATTAATCTCACGTAGAAAATGCATTAATCAATTTTTTCCATAATGGAAGTAATATGCATGTCTTGGAGGAAATGAACTAATGGAATGAGTTTTAATGGACAAACTGTGGAAGTGAGATCTTTCTAAACCTCATATCTGCTGTATTACTATTTCAAATTATGTAGCCAACAAATTTATATCTCGGGTAACTTTCAGAATAATATCTGGAAATTCCTACTTTAGAGAAGGAGAAGGCTGGCTTTACACCCCATTATCGAACATAAAGTCTACTTGTAATAGAAGATCAATCCGTATTATTGACTTCGAGAAAGTCTTTGATACATTCAGTATGGAGAAGTCAAATTGTGTTCAATACCAAATGCAGACAAAAAGTCGCACATTTAAGTGTCGGAAATATATGTATATATGCATTTCACTGGGTCCTGTTAAACTCATTTAATATAGAGGAAAAAATATTATCGCTTACATAAACTAAAATGGTTATATTTAACAATAAAAACATATTTTCCTATGACCATAATTTTCTTTCATAATTTGCAAGTGTATTTTGTGTTAGATCTTTATCCCATGTGGTCAGATATAAATAGTCATATATACAGTCTCAGAGAGATACTTTATTAAAGTCTGCTTAAGAAATCATTAAATAAATTTTAATGCAAATTTAAACAAATACAATATAAACATTTAGGTTTTATGCCACTAAAAAGGAAATAGGCATGTTGTGTGCAACAACATGTAACAACTTGTCATAATTTTTATGTTGCATAATATGACGGTTGTTAAAGTTGTTATTTTTGTTGTAGCTATTTTTTATATAACTTTTTTCTATCTCTTTGTTCTAGTGTTGGTTTTTTGATCGTTAAACACAAGTTTATGATCAACATTTGTTTTTAACGCAAACGTGCAACATACAAACAAACTAACATGCAACAACATTAGACACGTTTATCACTAGTCACATCATTGTCGTCATATCACACATAGTCATTGCAGAATCTCTAGATACAAGATGTTTTAAGGATAGACTTCTTTACTTACGTCTGCGAATGTTGGAATGATGTTGTTTTAATACTGCTGTGGAGAAGGCCACTTCAGTCCCTATTACTATTCCGAACATTATGGTTACTTTGGCAAACTGACAAAAACATTCTAACACATGTAAAATTAATTTCTAATGTCTATGTTGTCTTATGGGCTGGCATGTGGAGGATTTAAAAAAGCGAAAATAAGCTCAACACTAAAAGAGATGGCAACAGGTAAAATTATTTTATAACTTCCAGCAATAATGGGAAATATGAAAGAATAAACAACTGTGTAGAACAGTCCTGTCAATGCGATAAAAATATTAAAGTCTATAGATGCATCTGTATCGGTTCAGCAAAATATTTATATTATAGTTACGTTTCAGATTTTATTAAGATTGATTAAAATCGAATTATTCTAAATCTTTCTAAATAAGCAGTCAGTCTTATTGAAAAAAAACATCGTAAAGTTACTAGTATAAAATATACTTTTATAAAATACTGTCACTGACTAACGTTTATGTAAGTTTTATGTCCAAATTGATGATTTTCGGATTAGGTATTGCAAAATAGTTTTGAAAAACTGGACCGACTTTTTGATAGTTAATTTTGAAAAAAATATTTTTAGATTTAAAAGATTCACCAGGTGGAAACTCCATTCCGGGAGGACTTTTATATGGGAAATACCTAGAATATTGGACCATTCGTAACAGTCTCAATAGGAATAGAAATCTAATTCCCAATTACATAGATCTCTGCTTAAATTTTCTTTCTTGGTTAGACTTTTCTGTAAAATTATATTTGAATATTCTTAACGGTTACGCAGAGCATTGATCCAATATTCCGCTATGGTGACTTCTGATTACAACGGTATTTATGGAATGTTCGGTGAGCCTTGGTCATCTGGTTGCAGAGTAATCTGGTTATTAATGATGTAAAAGAGCGGAATACCTGAATGAATGCCTCCGAGTTTTAAATTGATTTTCTACTTTCCATCATCAAAAGAATTAGCTTGACTCTCGCAATGTGTCCTTTTGTGTCTTCGGATGTTGATGGAAGGGAATCAGAGAACTTTCGACACGCTAGTCTTGTGTTTATTTTTTGTAGCTTGCTGTGTCCTTTATACAAATTGCCTTATGGGACGAACAGAGCAGAGGTGAGTAGATTGTCTAAATTTTACATTTGTTATAGATTTTTGGGTACCATCTCTTGTTCCCCCTTGTGAAACATCCATGTAAACTAAACTATATACCAATACAGTATATTTCAATGGCTATAAAGGGAGGCTGATTACGATCTATTTTCTGTGACCAGCAAACTCACTTAATTTCAGTTGCAGTATCAACACGAGTAATGATCATTATTTACAAATAGTGGTCGAATTATATTACATAAGTCAGAGTATAAAATAACAATTAACATACTTTTCTTTTAAGGATTCCTGTTCCATATCTTAAATCCTTTAAGGAGTCGATTCGCGTTGATCTTTGAACTCTAGATCATAAATTTCAACGCAAATAATATCAAAAATTTATTTATTGATGAGAAAAAATGAATGTTGGTTTCTAAAACGAAGATGATATTATTTTTAAGAGTTTTACAGGTTATTTGGATTCACCCGAATGGTTATTTAGAGCCACAAGAGTATTACATATATCTTTCGGATCAAGTATAGGAAAGTATTATGTAATATAATGAAAATTAGAGAATATAACCGCAACACAAAAATCTTTTTGGAATCCGTAAAATGGACTATGTGATAAAATCGCCTATCACTTGCAGAAATTGGATTCAGACCAAAAAGTCACGATCTTTTACAGATCTCTTAATTTATCTTACGATTTTTAAATATTGTGGAATAATTTTAACAATACTTAATTGAAAATTACATAAAATAAAATAAAATTCAATTTCTCTTATCCAAAAAACGCTAAATTAACCACTTTTGCAAAGCAATAGATAGAACACTTGAATACAATTCAACATACAAATTTATATTCATAGAAATTAAATGAACTTGAGTATGCGGGTCAATGGAAGTGTGTTACCGCCTTCTTTACTTTTATGATGACTTCTTTTAGGAGGTTTTCCTGCAAAAAAAAAAAAAAAACTTTAAATACTGTTCTATACAGCATCATGTAGAGGCATACGTTACAGAAAAAGTTTATGATTGCTATAAATATATTTAAAGAAAACATATGTACATACGTTTTAGTATATATCTACTAGATATACAAACTTTCTTTATATATGTCTGTGTAAATATATATTTTAATGTTTCGGTAGTAAAAAACATCATGTTGTTTAGTTGTTTTACAATTAGTTGAGGTAACACCACAACACTACTAACACTGAACAAACAAACAAAAGAATCATCAACATTAATACATACACATATGCGCATATGATGAATATGAATACATTATAACATAGATTAAATCCCAGTACCACCATCATAATTCCCATTCCCATCGTGATTAAACATATATGATCATCATCATGATGATGAACGCCATCATTTGGCCATCATAGAGATTACCATCATCATATTAGTCTTATGAGTTGTAAAATAAAAAATTTAAGTTGCAATGCGTTGCTGCATAAAAATGCTAATAAATAGTTACAGTGGAATCGAAGTTGCAGGAATTGTAGAAATAAATAAATAAAAAATAAAAGTACCATAACCGACTCTGTCAGTTTACATTAAGGAGTCTTAAAATACTTTTTTGAAGATTCATGAATTTTTATGTGATTTTCAGAAGTAAAACTGCACAGGAGCTATGGTCACTTTTTTACCAATCTTCTTGAAATTTAATAAGTAAATTTGTTCTTATATAGATTTCTTGTGCCAATTTTTTAACGATTTTCTTATACATGACTTTTATAATCTTTGAATCCTTCACATTTGAATTAAAGCTGCCCGAAATTTTGAACCGATATAATAATTATAATAGGCTTTATTTCCATAGTGATACCTCTAAAATTGCGGCAGCCAACCTATCGACAGATCATAAAAACTGCCCGAAGGAAAGTCAAATGGTATACCTAAGATGGTATCTATCATCTATACAAAAACAAATCTGACATCGAAATCACTGGAATATTTTTTTTCGAAAATTTCTCGGAGTGATCCAAATATTTCCAGAAGTTACGGAGGATATAGATTTTTTTCAATAGTACCAGGTGGAAAATAGGGAGTGTTTAAAAGTTTTTTTCTGTAATTTTCTGAAAGAACTGAATTTTATGGACAATATGACCAGGTAACTCCTATACAAAGCAAATAAGATTAACCGATTATCATTGGTTTCCATCATATAGAGTAAATATTTGGATCATTTTGTGTCTGTAAAATATTCTGTGTATATTTCCATATCCGTCCGCTCTACAAGTGGTGCTTATTCCTCTTGTAACACAAAATGGAATCTTTTAAGACCCCACAAAGTACACATAATTTCGTATCAAAGCAACAACAGATTCTGTTAAACCAAATTCGTCTGTCCGTTTTTCGGAAAAATCACATGTTGACAATAATCAACCGAACTTCTTCAGATTTCGTTTTAAAACGGGCAATATCAGTTCAGTAGAAAAAGGGTTACCTTTATTCATAAGACATATTTTCTTGACACAATGAATTAGAACACATTGACGCCATTTTTTTGAACTAGGATCTACTAGCGCTATTTTTTGACACAAAGAATTAGAATCTACTGTATTAAGACCTACAGGATTTATGTTTTGACGTAGCGCCCAAAATTACTATATTTGTACTAAATATACTAAATTAGTTTGATGAAAATCGATCCATATTTTGCCATACCTCCCAATTATTGTCACTTTCGGGAAATATATTTAAACTATAAAATTCTTTAACAAGACCAATTTTATTGAAATTTGGTACAATGATTTTTTTAAATATCTTAAATATGCATCTAGTTTGACAATTATCGGGGCCGTTTTTAGTTTTAACTCGTATTTATAGCAGTTTCCGATGCTATAAATACGAATTATACAGTCCGTATATTTGATTTCACCCCACTGTACTTTACACACTTGATTGTCTTAAGAGAAAATTGAAATTAGTCATTTAAATCTTCATTCAAATAAGTCGCTTGTCTTCTTAAATTTCCATTTTCATCTTAAGCAAAAAAAAAAAAAAGAAACGTTAATAAAACAAAAACACTAAAAGCGGAGTAATGGAAGATTTTTATAAATCTTCTTTTCTTCACTTTCTAAAGTTTATTTTGTGTGTATCTTTTTTAATGACTTATTTAAATATCCGTTAACTTTAATTCAATTATAGTTGCATCTCAACATCTCTGAGATGATACTGGCTGGGACAAGTGTCTGAGTTTTAGTTTTCTTAAAATTTATGTGAATGTAGAAAAAGACACTTTTATTTATTTGGCATTTTTATTTCCCCAAAAAAATTGTTGAAGTGATAAAACTTTAGTTAATTGTGTTTTTCCTAAGTTATGGCCGCTTAAGGTTTTCACATTAAATGTAATATGAGATTGACAAAACGACATCGTTAGAAATTCAGTTAAACTACACATGTAAGAAGCCAAATTCGTATTAAATTTCATACCAGCATTAAATCCATTTACATACCTACGCTTTCATTAACGTATGCGCTCATGAAAGGTGTGGATTTCCAATCAAATAAATTTTAAACTTAAATAATTTGTTGGAATATTTATTGATGTGCAGTAACACGTAAATGTTTATGGTCAAAGAAAATGCATTAATTTTCAAACTATGTAAATATAAATATTTGAATGCTAAAATAGCATTCAAACATGCAAACAGGTAACCTTCTTAATAAGAAACCATATCATATGGAGAGAGTGCAAATATCAGTATGCTATTTTGTGAAATTTTTATGAAAAGCGTCAAAATTATGAACCGAATTTCGAAACAGTTCAGTACGTAATAACTGAAAGAAGAATTCTTAGTTTTTACTCAAATAGATTCTGATTTATCTGAAAGCAGAAATTGAACTCTTTATACTGAAGGAGACAATAGTCAGACGGAATAAACATACATCATCCCGTTGTTCTGCTCCTACAGAACTCTTACACTACAATCCTTTGTATACCTTCGACATATAAACGAATGTCGAACATTTAATTTCTTCATTCATAATTTAAATGAAATTTATTGATGTTTCCTTTGTTAAGCCAAATTTATGCCGAAAATGCAAATAAATAAAAATAAAAATTAGGAACAAAAAGGGGAAATTTCAAAAAAGTACAAGAAAAAAAGTTGAAAAAATAGCAATTTGCGATTAAAGTCGCACCAATGATAACACTGTTTACCTCGGTCGTGAGGATTCTTTGTGTGTGGTATAACAGGACAAATTATTGCACTATATTTAAGCAATTCGCTTACTTTTACTAAGTGCTTATCAAATCAATTAAATGCAACCCTTCAATATTCTGAAGATTCACTGCCGGAATTTGAACTGCATCCATCATTAAAACCAGATTTATTCATATAAGGATTGCTATATTCGCAGTGCCGAACCATTTAAATTTAAACATAATTTGTGAGAAATAAAAATAAACTTGAGGGCAGGGAAGGCTAAAAAAACGTTAGTCTCTTATAGCAATTCTGCTAAATTAAAGAGCCCAAAAACGGAAACTGAAATCATGTTTTCTAAAAAATCAGCTGCTAATAGATGAAGAAACGTATGTTCTGACAAAATTTTTGCAACTTTGCGGTCTAAAATTTTATGTGTGAGGAAATACTCGAGAGAATGTAGAAGAAAAGAAGAAAACAAGTTTATATATATTTCCTAAATGTAGGTGAGGAGACTTGCTTGTAGACGTAATTGTTGAAAAAGTATATAAAAAAGAAGAAAATAGAGCTGCTCCATTTAGACCAATTATTAATTGTCGAATGTGTAAAAAACAAGAGTTTCAAACTTTGTCGTTTCCTAAGGAACGGTTTCACTTGAAAAATTTTGAACGAATATTCTCAGTGAACGAATTCTCAGTGATATAAATATATTTTAAAAAAATTAAGGATAAACAGGCTCGTATTAATTCAAATCTATATGACAAATTTCCAGATGATCGGCCCAAAGTTGACAGCATTTCCCTGATCCACTTCCGAAATGAGTATCAAAAAAAGTATTTTGACATTTCATATGTTTAATGTAATCAGAAAAATATCTGAATATTTTTCTGATTACATTAAACATATGATTACTGAAATTGATCAGCCCATATAGCTCTCATAAAATCTACTTTCGAAAATAATCTCGAATTGCTTAAATCTATCAAATACATACGTGAGTATGTATTTTTTTTTGCTTGTAGTTTATTAAATACTCGGTCTTATCCGACTAATCCACTCTAACTGTTCATTCTACGAGTCGTTATTTAAGTGTTCATGCTGCGGGCATTATAAATTCCGGCTTGATTTGTTCTTTTACTTCATGTCTTATAATGTTTCTAATCTAAACCTTAGACTATAGTCAAGTCCATAATCAAATCTGTAGTATGATGGGCAGCTAGATCTGATCTACAAACAGACTTACAAAACATATAATATCCAGAATATATTCTGTCATATAGACTGCACTATTGCTTAGGGAAGTATATAGTCTAAATTACAGTAGAACTATTACTTATAGTCTGAACTATGGATAGTTCTTAAATCTGACCAATGTTGCTTGGTTTATGGTGATCTATAATTGTTTGACCACAACGATTTTAGTCTGTTGTGTAGTGTGATTTGTATCCTGATATAGCGTGACTTACAGTTCATATATCTAAAAATGCTCTGATCCATGATCTGCGCTACAGTTTAGAGTAGTATGCAGTTCTTATGAGTCAGTTTGAAGTACCGATGACATGAATTTATATTGTGATGCATATCAGATCCTAGAGACTTAAGTATAAGCCTCATGTATATTAATATGTTTTATATGAAAAATGAATATTTTATACGAAAACCAATAAGGACAAAAAAAACGCTTTACGATCACTTTTAAATTTCATCCCTCGAAATATTATTGATTTATGTAACAAACATGCTTCTTATACTGGTCATTAGTAGACCATACATTGTCAATATCTTTTAGGAAGTGTGTTACAAATTAAGTTTTTTATTGATTGTCTTGTATAAAAACATGCACTAAGTGAAACTGTGGGAGGTCTGTAAAAAACTCTGAATATCATTGTGTAATTTACCACACATTATTTCCTGATAAAAGTAAATTGTTATAGAAAGTATTGTCTTTGAGTTTTTTATTCATAATCTTAATTTTAATGTCATTAAAAGTCATTGTCACATAAACTCTTATAATGATTCTAAAAAAACTAATGCACTTCCAAACTCTTCCTCCTACTCTTGTTTCAGTGCTCTACAAATAAATATTTTCTTTTAATGAATAGAATACATGAATTATACCGCTTCTCTAGATATTCTTGTATGTTGGTATATTGTTTTCATTTTTCCTGAATTTCTAATTTGATACAAGAGAGAAAACAAGATTTTCAGTATCTTTGTGTCGGTATTTATATGTAGTTGTAATTTGAAAATACAATCAGTCAGTCTGCTTTTAACTTAGTGGTCGTCATATTAAAAAAGATCAAATTTGATTAGTTTTAATTTATGACTGAACTATATTACGAAATGGAAATCAAATGATTTCAAGCAGACATCTAGAATAAGATGAAAATAAAGAAGAAATTTAAATCAAATAAATGAGAAATTAAATTGAATGAATGAATTGAAATCGTTAATCAAATGTATGGGTAAAAAAATTGTTTCTAAATAACTAAAAATTTGTTCAAAATAAGAAACTAGTGAGAGACAAATGACAGGTCAAGACCACTACAATTGGCAAAGAAAGGTATATAAAGAGTGCTATATTCGGCTGTTCCGAACCATTTAAATTTTAAACACAATTTTAGCGAATTAAAAAAAACTTAAGGCTTTTAGAATGCACTTTGTGTAAAGAGGCTACAATGAAATGCGGTTTTGTTCGGACTATTTGCTAATGCAAGTTTAAAAACACACAAAAAATTAAAAAACGGAAATTGAAGTCAAAATTTTATGCGCGAGAAGTGATCGAGGGAATGTGTAAGGAAAGTTTAGGACAAAAAAGCAACAAGTTTTGGTATAATATTAATATAAAATGCGGACAAAGAAACTACTCATTTGTTACAACGGGCTCTATAATACCAAATTGCATTAAGGAATGTTTACAAGAAAAGCTTTCATTCATGAGACTTCATCCTGTCACTATGATAAACAAGCCATTGAGTATTACAAGAACAGTATTTGTACCAAATATTATCTCTCCACTGGGATCTTGTTAAAAAGGAATAGAGGAGTCTTTAACATATATATGTTAAGTATTTTTAAATCTCACTCCTAATTAAGCTGAATTTCAATGTTTAAGAGTTTTACAAGCTTAAAACCTTTTCTCGGGAAGGGAACTTAAATGGATAATTGGTTAAATAACATTTCTTTTTTTGTGCTTTTTTTCATAAAAAAAAATTTTGCATAAGAAAAAATTTCAGAAACACTAATTTTGGGGTAGATACAAATTTTCATATTATAGCCTATAACTAGTTTTCTATTATTCCGATTCTGACAATTTTTGATATGATAAAGTGACTGTAGTGCTAATTTTTAAGATTCTAAATATTCAGCTGTTCCTAATCTAAGAAACATTGCTAATTCTAAGAACTCGTTATGCAAAACTTTAAACTGCCTCTATTATCAATGTGTGAAATTTAGTCGGTGTTTACATAGTTTATTCCTATTTTATTATACCCTGGAATTAACACTTCAACTATTCCGACCCATATATAACTTTTTTACAACGATCCTTTCCGATCCATCATTCATTATAGCAGGCTGTCTGTTTAACGTGTTTTAAACAAAGTGGAATCTCAATTTTAAAAACTTTCTGATTTTTTGGCCCAAATATAATGTTTATTGAAATTATTCCAAATTATAATCTTCCCTCGAAATGTGGATTTAAGGATTTTAATTCAAAATTTTGTAAGGAATTTCATGAGAATTGATGAATAATTTTCCAGAACCAGAAAGTAATTAAACATAATCGCAGGTGTAGGGATAAGTTATCGAACAATATTCAAAATGTTCTAGCAGAAACGATTTTGTTTATGTCCAGAATTATAAATTTTCAATATTTTCATATTTGTCTTTTTCACCCATACATTAGTTTGGGTCATTTCAGAACTTTCTAAGTTATTTATTTTCGTTTTTAGAAATTGTGGCATTTTCTTTCTATTTATTGAATTTCGAGATAATTTCAATAGATAATGAGAAATATAAAACAACAAAGAGTGACATAGAAACTATTAAGTTTTGTAGTGTTTATATGACTGGTATTGTGTTTGTGTGTCTATGTTTTTTGATATTATTTTAAATCCAGTATTTTGTAGTATTTGGCATTTTTTCTAAAATACATTCCATTTGATCGATTATGATAAGTGGTTTAAATATTTTAGATTTCTTTTTTTTCTCATTTCTCTAATAGATATTGTTAGTATGTATTACAATTGCAAATATCGTTATTATAAATGATGTGTCTTTATTTCCTTTTCATTCGTATCATACAAAGCGATATTAATTTCAATAATTTCCATTGATTTTACTTTCATACAAAATACACTCTTAATCAGCTTATTGGTTTAGTGTATTCAGTTACATGCAGCAGCAGCGTGTGGCAGCTACTGCTTTGTGTTGTTGCATTTATGTTTTTATATATCGATATGTCATTTTTGGGGGTTTTGTATAATGAAAGAAATTTTAGATTTTAATTGATTTCGATTAGAAATGACAGTTATGATTGATTATTGTGATACTTTTGTGGTAAAATAGTGAAACAAAATGTGTGTGTGTGTAACTTTGTCAGTTGATATTGAGTTGTAAAGTATAAAAAAGAAAACACATTAAAATGTGTTTGTAGGTGATATAATTGTGTCACTTTTAAACTAAAATTGTAAAATTTTAACATATGTGTTCATGGCTTAATCTTGGCTTTTATGATGAAATTTCCATTAATTTGTGAAATACAATATTAACGAAATTCAATGGAAGCTGAAGGGAATGCATTCCTTCGTATGGCATGACTATTAACTGATTCGGAGAAATCGCAAACTAAATATGTGGCATAGATTGAAGTTATTCTTCCGAATTTGGTTGAATTATTGCAAGCCTGATGCATAAAAATATCCATTTTACTATATATTATTTACTATTTGGGGCCTTAGAAGATTCCTTCTTGGTGTTCCAAATGAAATGACATTATTAATCAACGTTCATCATCACTTTGGTAGTGAAGGATACACAAGAAATCACAGAAAATTTTCGAAAAAATTTGACCAGGTCGATTTGGAAATTGGGGCCGCCATTTTTTCACAAGTTTACTCGTCTAGCCAGCTGGACAGATGTATAACCGACTCAGATAGTGATTCCTAGTTGAACAGTACATTTAAAGCATAATACCTCCAACACGTTGTTTAAGGTATTGTAAGCAATCTAACAGTATAAGGTTTTAAATCTAACCGCAAGGAGCGGAAAATCCCACTTTAATTTTTCCAGGGTGAACTAGGTACTGCTTTTCAAATTACATGAGAAGCTTGTTCCCCTTCGAATAACAGATTAGTGTACAATATATTATACTCTTAGTTCTCCCTATATATGGATGTTTAATCAGTCTAACAGTCAGGTTTCGGTGTATTTTGCACTGCTTTGTTAATACTAAGGACCTTATATTCGAACTAAATAGAGACAGACGAATATTTATGGATATTGCCATTTCCAAAGTGTGCGCCAAAATAAAGGACAACAAAATCATTATCATTAAGCACGGCAAAGGGGAATATTATAGCCCACTCCATGCAGCTCCATTCATTGGTAACAAAAATATCGCTTCTTAGGCACTACTATAGTTTTAAATCTGGTTGCCTACACACACACCATCGATATCTAAAAATTTGATTTTCTTGTGTTATTTTTATTAGAATCGGGTCCTTAAAATGAGAATGTTAAAGACAGGACTAATACAACTACATCTTTGATGAAAAATTTATATTTGTGGGGTACAATACATGTCTGGGTTATATACGGAATGAAAATTTTAATATTTCTTCTCTCGTAACTCTCTCGCAATAATTTCAATGAGATTTTTCAAATTGTTGCTACAAAACGAGTATAACAATGGTCGACAAAACACTTTAAAATATGAGAGGTGTTCTGTAAATTCACTAGTGTAGCAGATTTTCATAAGTTCAAAATTATATTGGAAACTTGGAATTGAGTGAAAATTATTAAGAATTTGATTTCGTCTGAACGATTTGAAAACAATTTAACTTCTTTATAGTACATAAAAACCTACTACATTTTACTCTTATTTTTTATACCACTGATTTTAGTCATCTGGGTTCTATTATATGTTGATAGTATCTCTGAAGTGCAATAATTAGCTAATAACTATGTCCACACAATAAACATATATCAATTTTGAAAGTACTAATTAAAAATTGTCCTTTTATGTGACAAAATGTATGTGACCATTAATTATAAGTCACAATTATCTTTAATGATGGTAAATAATAATGCGAATCTCATCTTTACATTCAATCTCATCATTCGGTTATAATCAAAGACATAACCGCATAAAACGAACACATAAAACGAAATTTACCTGACCTTTTTATATCGAATTAATTTTGAGAGACTTTTTCAAATATTTTCTTAATATTGAAACCCAAAAACAACACATAAAAATTGATTTGTGTGATATAAATTCATTAATAAACTTTTAGATTTATTTATCTTTCTCTCATTTTTTATCTTTTTCGATAATTTAAGACAAATTAAAGTCACTTTAAACGGTAAACCTGTAATTAATCAACCATTAGCTATAATATTGAAATAATTTGTTAAAAAAAAATGTTTTAAAAATCTAAAAACTAGATTGCACTCATCCATACATACATTTAGATACTCATTCCACATTCATTGAGTTTATAATGAATGAATTTTAAATGCATTTTGAATGTGTTTGATTGCATTTTGTCAGTAGTCTATCATTAAAATAAAATAATGATGTTTAAATTTATAACAATTAAGTTCATAAGATTGATAAACTGAAATCTGGAGTAATAAAAATTAAATCAAAGAAATAATTTTTTTTTTAGGAAAAATTTTATTTTTTTTGTTTCTTTCTATTTCGCGCAAGTTCAAATTCATTTAAACAAATCTTTAACTTTATTATTTGTTTAAGTTTTAAGTAACTTCCTTGAAGTAACATAAAAATAAACTGAATAAAATGTAAAAAAAATGAACAGAAGTA
Organism: Cochliomyia hominivorax; assembly: GCA_004302925.2. Classification (NCBI taxonomy): domain Eukaryota; kingdom Metazoa; phylum Arthropoda; class Insecta; order Diptera; family Calliphoridae; genus Cochliomyia; species Cochliomyia hominivorax. The sequence continues at coordinate 49,019,317 of PYHX02000158.1, forward strand.
ATAAATTTTGTATAGAAAATTGCTCATCTTGAAAGTCTCCGGAGACAATTGTCATTTTGTTAAGTGCTCCGAGATTAAGTTAACAATAAAAGCAACTGACATCAAGAATTAGGAACGTGCCACGGTATCAAAAGAAAGAAATCATCAATGATATAAATGCAATGATTAACATTACGTGATGCTGTTTTTACTTTACTTATATTTTTACTTTTCATTTTTGCATTCAATAAGAAAAAATGAACCAATATTTTTTACTCGGTTATCGCGAATTTTAAACACCCTGCGGAGATGTATAAAACTACATTTTTTTAATACAGAGGCTTGATTATTCCCTGAAATTATAATATTTGCCACAAAGAAACTATATCAATGAACTGGAACTGAACTAGAACTTAGCTAACACTGAGTTTGAACTGAACAAGGTCTGAACTAGAACTAAACAGGAACTGAATAAAACTGAAGTAGAACTGAACTAGAACTGAGCTAGAACTGAGCTAGAATGAGCCTGAATTGTGCTAGAACTTAAATAGACCAGAACTAAACTGATCTATACTAATATGAGAAAATACTAAGTTCTCAGAGGACACAAGAAAAAATGTAGCTATTCTGAGTATAATACCCACAGTTCTGACAACAACAGTATCTTAAACAAGTAAATTGTCATAGTCGTCAAGTCGACTAATGGCTGTTATGAAAAATTTAACTTTTATATGGGATCTATATATAATGTAATAAACTAAAATAACTAATTTCAATAACGTCATCCTTTGGCCAAAGTAATTTCATATGCCCAATTTCATGAACGTACCTTTAAAACTACGACCTGTACTTTACGAACAAATCTTTTACATGGACAGTCAGCCGGGGATGAACGAACATGGTCGAATGGCATTTAAAGTGGTGTAGGAAAATTTTTTGTACCCAACCACCTACGGTGTATTTTATAATTACACTGGAATTAAATAAGTAACACATCTGGTGAGCACCAGAATGATTCTCGATAATGTAATGAAGGAAATTTATTCAGAGAGAGAAAAATAATGTGGTATTTCACGTTTAAACTTGTCAAATTGAAAGTGAGTTCTTTCAATTTGAAAGTTAAGTTTAAGTTTTAGACCTATATGTCGAGAATTGCTTTCAAAAAACATTGATCAATATGTCTACAGTCAATACTACAATTCATGAAAATGCTTAAGAACGATCGCAGAATATTTTGGTTTGTTAACATTAACAGCATGAATCTTTGTAACCTTTTCGAACAAAAACCTTAATAATATAAGTGATATCATAAAGTGTCCTAAATGAAATACCTAAGCCCAAGAAGTAGAAGACGTCCAAGAAACACACCCACTTAATGTCAAAGCAGTCAATCTTATATAAGATGCCAATATTAAGTACCTCCACTCATAATATATTAATGACAATTAGAAATATATCGTGATAATTTTAAGTTAAATAGATTCATATTAAAATAATCATTTTATAAGCTCTGGAAGGACGATTTAGATATAAAAATATATATGTATATGTTAGAAAAATAATTGAGCCAAATTTCAAACAGAATTGGTAATTATTGACTAGTTTAATGTTAAAAATATTTACCGGGAAGGGATGCGTATAAGAGCTACGGCAAAATTGTTCATAATAATATATATTTAAAGACATTCAGAAAAATCAAAAATTAGAAATATTTTCCGAATTTTGAGTTTGTCTTAGATATCGATCTATAACGTTTCGCTGATGAAACGATGAAGCTGTTTTAAATGCCAGACTGCTTAGTACAATAGCCAATAACGTGGACAAACTTCATTGAATTCGGAAAATTATTGTAGGGAATGAGAATGTTTCCGACAGACTGACTTAGCTAAACGACTTACATTTTGATTTGATCCAAGAATATATATACTACTTGATATGACGCACTAATGACAAGTAATATACCGTCATCCCAATTTGTGATGGTGTAGGGTATAAAACTCATCATTCATTTTTTAATATTCAAGTCCTTCAAATGCCTTAACATACCTCATTTACAATTTTAGGGTGTTTTAAGTAGCGACAAAATAAAACAATTTTTAGAATAAAATGACAAAATACGTGATTTTAAATTTAATTTTTCTAAAAATAGACTGTCATTCGTTTTGCCTATATTTTCGTTTTGTCTTAAAATTTTCTTTAAAACTTAAGAGTTGTAATATTTGTAGTCCTGTACGTAAAATTATTAAATTGTCTACAAGATGTCATTTACTTAAGTTTTA